>CAWUFW010011968.1:0-576383 GCA_963921515.1 Calotriton arnoldi | reverse complement strand
ACGTCACAATATTATATATGATGGACTGTGATATGATTGGACTACAGTTGCCTTGGAGACTACCCCTAATGGTTCATGGGTTGTGTAGTCTTTTGTTTAATGATTGTTGTGTTACGTTTACTTTGAACTGCTATGCAAATAAAGTGAGGAAAATATGCATAATCCTCGCCTCCGTCCTGCCATAGAATTCATTAAACTTTATTTGATCTGATTTAGAAACATAGATCATAAAAGTGTACATAAAAACAGTAAATCCTCTTTCCTAATACAATACAGTGAGAATTAATTAAAACCAGTAGGTAAAAACGGGTGTTACAAAGCCCGGTTCAGAGCAACTTCAGGTTAACAGAATCGTAAAGTTCAATGTTTCGCAAGATCAATCTCATGTACTTCGTGCAAAATACGCAATAAGGGGTCCAAGTAAGATGTAACGCTCCAATACCTGACCAGTTTGCACTATATAAAACTGCAGAAAAACTAAAAATAAAAAGTGTTTTGCACACTTCTGTCATTGGGCTATATGTGGGCTACATCTGGGTGATATTTGTGCTACATTTGGGCTCTTTTTTCTCTGGTGGCCATCTTGGGAGACTTATTTGTTATGAAGTTTCCTAATTTCGTCATTTACTGTAGTCTCCTCAGTAGGAAATGCTTTCAGTTTTTTACTTTGATTCCATCAAGAAGGCATTCAGATGTGTCACACATTTGCCATAAATTCAGAATGTTAGCACTCTAGTTGTTCATTAGATCACTGTAGTAAAGCTACTGCTCACCAGGGAGTTAACTGGAAGTCTGCTGCTGGTATTGAAAGTGATTGTTTCAGTCTGCATGTCAGAATTTTCTAATGAAATAGAAGAGGATTAAAGATCTCACTTAAAACATGCCCTAAATTTTCTTTCTGCATCACTAACCATAATTTCTATGGCAAAATGAACCCCCTCATTTTGTTCCTTTTTAAATTAAATGTTTTAAGTGTTACCAGTTTATTCCAATCAAGATGGCTTCAGGTGTGCCATAATTTTGTCATAAGTAAGACTGTTAGCGCTCTAGTTGTTCTTTAGAACACTCTGGGAAGCTGCAGTAGAACACAAAGGCATCAACTGACAGGCTGCTCCTGTTGAAATATAACAGGAAGATATTTGAGATCACACTTGAAACATGTCCTAATTTTTCTTTCTACAGCACTAACCATAATTTCTATGACAAAATTAACCCCATCATTGTGTTCCTTTTTAAATTAAATGTTTTAAGTGTTACCAGTTTATTCCAATCAAGATGGCTTCAGGTGTGCCATCATTTTGTCATAAGTAAGACTGTTAGCGCTCTAGTTGTTCTTCAGAACACTCTGGGAAGCTGCAGTAGAACACAAAGGCATCAACTGAGAGGCTGCTCCTATTGAAATATAACAGGAAGATATTTGAGATCTCACTTAAAACATGTCCTAATTTTTCTTTCTACAGCACTAACCATAATTTCTATGGCAAAATGAACCCCCTCATTTTGTTCCTTTTTAAATTAAATGTTTTAAGTGTTACCAGTTTATTCCAATCAAGATGGCTTCAGGTGTGCCATACATTTGTCATAAGTAAGACTGTTAGCTCTCTAGTTGTTCTTTAGAACACTCTGGGAAGCTGCAGTAGAACACAAAGGCATCAACTGACAGGCTGCTCCTGTTGAAATATAACAGGAACATATTTGAGATCTCACTTAAAACATGTCCTAATTTTTCTTTCTACAGCACTAACCATAATTTCTATGACAAAATGAACCCCCTCAGTTTGTTCCTTTTTAAATTAAATGTTTTAAGAGTTACCAGTTTATTCCAATCAAGATGGCTTCAGGTGTGCCATAATTTTGTCATAAGTAAGACTGTTAACGCTCTAGTTGTTCTTTAGAACACTCTGGGAAGCTGCAGTAGAACACAAAGGCATCAACTGACAGGCTGCTCCTGTTGAAATATAACAGGAAGATATTTGAGATCACACTTGAAACATGTCCTAATTTTTCTTTCTACAGCACTAACCATAATTTCTATGACAAAATGAACCCCATCATTTTGTTCCTTTTTAAATTAAATGTTTTAAGTGTTACCAGTTTATTCCAATCAAGATGGCTTCAGGTGTGCCATACTTTTGTCATAAGTAAGGCTGTTAGCACTCTAGTTGTTCTTTAGAACACTCTGGGAAGCTGCAGTAGAACACAAAGGAATCAACTGACAGTCTCTGCCCTTGTTGGATGTACATGTTTTACTGAGAATGTCAGACTTCATTCTCACATGACTGAGAAAGATAATGTGAATTTACAGAAAATATGCTCTCATTTTAGCTTCTGGAGCACCTTCCAAAACTGTATGGGACAAGCATGTGAAAATAGTTTTCTCTCAAACATGATTCATGATATCCCAGCAGAAGGTTTTTCACAGGGTAAAATCACCTTAGAACACACCACAATTCCTGAAATTAGTATGGTACCATCAACAAATGAATTCTAATGTAACTAAAGTCTGTTATCACCCTTTATAGGTCTCCTTTTGGTAACCCTCAAAATCTTCGATTCACTACAATGCATTTCAATGGGGTACTATCATTTATATTGGTCCCAAGATGGCTGCCAGCAATTCCAGGATGAAGTGCTGACAGCCAATCAGATCTCACGATGACATGTGTGGTTAGGCTCCGCCCAGATATATATGTGTTTTCTTTTTCAAATTTCTCAGGAACTACTGAACGGATTTACACCATTTAACCAAAAGACACGACTCTGAACCAAGGGCTACCTTTTTGGCAAATTTGGTGTAATTCCGTTCAGCAGTTCGGGCTGTAGCTGCGATGAAATGTTCCTATGGAAAATTGCATGGGGAAAACACGTTTTGGGACCCCCTTTTTTCTCGGCCCCCACTTGACGAATCACCCCGAGACTTTCAGGATAGGAGCGGACCGGAGCGGGCCATAAGTTTTGAAAATTTCGCGAAGGTTCGTCAACCGGCGCCAAAGTTATTTCAAATAGAATGTTGTGGATTTCCTATGGAAAATAGGTCCTAACTATAACTATCTACTGGCGACCGCCAGTAGATAATATACATATATATATATATATATATATATATATATATATATATATATATATATATGTATATTATCTACTGGCGGTCGCCAGTAGATAGTTATAGTTACAACCTATTATCCATAGGAAATCCGCGACATTCTATTTGAAATAACTCTCTTGCCGGTTGACGTATCTTCGCGAAATTTTCAAACTTCGTGGGGCGCTCCGGTCCGCTCCTACCCTGAAAGACTCGGGGTGATACGTCAAGCGGGGGCCGAGAAAGGGGGTCCCAAAACGCGTTTTCCCCATGCATTTTCCCATAGGAAACTTTAGACACGGCTACAGCCCGAACTGCTGAACGGAATTACACCAAATTTGGCAAAGAGGTAGTTCTTGGTTCAGAAAGAACCCTTTTTGTTAAATGGTGTAAATCCGTTCAGTAGTTGCTGAGAAAATCAAAAAGTAAAAGTACATATATATCTATGGGCACGGAGGATTCGCGCACCCTGAGCGCACCCTGCGCGCACCGTCCCGATCACGAGCTGCATGTTAATTGGCTGTCAGCTGGCTGTCAACATTCCGATTCAGAAAATGTTGGCAGCCATTTTGTCCTCGGTAGAACCGAGGGACAGAAACAAGTGCGCAAAGCGCACAAAGGGGAGGGTAGAAACACCCTGACCCCTAGGTTTGCTCAGGGGTCCCACAAGGACCCCCTGGGCAAAAAAATTATTATTTTTTTAAAAATCGGCAGGATGCGAATCCTGCGAAACAAAAAAATCGAGCGCGGTCTCCGCGCTTCGCTGTTAATTGGCCCCGGGTGGCCCAAGTCCCGGGGGCATGCTGGGGGGTTAATTTTATGTGTGGGGGGCCTCTAGGGCCCCCAAGCCCCGAGGACCACCACCCCCGGGGCTTTATGTACAATGGTGCGGGAGGGCTCTGAGCCCTCCCGCAGCCCCGAGGACCACCACCTCCCGGGGCTTCTTTTTTAATTAAAAACCTGTGTGGGGGCTCCAGCCCCACACGCCCGAGACCACCACCTCCCGGGGCACTAAGAACAATTACAATGGGGGTCCATTTTGGACCCCCAGAGCCCGGGGACCACCACCTCCCCGGGGCTGTGCACTGAATGGGAGGGGGCCGCGCGGCCCCCTCCTGGAGCCTCTGATGGCCCTGGGGACCACCACCCCCCAGGGCCGGCTCCTGCAGTGTCCCGAGGTGCCTACCCCCAGGACACTGCTGTTTGCAATGACAGGACGGGAGCCTCGCGGCTCCCGTCCTGTCATTGCAAACTTAGCTTTGGATATTGGAAGAGAGCAGGAAACCTGCTCTCTCTTCCAATATCCAAAGCCGATGGTTTTCCACATGGGGAGCTGCATCTTAGCAGCTCCCCATGTCTAAAGCAATGCCGGCTCCCGTAGGACACGGGGAGCCGGCGGGACTGTGGGGGATTGGGGACCCCCACAGTCCCCAACGAGAGGGCCATCCCGGGGGATGGGGTCCCCGGGGCAAGCAGTGGCCCGGGAGGAGGGCCACGCGGCCCCCCTCCCCAAAAAATTTTTTTTTTTTAAAAAAACGATCGGGCCCGCAGGCCTCGCCCCTTCCTTCACCACTCTGCAAACGCGCCCCTGGCGCGTTTGCAGAGAGGAACGAATTCCCCTTGAATACTGGGGGTCCCTGAGGGCCAACTAGCCCACCAGGAACCTCCAGTATGCGCCAGGGAGCTGCCTTGCAGAGAGGTGTACAGAGGCCACGCCCCTTTTACACCTCTCTGCAACGCAGCTCTATGGCGCTTTTGGAGGTATATGGTGGGCTAGTTGGACTCCGGGGACCCTCAGGATTCAAGGGACTTAATCCCCCAACTTAAAACGAGCCACGGGCGCGTTTGCACAGTGGTGAAGGGAGGGGCGGGGCTTGAGGTGACATGTGTGCAAACAGGCCCCGTGGCGCGTTTTAAGATGGGGAATTAAATCCCTTCAATCCTGAGGGTCCCTGGGGGCCAACTAGCCCAACAGGTACATCCAGAAAGCGCCACAGAGCTGCGTTGCAGAGAGGTGTAAAAGGGGTGTGGCCTCTCTACACGTCTCTGCAACGCAGCCCCTGGCGCATATTGGAGGTTCCTGGTGGTCTAGTTGGCCCCTAGGGACCCTCAGGATTCAAGGGAACTTAATCCCCCAACTTAAAACGCGCCACGGGGCGCGTTTGCAAAGATGTCACCTCAGGCCCCGCCCCTCCCTTCACCATTGTGCAAATATTCCTCTAAAATCAGCCGAAATAGGAATTCCGATTTACTCACCTGTTATAAGGAGAGACCTCAGTGCTGTATCTTTCAGCCCAGTACTGGTCCTGAGAAGTAATTTTAACCGTACTTAACGGTAACTTGAATTTCCTTCATAGGCTAACATTGACTGGTTTCACTTGGAAATTCTTCTAAGTGTGGAGTTTTGGAACTTTAAAATATTCCTCTAAAATCAGCCGAAATACGAATTCCGATTTACTCACCTGTTATCAGGAGAGACCTCAGTGCTGCATCTTTCAGCCCAGTACTGATCCTCAAAAGTAATTTTAACCGTACTTACCGGTAATTTGAATTTCCTTCATAGGCTAACATTGACTGGTTTCACTTGGAAATTCTTCTAAGTGTGGAGTTTTGGAACTTTAAAATATTCCTCTAAAATCAGCCGAAATACGAATTCCGATTTACTCACCTGTTATCAGGAGAGACCTCAGTGCTGCATCTTTCAGCCCAGTACTGATCCTGAAAAGTAATTTTAACCGTACTTACCGGTAACTTGAATTTCCTTCATAGGCTAACATTGACTGGTTTCACTTGGAAATTCTTCTAAGTGTGGAGTTTTGGAACTTTAAAATATTCCTCTAAAATCAGCCAAAATACGAATTCCGATTTACTCACCTGTTATCAGGAGAGACCTCAGTGCTGCATCTTTCAGCCCAGTACTGATCCTGAAAAGTAATTTTAACCGTACTTACCGGTAACTTGAATTTCCTTCATAGGCTAACATTGACTGGTTTCACTTGGAAATTCTTCTAAGTGTTGATTTTTGAAACATACAAATATTCCTCTAAAATCTGCCGAAATCCGAATTCTGATTTACTCACCTGTTATCAGGAGAGACCTCAGTGCTGCATCTTTCAGCCCAGTACTGGTCCTGAAAAGTAATTTTAACCGTACTTACCAGTAACTTGAATTTCCTTCCATAGGCTAACATTGACTGGTTTCACTTGGAAATTCTTCTAAGTGTGGAGTTTTGGAACTTTAAAATATTCCTCTAAAATCAGCCGAAATACGAATTCCGATTTACTCACCTGTTATCAGGAGAGACCTCAGTGCTGCATGTTTCAGCCCAGTACTGATCCTCAAAAGTAATTTTAACCGTACTTACCGGTAACTTGAATTTCCTTCATAGGCTAACATTGACTGGTTTTCAGCAAAAAAGTTTCAAAGTGTTGATTTTCACAAACTACAAATATTCCTTAAAAATCGCCTGTATGACTTAAACGCATTCTTTCAACTGTTTACAGGAGATGCACCAGTGCTGGATCCAGGATCCAACACTGAGTAAGAAAAAGTAACGATAACAGTTTTTACCTGCTAAGTGAATTTCCTTCCATAGGATAACATTGGTGATTCTATGAGAAAAAGTTTCAAAGTGTCAACTTTTAAAATACAATAATATTCCTTAAAAATCACGACTGTAACCAAAACGCTTTTACTCAACTGTTTACAGGAGATGTACCAGGACTGAATCTAGGATCCAGTCCTGTGGTTACAAAAGTAATCCATAAAGTAACTAATTGCATTTAACTAGAAATTCACATTGAGCTGAATGTTGCATTGTGTTTGAAAATGTGTTGCCCATTGCAACAACTGTAACTACTGTACTTAAAAGTCTATTGCCTATCTGCAAAGTATTTAAACTAAAGTAATTCATTCTGAGAAAGTATTTTTTGTAATGTAATGTATAATGTAATTACAATGTAATTTGACAAATAAAATATGTAAAAAAAAATTGTTTCTAAAAATGTAGTAAATCAGTATGAAAAAAATTAATATAACAATTAATACATTTAAAAATTGTCATTTACAAAACCTTTGAAATTCACTGAAAAAACCGTAGGTTTCAGGCACGTTATAGTTAGAAATTAGCATTTAAAAACCTTTGAAATTCACTGAAAAAACCATAGGTTTCAGACACGTTATAGTTACAAATTAGCATTTAAAAAACCTTTGAAATTCACTGAAAAAACCATAGGTTTCAGACACGTTATAGTTACAAATTAGCATTTAAAAAACCTTTGAAATTCACTGAAAAAACCATAGGTTTTAGGGACAGTTATAGTTACTTGGACATTGCACTCGTACAAAACCCGTGAAATTCCCCCGTTATAGTTAGTTCAGCTAACTATAACTCGCGCCCGCAATGCACTGCTGATGACGTCACATATTACATCACTCATGACATGGTCAGTGACATCACTGATGACATCACTGATGATATCTCAAATGACATCACTGATGACATCATCCACGTGATAATCTGATGCACCTCCTCACACCCTAATATAATCTTTGATACACCCACTCTAAATTACAGACTGCCATTCGCAAAACCATAGACACTCCAACACCAATAACTACATACCCACTCACTGATTCTTAGGTCTACACACACACATCCACTCACTCACCCGTACAGTCACTCATACTTACGGTCACTCAGTACAGGACTATCATATGCACTCTTACTCCTATATAGACACTCAAACAACACCACTCATCCATAGAGATACTCACACACCTAGTCAGTCATGCAAATAATTAAACACACTGCCATTTACTCACCTATACAGTTATACACACACCAGCTCACTTACTCATACAAATAGTAGCACATTGTTACGCTCTTATACAATCACTGATACAAGCACACAATCATCCATACAGCCACTATCACAATCACTCACTCTTGCTTATAGCTATTTATATACTCCAACACACATATATACTGCCTTTCACATATGTAGTTACTCACACATGTACCACTGGGACATACATTCACTCACTAACACACTCTTACACACACTTACCCACCCATACAGTCTATCACAGATGCACTCTTGAAACCATCCACCCAGTGAATCACCCACTCACACATCTATGCACAGAGTTGCACACACCCCTCCCACACAAACACTCAGGCACCCATACAGATACTCAGACAAGCATTCAATAACTCATATAGAAAATCATTTAGCTATTCACAAACACATGCAGCCACTTACACAGCAACAGACAGACGGATACAGACATACACCCAGTTTAGTCACTAACCCATGCATTCAGTAAGATACGTTAAATCACTCACTTATAGAGTCAGTCACGCACCTACTAAATCATCCATACAGACACTTAGACACCCACTCATTCTTCAATACGTCTTTTCCTATATATTTTAAAAATATTTAAACTTTACAGAAACACACAGTCACTGGATGATGTCATCAGTGATGTCATTTGAGATGTCATCAGTGATGTCATCAGTGATGTCACTGACCATGTCATGAGTGATGTAATATGTGACGTCATCAGCAGTGCATTGCGGGGGCGCGAGTTATAGTTAGCTGAACTAACTATAACGGGGAATTTCACGGGTTTTGTACGAGTGCAATGTCCAAGTAACTATAACTGTCCCTAAAACCTATGGTTTTTTCAGTGAATATATATATATATATCCACAACAATACGCCACGGCCACAATATTTCTTTCAGTGTGATTTATTAATCAAGTCCACGTCACTCTACGTGTTTCGGAGCGTCCTGCTCCTTTCTCACGAGTAAAAGTGAATGCAAAGCAAAGTGTTTTTGAAATGTCATGTGACACCTCAACAATAGAAAGTGAAAACAGACACAGTTACGGAAAACAAACATTTCTCAGCAATGGCAAATTACTTTTAAATATCATATTGACACAGTATTCAAAAAAACAATTGATATAAAGCAAGTGCGTATCAATGAAAAGAACAACAATAATAATCAAAACATAGAATCTTTTTCAATCGGGACACATATAGAAACCATGATTGAACAATCAAGCGCCGTACCACTTTTCATGCGCTGCGCTGGTTACAAATACATATGCTAGAGGCTAATCTCACGAACCAGTATGTTTTACCTGAACCCTACAGGTAATCTTCTTCATATTAATATTCAGACAAAATTAATTCATTCTTCGCGCCATTTTGTCAGCACTCAATGTAAATAAAGTTACATAAGATCAGCCCATAAAAAGCCAGTTGCATCCAAGTGGGCAACCTCTATTGCAGCCTCGCTTCAATTCTGCCCCGCTTCAATTCTGCCCAAGTGGGCTTTATATATTAAGATCAATGGGTCAAACTTACTATACAGTACCTCACCATATTAGATACTGTTGCGTATTGCGTCCCACTAATATAGTTAATTGAGTCCAAAACTAATAAGACTTTTCTGTCTCTATAGTATACTCATCAACATTTAAACAGTGATACGACCATGTCAGATATTATTCACTCATTTTGCCTTCCACTTGCTGTAACATATTAATCCGTAACCTGTAAAAGACCACAAACAATAAAAATATAAGATATAATGGTGCCAACCAATGTGCCATACTAGAACAGTTTACATTAACTTAAAATTATCGTAAAAAGATGTGAATATTAAAAACATGATTAAAAACCAAGTAATACATAACGGCTTTAGCATCTCAATGTACAGTCAAATTAATTGAACAGGCATTAATTACAGATCTGCTTTTCATCCTAAGTGAACAGACAGTGCTTCATCCTGATTATGTCCACCTGGGTAAACAGTATGGTATTTGATAATTATCTTGGACTCTAAACGTCTAAGCTCTTGTATACGGTTACCACCTCTTTCTTTCAAAGGAGCATTGTCCAGTACACAAAAAGACAACAGTGCACTGTTTTGTTTGTGGTGGGTAAAAAAATGTCTAGCAATGGGATACTGTTTGTCATTGTGATTGATAGCTCTCAAATGTTCCAGGATTCGTTTTTTAGCCGGATGTATCGTACTTCCTACGTAGTATTTGTTGCAGGGTCATCTGAGAGCATATACTGCATAATCAGTATTACAGGAAAAATGTCGCAAAATTTTAAATGGTTTACATTGACCAGATAGTTTAACTTGTTTACAATTGGTACTATACTTGCACGCCTTACATCTGCCACAGACAAAAAAGCCTTGTATAGTGCCTTGTTTTCTATTAGATGTGACAAGTGTAGTACAGATCGTATCTTTTAACGATTTCGCCTTTCTGTATGTGATTTGTGGGTAATCCTCTAAATATTTCTCAAGGTCATTATCAGTTTTCAAAACATTCCAATATTTGTCTAACGACCTTCTCACATCACTGGCTTGTTTGTTATAGGTGGTAATAAACCGCACATTGATGGCTTGGTCCTCCCTGTTTTTTTCTTGTAATAACTCTTCTCTGTTTAATTTATCAACCTCACGACATGCATGATTGATACTTTTATTGCTATATCCTCTTTCTCGAAAACGATCAATCATAATTGTTTTCTCCTTTTCAAAGCCCTCAATAGTGCTACAATTACGCTTGGCTCTTAACAGCTCCCCCAAGGGAATGCTTCTAATCAAACCATTAGGATGGCAGCCTGCCGAAATCTATAATTTGTGATTTCACCAACATGAATTGAGGAATTATATATAACTCATAATATCTATTATACCACTCGTGGCTAGATTGTATAAAAGTATGTATACATGATGTGAATAGTTGTACATAGGATGAACACCACACAAAAAAACGTTCAACAAATGAATGTAAATATAAAACAGTAGGTCTTATAATTTAATTGTTGAATAATATGGTTAATTAGACATCTTAAGATGGCCGCTGTTTGAAACCTAAGATTTGTGATGATTTACAATAACCCCTTGTCGCTTTCTATGTATAACCCGGATGAACTGCTTTTTCCTTTTCTATGTCGATGATTTTATATTTTTTTAAAAAGAGAAAGTAATGTTTACCCTACCGACATTGACGAAGGCGTGTAGCCGAAACGCGTCTGTCGGGTGTGTTTGTTTGTGTGTGGCTTCAATAAATTAAGATAATAACCCATCAGTGTGCGCCTCGTGTACGGCCCTCGAAGGGGCCATCAAGGAGGAATATATATATATATATATATATATATATATATATATATATATATATATATATATATATATCCAAGAAGACTCCTTCTCGTCCCGCTTACTCCTCTCCGAGAAAGAAAGAGCACGGACCACAGTAGTTCGTTCTGCTGCTATTTTATTCTTGCTCCCAACAGATCGTAGTAGCCATGACGCGTTTCGTTCCTCACAGTGTGTGTGTAGATATATATTTCTGTGTGTGCCACTTTAAAGAAAAACATTGTGTAATGCTGGTACACTGTAGTTCATCATTGCTGTCTAAACTCTTTATAAAAAGATCAAACAGATGCACACGCATATTCTCAGCTGCATATGACTAAGACTCGCCGGAGTCGAAAGGCGTAATGCGAAGAGACCTGCCTCAATAAAAGATTTTCATGAAAGCACGTTTGGATGGGCCTGATTTCACTGACAAAAAAGGACGTGTTTTCCTTTGGAAATATGTGGGTGGTGACGCGCCTTACAGGCCCGACCCGAGAGGCTGGGCATCCCTAACGTCGCCTTTCATGTGGAACATATGTGAAAGGGATGCCTGCCGGCTTGATCTGTGAAATTAATAGAGTGAGGATGGCAGGGCCACAGTTGGGAGGCCTGCCCCAACTTGAAAAAATTATATGGAGGAGCCAGGGTTTGTAGAGGTACAATACCCTTGCACAGCGTGCTGAAGAAACAGAATTCAGGCAAGTCTGCATTGTTAATATGAGTGATTTATCTCGGATTTTATATGGATCACAAATGACTATGCCACAAATGGAACTGAATCCTCTAAAGGCATGATAGGCATGTTGGTACATGTAATTTATAAGAGACAAACCAAAGAACTAAAAAGCATTGAAGGAAACATACCTTTGAGAGAGACACTTGCAAAGTATTATGGTTGTTGTGGTCTTTAAAACATCGATGTGCCACACAAAACGGAATCGGAGAAAGAACACTATTGAAATGAAAGTCATTTTAACATCCACATGTAAAGAGTTGATTCAGCTCTACTTGCTTGGCGAAATTCATGAATAATATGCTAATGATGTATCCACTGCAACTTTAAAGAAAACCAATGTGTAATTTTGGTACACCGTAGTCCGTCATTGCTGTCTAAACTCTGTTTAAAAAGATCAAACAGATGCACACGCATATTCTGAGCTGCATATGACTAAGACTCGCAGGAGTCGAAACGCGTAATGCGAAGAGACCTGCCTCAATAAAAGATTTTCATGAAAACACGTTTGGATGGGCCTGATTTCACGGACAAAAAAGGACGTGTTTTCTTTTGGATATATATATATATATATAAATATATATATATTTATATATATTTATATTCATGCTCCTTGTTGTTCCCTTCAGTGAGAAAGCACTCGAACACCCACACTCGACTGAAAGTCTTATTTAATAGGTATAGATGTCGCCAGCAAGCCAAACCCTTTCACAGCAATGCTGCGATGCCTGACGCGTTTCAAATGTCTTCCTCAGAGGCTGTAGCGGCAAAGAAAGTGTAAAGTCCGGTCACATTCTCTAGTAATTATACGTAATCGCATGCCCTCTGATGGGCTGCACCTATGTGACTGCAAATTATTCTGGGAGATGAAGTGCCGGTACACGTAATGTTCTGTTGGAAATTCAAAGCTCCCATATGAGCCTCAGCAGGCGGGCACATCCTAAATCCTGTATGGATGCTCCAAACACAGGACTAGTAGATACCAATCCTTCTGGCCCCCAATAGTCCCGGGTGGTGCTCTCTCGGCAGCAGGGTTGCCGCCTAAATATTCATGCTCCTTGTTGTTCCCTTCGGTGAGAAAGCACTCGAACACCCACACTCGACTGAAAGTCTTATTTAATAGGTATAGATGTCGCCAGCAAACCAAACCCTTTCACAACAATGCCGCGATGCCTGACGCGTTTCAAATGTCTTCCTCAGAGGCTGTAGCGGCAAAGAAAGTGTAAAGTCCGGTCACACCCTCTCCTAATTATACGTAATCGCACGCCCCCTGATGGGCTGCACCTATGTGACTGTGCAAAGTATTCTGGGAGATGAAGTGCTGGTACACGTAATGTTCTGTTGGAAATTCAAAGCTCCCAGATGAGCCTCAGCAGGCGGGCACATCCTAAATCCTGTATGGATGCTCCAAACACAGGACATATTTATATGGATAGATAGATAGATAGATAGATAGATAGATGGATTTATTTTTATAGTAGTAAATTTTAAGAGCTAAACAAAACATTTAATATAATGTAAAATATATTTGTTTAATAAATCTGTCATATTATATATATATATATATATATATATATATATATATATATTTATATATATATATATATACAAAGCTCCTTTTCTCCAATGATTCCCTGCACCCTGGAACCAGAAACGGAAACAGACTCCTCTTATTTCATGCAAGTTTATGTTTATTTCATATCGTGCTGTGCCGCCATGGCGCGTTTCGGCCCCTAGAGGCCTTGATCACATGTCATGCTACCATTTCCTCCCCACAATTTAAAGTGCCAAGTGCAACTAAATATGGAAGACAGACTACCCGTCTGTACTTATATTTCACAGTACAAGAATTCAGCATGTTTCCACATTTGCTATAGCTTTTTTTCACATTTTCTGACAACCATGTGCAAACGATACGCATAGTTACTGTGTTATACAATTAGGTAACGTATACATGGTAAAACACATTTTAAAAGCAATAGTGCAAATGGATTAGTCCTCAGATTTAAAACCATGTGCAAAGTACGCTTAATTTCTGTATAAATACAAATGGGTAATCAACACTCGGTAAAAGATCCTACTACAAGCATAATGCATAAAACTGGAACTTGGGTTAAAACCATGTGCAAAGTACGCAGTATTCCTATATAAATATATTCAGGTAAAAATACACATAGTTAAAAACTGGTCCTGGTGTGCTGTTTCAATCTATTGCTTTAGAATATGTTTCGACAACCGTTCTGCTATTACTACAAGTCCATGTGCAAATAGCCAAATTGCCCCTGAGGGCATGTAACTGCTGCTTGTAAAGTGCATGAATGTGTGCAAAAGTGCCAAAAGGTGCTATTTTATTCGCTCTATGTGCTCAATGAGCAGAGCTGTGCAACTAAGGTGCCAATGTGCAATAAAATTGCTAGTTGACATATATATATATAGATATAAACAGACACATATATATAAACATAGACACATATATGTATATATATATATAGGTGTGTTTACATAGGCATGTATTTATGCATATAGTTAAATATCAGTGAGATTTATTTAATTTACACTATATTAATTGTATATATTAAAATATTTAAGATTTACTTCTTTAAACTAAATATATATAAATATTAGAAAACTATATTTAGTATGTTTTTAAACGATATTAGTGTGAAACTATACATTTTTCTGATATGTTTGTACTCAGTATGATAAGGATAGAAAATCGATATTTTTGTAAACAATATTTTTGACACAATATTGTTGATTCTGATGTTATGTTAGTGATCCCCATTTAGTGGCTGACTTTTACAAAGTGCAATCAGAAAACCTGGATAAATCGTGGTGCCCCCGCTTAAATTGTGTGATCTTAGGCACATATTTATGTCACTAAACCTCTTTTTTTCATAATCAGCAGTTGTCAAATACATAAGTTCAAAATACCAGCTGTACAAAAACCAACTGTGTTTGATATAATTGACTATAATGTTGCTCACTAATGATCTGCGCTGCATACAGGGTTCAAATGTCAACTGTCTTGCCTCTTAGTTCACTAAAGGCACTGTCACCAGTGTGGAGACATGGGCAGGAATGGTTCTCAGTTTGTATGTTAAAATTAAGACTTTTAAAGTATTTACCAATGCAGTGGTATAATTTGACATATCAATGTCAAAGCGCTCAGTTGTTATAGAGATACAATTTTTTATCGTATTTTACGGAGGGTTGGATGATTTACCAAGCAAACATTTTCATTGCTCGGCTTGTGTCTGGGCTCGAAGAGCCAAGCCAGACCCTTGGCTCGGCTCTTAATTGACTCTCCCTGGTAATTTGTTTGCTCATCCACCTCTAGTTGCCACACAGCTGCTGACATGCCAGCACAAAAAAAAGATAATCTATTAGACAAAACAGCAGAACCTGTAAAATTGAACTTCATAACTATGGGTTACTTTTCCTGCATGGATCAATGCTGTTTACATATTAAGAACCATACTGAATACGCCGTGTGTTGCTCAAAGGCCTGTAGGATCCAAGAGTTGAGACAGTGTAAGGGGGTAGTAATCAATGTCTCACCAGTGTCTGTTTTACATTTGCAGGCTCCATTAATTAGTATCCTACCCTGGCACATTTGCCCATTCCTTCACATGTATTGAATACTCCTGTTAGATAAATCATGTCAGCTATACTATCACAGATATTGAGTTCACCAGTCAAATGAGCAAGTAATGATGGCATGCATTTATTTGTCTTTCTTAAATGTGCGTGTTTTTTTTCTGCCCTTGTTGCTTACCTGTGTATGCAACTACCAATAATATCACAACTGAGATCCACAACGTTTCCACAAAAAGGCAAGCACCAACTGGTTATCGCTTCCAGTTTTAACGAATACAAAGAGATCCAGCATACAGTTTTTGTGATGGAAAGCACACCAGCAGAAGCAGTTGAGACACAGTGAACACAAACTTTCAGGAGACCCATGTAATAGTTCGCACAACAGCAGTGGCAGACAAAATCACAAAATTGATGTTGCGCTAAACAGGTAACTAGAAAGAGACATACAGTCTGTGAAGGAACAGATCAGCTATAGAACATCCAAGTAATAGTCTTGTAGAGACTAGGCAGGTGAGTGAGTGTGAGATTCCTAGTGAAACTACTGAAACAATTGGTTAGATGTGTAAAGGAGCCGAGAGGGGAAGATACGGCAAAGGTCAGGATAGAACAGAGAGCTGTATGAGGAAACCCAGAGAATATAGGCAACATGCCACAATGTAGGATCCAGCCCTCTGTACGATGAAATATCACAGTAGACGTATCCAAGGGAAATCTTGATTTATTCTTCATAAAGAGGATCCCATCCAAACCCAACGACAATCCTGAGCAACTGCTCTTCTTCAAACTCTAACATTCTAGTCTCTGGAATGTCATGCCTGCCATTCCAGAGCTCACATTCTATGGTTGCCCAGGTTGACATCATAGTACTCAACTAAGATGCCACAAACCTCCCTCCTATAACACCACAAACGGAAGCTATATGCAAGTACTTGAAAGATAACACAAGGAACAATAAAAGGGTGCCCGACGGACACATATAGTAACAAAAGATAAAGGTGGAGGAAAATTAAATTATTGAACAAAGTGTCTTAAATGCAGTGGTTTCCTCCCCAATCTTAGAGATCTTCTTGGCACAACCGTCCTCCCAGCACTGTTGGTATTACGTTCCAACTCCTTTCCACTACCTGTGTTTTAACAGCATTATCAAATACCTTGACAACACGAATTGGCTTAGAAAACTTTGAAGAATTCCCATGCAAACCCGAATGTTTGATCATCACAAAATCACCCACAGCCACAACAGTTTTTTATACAGCTTTTCTACAATCATAGTTCAATTTCCTGGTGTGTATTTTCTTGCATTCTTTATCATACAATTCCTTTCTGATATTCCCTTCTTCATCCCAACGCCTACATTTCTTACCCAAGAAGGATTCACCAAAGAAATAGGAGATCTTCCTCTAAACAATTCAAAGGGCGTATTCCCAGTGATGCTGTGAGGAGTCAATCTGTACAGTTCAACCTTTTGTTTCAGTTCTTCCCTCCAATTCAATCCACATGACTTAGCCATACCAATTTGTTCTGTCAGGACCTTGTTAAATCTTTCTACCGTGCCATTAGACTCTGGATGGTAAATAGCGCACTTCTTGTGTTTAATCCCACGCATCCTCAAGAATTCTTTCATTTCTTTTGAGACCAACTGCACACCATTGTCAGTCAATATCGATTCCGGAAAGCCCTCCCTTACAAACAGTGATTTCAGAAACATAATAACATGTTTGGTTTCAACACTCATAGTCCAGTTAACCTCAGGCAAACGTGAGAGCAAATCAATCACTACGATCACATAGACTGGCTGTCCCCCCCATGAGTAGGACCCAAAATGTCAAGAGCAATCTCTTTCCATGGTACTGAGGGGCAGGGCCTGACCACCATGGGTTGAACCCTTGTGACCTCAGACTTGTCACTCAGGGAGAATGGCAAACAATCCCATACAAGCCTCTCCACTTGTATGTCCATCCCCGGCCACCAGTAGGATGACCTCAACCTTTCCTTTGTCTTGGTCATCCCCAGATGTGAGACATGAGCGAGCTCAATTAATTCCCATGCAGCTTGGTGGGGGGAACCAGGCGAGTGCCCCGGAACAACAGATCACAACACGTGTTCAGCTAGTCTCCGACAGCCCAAAATTCACCACACTGAACTGAACCCTGTCTTTTGGTGTGCCACCCATTCCTCACAAGTGACATTTTATTCAACAAAACATCCTCACCAAGTTCTTTTCGCCACAGCTCCTACGAGATTATACACCACACATATAAATTCAAACTCGTCATCAAGTTGATCATCCTTATCTTGTTCACCATGCACCCCCGGCACCAACCTAGGAAGCGTGTCAGCAATGCAGTTGTCCACACCTGGTATGTATGTCACACAAAAATCATACTCTTGAAGCACCACAACCCACTTTGATATTCTTCCAGACACCAAGTCGACACCCTTTCTCACAAATGTCTCACAAAGTGGCTTATGATCAGTCTTAATCTCAAATTTTACGCCCCACAGAAACTTATCAAATTTGTATATGGCCCAATATACTGCAAGAGCTTCCCGCTCAATGACAGAATATCTGGATTCTGCCTCCTTCAACCCACGCGATATGAACATGATGGTATTCTGGCCTTTACTACCTTCTTGCTGTAGAACCGCGCCTAGACCCTTCAGACTAGCGTCTGTAGTGATTATAGTTTTCTTCTGGGGATCTTAATTTTTCAATTTGGGTGCTGAGTTCAACTTGTGTTTCAACACTGTAAATTCCTTTTCACACGCTTCGCTCCACTTAAACTCCGCACCCTTCCTTAACAAAAACTTCATATTGGCACTAACCTCTGCAAAGTTCTCAACAAATTTATTGTAGTACTCTATCATGCCCAGGAACATCATGAGCTCCTCGCGTGAAGAGGGAGAAGCCGTACTCAAAATGGTGTTTACAACAACTGCTTTGAGCATCAGTCCATCACCAGTTATGGTATGTCCCAAATAATCATTGGTCGCAGTAGCAAAATGACACTTCTCAGGTTTGATAGTTATGTTTGAGTCCTCTAATTTTCCCAAGACGTCCCTCAAGCGAGCGTTATGTTCTTCCATGTTTTTGCCGAACACAAGGATATCGTCTTAATAGACACAAACACCCTCAACCCCTCTCAAAATCTTCTCCATAGCATGTTGGAAAATGGACACATCTGACACCAATCTAAACGGCATTCTTATGAACCTAAATGTTCTAGAAGGAGTAATGAAAGCAGTGTAATCTCTGGATGATTCCTTCAGCTCCACCTAATGGTACGCTGAGGTGAGATCAATTGTACTAAAAATTCTTGCAACATCAAGCAACACCAACAACTCTGAGATGTTAGAGAGAGGATATCTGTCAACTATGACATTTTTGTTAAGATATCTAAGATCCACACAGAGCCATAAGCTACCATTCAACTTGCGTGCAGCCAGCACCGGAGGTAGCCACTCTGTACATTCAACCTCTTCAATTATCCCATCTTTTTTCAATTTCTCCATCCCTCTCTTCATTTCCTCTCTAATGGCTAAAGGCACATTCCTCACTTTGCAGCAAACAGGTACAGCCCCGCCTTCAAACGAATTTCATGTTGAACCCCTTTCATGCAACCAAGATCATCCCTGAACATATTGGGACAATCATTCTTCAATAAGAGCTCCACCTCACTCTTGACTGAAGATGAGTCCTTAACAATATACACCCTGTCTTTCAATATAATGGAAGGGTTACCACTAAGATCCAACATCACTCCTAAATCTCCTTGATGTAAGCAGCTTATGATGCTATCACCTTTCTCAGATACATAGATCTTACCAGAAGTATAACGATCTTTGTGTTCGATCAACCCAATAAAGTAACCTTTCAGGAATATAGGCTCCCCACCATATGCAAAGGGATTGATATCCGCTTCCAGTAAGGATATTTTCCCACCTAATTTGTCCATAAAGAACTTCTTGCTGATAATAGTAACTTTGGCTCCCGAGTCAAACAAAACTCTAGTTGTTTCCCCTTCTACACAAATGGTGTCTACAGGAATTAATTTGTTTTACTCATCCCATCCGCAAGTTGCACAACCCTTTGACCACACTAAAAGTCCTCACACTAATGTTTAATATCAGCATCCACACTCTTAACCTTCACCGCAACGTTCTTAGATTTGCAACAACAGCAAAATGACCCTTTTTCTTGCATTTTGTACATATTACTTTCAAAGCTGGACAATTCTTGTTGTTGGCCAAATGCCCAGTCCTGTCACACCTAAAACATCTAAGAGAAGTGAAACAATTTCCCACACCATACTCTTTGTTTCTTCTAGCTGGCTTTTTCGGTTTCTCCTTCACTACCTGTACACTTTGTTCCTTTTCTTTTTTAATCGTTGCCACACATTTCATGGAGTGCTCACCCTCTTTGCAACTTGTAACACCTCCTCTAAGGAGGGCTCATCTATCATCCACAATTCCTCTCTCACTTTCTCCATGTCACACCCCAACATAAATTGATCCCTGATGTGCTCATCCAGGAGATCTGAAAACCTACAGGAATAGGCAAGCTTCCTTAAAGCAGTGACATAACACTCAACCTTTTCACCGTCTCTTTGAACCCTTCTTGCAAAGTGATACCTTTCCAATATCGTGCTCACTTTTGGCAAGAAATGTTTGTCTAATTTATTGATGCAGAGCTCATATTCAATTAAGTCCTCAGATTCAGATACATGGAGTTCTGGCAAATGGTCAAAGATTTCTTGCCCTTCTGACCCCAAGCAATGAAGAAGGAGGGATGTCCTTAGTTCAGCATTGAGTGAGGCCCCACACACCTTTGCATATCTCTCAAACACTTTCTTCCATTTTTCCCACTTAAGAGGTGGTTCCCCTGGACTCGTAAGAAAAAACGGTGGTGCAGGGACGTTTCGCATATCGACAAAACTTGGTTTGACAACAATGGACTAGTGTGAAAGATGAGAAAGAATATAACTAAATACAAAAATAAAAAATAAAGTACATAAGATACAAGGAAGAAGATTAATAGTCACAATAACTAATAATAATGCTCACTCACTGCCCTTTACCTAGGAGAATACGTTCTTTGTCCCATATATGGTTAACTAAAGTCCAACAAAGGAGATAAGTTCTTCAGGAAGTGTGCCGGTCACTGACTTTACGGGCGATGACTCCTTGGACTCTGGAAGAAGTAAGCAGATTAGGCTAGAGTTCGTAAGTTTAACAGATCAATAAGTGTGCCCGTCACTGCGTGTAAACAAATTGACAAGCACAACACCCAATCTTAGTGTGCCCATCACTGAACTCAAATTAATAAATTATGTTGGCCTGCAATCCTCCATGGCAAAGCAGGTAAAACTTAGAACACCTTTGTAGTATGCCCATCACAGGACAGGCATGGTATTCTTCCTTGCCGAGACTGTCCAGGGAACATGCAGGTTAGCACTCTAATTCATTGTGCACACGTGATGACGTCAGTGTCTATCCTGGAGATATGCGCACGTCGTCTCTGAGAAACGGGAGAAGAGGAACATGGAACAAAGGACCAAACCGTAAGTTCCTTGATATCATTTGTGAGATCGCTAAAACCCCCGCGCTCAAAGCCAAGTAAAAGTGCGTGTTGCAGCGTGCGTAGGAGAACCTGCTGTGCCTCCTCTCGAGCACTGAGAAACAGGCACGCACTGACAGTCGAATGCTACAGGGCATGTCGAAGCACCATACAACGCTCAAAGTGAGTAACCATTAAAGACCCTCTACCGAGCGTACTTAGTGTCACCTGTTGTACACACACAGATGCCCTGACAGTGCATGGGTTCAGGGGACGGCAGTGGATGTTTCTTTAAATTTGCTACAGTAAAAAAGCTCCCCCCAAACCAGCACGAGTCACACAGGGGTCAAGGTGAAGATCGACCGACTCCACGCCTCTCACGCCCTCTCGGACAGAATAATAAAACATAAACAAAACCAAAGTGTGAGTTGTTGGGATTCTCCCTTCCACTCCTTGCCTTACGCAGTTGAAGAATCCACGCAGTTTCACAATGCGCTGTGACTACGCCATTGTAGGATCCAGTCCTCTGTATGATGAAATATCACATAGATGTATCCAATGGAAATCTTGATTTAATCTTCATAAAGAGGATCCCATCCAAACCCAAAGACAATCCTGAGCAACTGCTCTTTTTCAAACTCTAACATTCTAGTCTCTGGAATGACACGCCCACCATTTCAGAGCTCACATTCTATGGTTTCCCAAGGTTGACATCATAGTACTCAACTAAGATGCCACACACAATCTGTGGTAGGCCACATGACACAGCTGTTCTTTATTTCTGTAGCTGTATGGCCCTCGTCTATAAAAGTCAGTCACATGTACTATGATGGCCTTCTTGTAAAGCCTCCATGCCTTCTTCCTATGTGGGCTCACATTTTGGCTACACTCTTGACAGGTTCCTGAGGACAGCACTATCTTGGAATGGGGTCTTAGATATGGGAGTTTGTGCCTGTGTCAGTGGCAGCTGGTGCCCTATTAAAGAGATGCGGCACAAATTCACGCACCAAAGTGCACCCCCTCTAGGAGGCCTCCAGCATTACAGAGGAGGACTTCTCACGGAGAAATGTAGAAGTGGCATGGTGAAAAAACAGGTACCACACAATAGATAATCGCAGGAAATGGGTGAGAATGACACGTGGATAAAGATGGAAAAATGCTCAGTTTGTTAATTTTCCCAAAGGCACTGCTTATTTACAGTGCTGTGAACGGGTGCTAACTGTATTCACAGAAAGAACAGTGCACATACCCAACAGCAGAGGCCCTTTGACAGCGTTGCCAGTGCCCCAGGGGAGATGAAGCACTGTGCACATTACACCCGCAGGGTCAAACCGGGCGGTCAGTAAATAAGTACAATACACAGCACACCGGGCACAGCCTGCAGTACCAGGGCTGCTGCACGACGGGTTGCCTCTTCTTAGGCGCTGTTGATGGCCTCAGTGCCCTAAAGGGAATATCTTGGTGCCAAAGTCACCAGAGCCAGGTGCCTCCTGAGCAGGAGTGTGGAGGGGTTGTGAGGTAAAACCAGGTGCTCATGAAGCGACTGCCCTTTAGCCTCTTCCCATTTTAGTACATATTGTGTTTGGAAATGTGCACATGAGTGGTCAATACACACTGCAGTACAGTGCTTCATGGACTGGAACAGTTCAAAGCTGAACAAACTGGAATAGAAAGGGCCAATCCGGAGTCAAAGCAGAATAATTTACTGCCACATAGAGAGCTTGTTACATCGATTTGTATCTAGTAGTGAGTGAATCTGTCCAGCTTATGAGAACTGTTGAGTGTATGCACAATAGGCAGAATGCCTTGTACTGCGTGTGCTGGGTGTGTTGCGTGGGGTCAGTGATATGTTTCTGCAAGATGCAGTATTGTGTAATAGCTGTGAATTGTATGTGGGATGGACACATGCCTATTTTCTTTGGGTATGTACGCTCCTAGTGCTATGCGCAGAGTGTGCTATGTGCATCATGTGCAGAATGTGATTTTGATTGAGGTCAGCTGAAGTGCTGACCTTGGTGTATGTCTTGTGCAGAGTAAAATCCATTGCTAGGGTGTGCTGCATGTATTATATAAAGTTTAGCGTGCATCATCTACCTTACGTGCACTGCATCTTATATGAGCATTGTGGGAACTGTCTGGTGCCTGACGTGTTTCCTCTGTGCAGAATATGCAGTATGCGGAGGGAATGAATTAAGGTTGTGTTTATGAACGGTGTTTCGCTGTGCAGACATTACTATCATTTGTGATAATGTACATTATGTGTAGATGATAATCTGTTCAATATATGTGAACAACGCCATGTGCTTTGTGTTCTGTAGATTAAAGTAGTTCATGTCCACTTTACACTGTTAATTAAACATGCACTACTATGTGAATTGTGTATAGCATGCTTTTGAGTTGTGTAAAAGTGCAGGCTCTGTATTGAATGCAATATACATTCATCTGGCACACGTAAAGATTTACATATAACAATTATAATAATGTAGTCTTTAATCGTGGTTTCTTCAGTCTTGTTGTTAACAAGTTGTTTAATGTAATTCCGATGGCTCTTCACATTAGCCTTCACAGTAACGGTAGCCAACACGTGTTTTGTCACATTTGCCTTTATCAGGGCTACACATATCAAAAAGAGAAAATAGACAAGAATTGTCTAATCTTAGACTATATATTTTACAATAAAATAAGGCACTGATAACCACCACCAGTGACTTAAATGTGCAAAATGTCTAGTCAGCACACATAGTGAGCATTTGTGAAGATAGGTCAGATCACCATATTGTATTTACATTTATTAGAAAATAAACGGAGGCGGGCAGCATGATGGATAATGTAAAATAATGCAAAGTAATTGTTTACAAGAACATAATAAAACCATCTTTCATGGTGCAGTAGGTTAAGAGAAAGAAATAGCTTTGGAGTCATTAGTATGACAGTGGCTCACGGGATCAGGGCTAGTGTGTAGTGTCAATTAGAGCCCGCATGCAGGTAAAGTACCAAGTAATCAAACAAATGATACCTCCTTATTTTAGGTTTCTGAACCCTGTACTAGTTCATAGATTGTGTTATCCATTGCTCCATCTATGTGGAAAATTGTATGGCAATGTAGAAATTCTTAAGCAAATTTAAAGAAATAAAAATTGTGACAACGCAATTGACTACTCAGAAATTTGTGGTAACATAGATTGTGGATGATTATGTCATCACTCACCCCCTCGCGGTAAAATGAGTGTCGGTGGGAATATTATAATTTCTCAGTACATAGATAACCAAAATTAGATTCTCCTGAAAGGGACCAAAAGGAGTTTACAGTGAATGACTAATTATTCACAAGATGAAAAGTAAAAGATAAGCAATCTGTAAGTAAGTCGTAAAGCTAATCACTACTCTTCATTAATGTGAAGCTGTACATTCATTGTCTTAAGTTTACCAAGTCCATGAAACAATTTTGGGAATTGACTCAAGTTGTAGTTAATAAAGATCAGTCCCATGTCAGCAGCAGTATTGAATCTTAATAAGCATGCACTCGATGAAGGGAGGACATGAATTGGTTCTTGCACTGTCATTTTCTAGTGCCGTTTAGTCCGCAAAAAGGATCCTTTGCTCTGCAAGGGTATAGAAGCTTCCCAGGTGTACACCTTTGTTCTCAATGGTGTGAGATGTGGTATTGGTGACAATTCTTTTTACTCTGCTGGCATGATGTTTATCGATGCCCCACTGTCTATAAAGAAAGTTGTAGGGCAACTATTCACCTTGAGTGTGATTTTAGGACAATGTCCAAATGAACTTTGATGCTTCATGTGGCGATTCTTTTCAGATTTGTGTTTTTCCTTGCAAGTGCCCAGTCCTACATGCACACGTTGGTCTGTGACTGACATCACCATAGCACATCTACTCTCCTCGTCGTCACTCGATGATGATGTCACCGAAACGTTAAAAGATTAATTTGATAATGATCGACTACTTTTTGGTTCTACTTGCCTTTGTCGCTGTTGCTGTTTGGCCTTGATGGAGTGGCTAGAGTGCTTCTGGAACTTTCTGGTGTTCATGTTCTCATCTCTTCATGACACACTTAGTTTCTCTTTCTCTTTGCAAACCATTTAAAAAATGGTTTTCCTTCCCACAGCCTTCGTATATTTGTCCGATGGCAGGACAAATACCTTCATGCGGAAAGGAGAATCCACAGTGGAAGCACAATCTTTTTCTTCAGAGACATCACTCTGTGAGCCTCTATCTTGTGTTTCTGCTTACTTCTCATGCTCAATGCTGCTTTATGTTGGGTTGTTCTAGCTTCCATATCGGCCACTTGTTGATCAGCATGTTCCTCCGCTCTTGCAGCCATGAGCACTTTCTCCAAACTAAGGTGTCCATTACGATGTCGGACGGTAAAAAATCCCCCATCTACCATAGCGGTAAAAATCCGCCCGCCTACACCGTCTGAATACCGACCGAGCAATCACGATGCCGCGAGCCGAAAACCGCCGGCGGCGGAAAATAAACAAAAAATAGCGCCCGCCCATGTCCGAGTCTAAGTCCATCCGCCCTCCACGGACAGAAAGACGCACGACAACCCAAAACCGCCCGCCCTGACGACCGAGACACCGGCCGTGAAATTAGGATCGCACAGACATGAGCGCGGAAAATACACAAAAACACCGCCCGCCAGCGTAAACAACAGTGGCAAAAATGTACACGGCGGAAGCTCTGGCGGCCACGGCCCTGCACAGAAATCATCTGCGGACAAAAACAAACACACACAACATGGCCAACAAGTCCACACAGCAACCCACGCACAAATACCCAAACACAATACACATCCCGGAAACACCCCCCCCTGGACAAACAAATCAACTACAAATCCCAGAACACCAGCCACAACACACCTGAAAACAACAGACCACCATGACACACCCACATAGGTAAGTACAAAACCAGCCCCTTCACAGACCACAACCCCTTGCAACATTACAAACTGAGGACGAGAGCACACAACACAGCGAGACAGAAAGGACAGCAGCACACCACGGACACACACCCATCACACCCATCACCACCACCACCACCAAACACCGGCCACACAAAACCCCTGCACATCACACACCACACACCGCACCAGCACCACAAACACCAAAACACACACCATGGCACCACACAGAATGCCCAAGTTCACTTCCACCGAGCTGACGGTCATGGTCGACGAGATCGTCAAGGTGCACCCACAAATCTATGGCAATCAGGTCCAACAGACACCACCAGCCACCAGAACCCGGTTGTGGATCAGGATCGTAGACCAGGTCAATGCAGTCGGCAACGTGCCACGCAACAGAGGCGAAATCAACAAAAGGTGGAACGACCTGAAAAGCGTGGTCAAGAAGAAGGAGACCAAGAATCGTGAGCTGGCTGCCAGGACTGGCGGAGGTAATCCCACGCTATTCAAGACCTTCAAGGCGTGGGAGGAGAAGGTGCGAGTCATCATACATCCGGAGATCCTCACCGGATTACCAGGGGGAGTGGAGGCTGGTAAGTACAAACAAACGTATACCAGCACACCGCCATGTACTCACATGCACTACCACAATGCCATAGCTCCTAGGGACAAACACCCCCATGTCCAGTACACAATACACAAGACAACACTCACACATGCAACAGACACTACCACACACCCAGCCCAAACCTACCAACTAACAAAACCATGGGGGCATGTGTACAGTTAGCCAGCACCGCAACTCCCACCAGGTCCCCTTGTACTCCAGAAGCGCCAGAAGGAGCACTCCCCACACCCATGTGTCAGCCATAGCTGCACTAACCGACAAGTAACAGGTAAGTAGCCGCAACACAAAGGCAGTGGGTCGGTGGGGGACAGCTGAAGTACAACACCCACCAGGCCCCCAGTCCCACAGCGCAGCAAGGTGGAGCACTCCCCACACCCATGTGACAGCCATAGCTGCACTAACCGACAAGTAACAGGTAAGTAGCCGCAACACAAAGGCAGTGGGTCGGTGGGGGGACAGCTGAAGTACAACACCCACCAGGCCCCCAGTCCCACAGCGCAGCAAGGTGGAGCACCCCCCACACCCATGTGAAGGCCACTGTAGTGCACACCTGCAGCCGACACGTAGACATCTCACCCCACATGCAGGGGTGTCTGTGGGTGTCAAGCCATCACCACAACTCACAACACCGCCCCCACTCCCACAGACCAGCAACATGGAGCACACCTCCCGCCCATAACCATGTGGCATCCATTGCATTGCGCACTCAAAAACAACCTGTAGGTGGGAAACTGTATAGGGCGGGGTGTCTGTAGGCATGAGGACTGTACTATGACTGACACATGGGACATGTCACGTAGCAGAGGAACACGCAGCACTGCTCCCTGTCACAATCATGTGACCAATGTGCACACGGACATGTATTACAGAGTCATACCCCACATTACCCATCACAGATACAGCAACACCTAAGGAGCCACGTCTGCATGCACAAGTCCCACTGGAGTACAGACCCACATGGCAGGCACTGTGCCACCCATCACACACATCAGCAACACCATCTAAGTCTTGTCCATGTAGTCCTTACTGCCTGTCACTCACACATCGTACAACAACGCCCATGTAAGACAAACCTTACTAGAAGTAACAGCGTGGAACCACAATATTGCACACAAAAACAACTGGACCCATGAAACACACAGGCACACAATGCACATTCAACATATCATCCATCGCATCTGTCAGCCCCAGTGTCATGAAAGGTATGTCATCCGAACAGCTGTCCCTCATACAGTAGTCATGCAAAGATACCTGCCCATGACAAATCATGTGCCTGCAGTGACTGAAGCGCATGTCACACTGCGAGTAACAACACACTTAATATAGTCAACACCCCAAGAGCACTGCATTGATGCACATGTACGAGGGCAGCACGCACACCAAGGATTTGTCCCATCTGCAATACGTCGTGTGGCACACAACAAGCACGAACTCACAACAATGCTACCAATGTAATGTCCATGAATGATAACAGTCAGCAGATATGCCGGGCATGTTAGACAGACACACACCTTAGTCTATGCACTGTCATGTTGCCAGAACACATGTCACGTTCTGCACCCATCACCCACAGTACGTACCCCAAAAGCATATTCCAAGCCAAAAGCGTCCAGGGGGCTGTACCCCCTTTTGCCATCTGCGTTTCTAAGCGTTCCATTTGAACCCCAAAAGCATATTTCAAGCCAAAAGCGTCCAGGGGCTGTACCCCTTTTGCCATCTGCGTTTCTAAGCATTCCATTTGAACCCCAAAAGCATATTTCAAGCCAAAAGCGTCCAGGGGGCTGTACCCCCTTGTGCCATCTGCGTTTCTAAGCGTTCCATCTGTACCCCAAGACCATAGTTCAACCCAACATCGTCGATGGTTCTGGAGCCCGCATACACCCGAGCCACAACATGTAGGAGCATAGCAACACACACCCATCGGCATTGCTAATCCGTCCCATGCCACATGTCCACATCACACAGTTCCATTGCCTAGCCCACGCATACACACATCGTACATCGACACACGCCTCTGGGAAACCTGTGCACGACAGTGCACGAACTGTGAATGTCAGACAACCAATACATACTTTGCTAGGTGCAACACAATGACCCATCTCATTCTCCCCACAGGTGCCGAACTGCTGGATGCTGGAGAGGGAGACAGCAGCCAGCACAGCCAGTCCGCAAGCCCCCGACCCGGACTCACGGATGTAGAGGAGCTGGACACCTCTTCGGACACGGACCACCCAGCAGGTTCATCTGGAGTGGCAGGGCACACCCGCTCCCCAGGGCCCCTCCTACCCACCAACCCATCATCCAGGGATGCTGACCAGTCACAGACCCCTGCTGCCACGGTTGCTGCGGCCACTGCCACGGTCGTTGCGGCCACTGCCACGGTCGTTGCGGCCACCACCACCACCACCACGCCATCCCTGACCACTCAACCAGCGCAAGGGGTGGCCCGGCCGTCTGGGTCCACCCTGGGAGCCAGAGCGAGGACCGTGGTGAGCATTGTGGCTAGTGGGCAGGTCGGTGGCAGCAGTACTGGTAGGAGGAGCAGGGTCAGGCCAACGGCATCTGTGCCTGGGAGCCAAGCCCTGCCGCAAATCGACAGAGTCCTTGGGGCCTATGAAGAGGCCCAAGGAGAATGGGCCAGGTCGGCTACCGACACGCGGGAGGTCCTTGGGGTGTTGAGGTCCATGGACGTCCATATGGGCCAATTTGTGACCCGTATGGACCAACTCGTGGACCTCATGGGCCAGCTGGTGGTGGTGGTGAGGGCACAAGCAAGGCCAGCAACACCACCTCCGCCACCACCTGCTGTGGCGCTGGGTCGTGCAGCATCGCGTTCCCCTGCGTCCACAGCGAGTGAGCACTCCTCAGCCACCACCAGCAGCCCACCAACACAACCCCCTCCCAAACGTGGAAGGGGCCGTCCGAAGAGGAAACAGGTGTCCAGAGAGGACTTCGCACGCACCAAACGCCAGTGAGTCAGCCAGCCACCTTGACCACCTACTGCATTGACTTGGAATACGATCCTACCCCACACTGCCATGTGAATGGCATGTGTCTGTTGGACTGTGGACATAGAACTTCATGGGTACACCTTGACCATCACGCAGCCATGACCGTCTACTCATTGTCACAGCATGCACCACATTTGTCATCACCTTGCACACAATCACATGTCATCGCTGTAAATAAATACACCTTCATCACAATCTGCTTTATGTGTCCTGGGTTTATTCAACGATGTGCAATCGCCACCATGAGCAGAAATGCATCTGCTGTGTGGTATGTCGATGGGACAGGAGAGGCTGTAGGGACCTAGGGGTGAAAAACAGAACAAGAGTACATTCAATGAGTGTGTCACACACTCATCACACAGTACTTGTCACCAACTACAAGCAATGTACACAGATCTCACAGAGCAACAGGGCACAATTCTACAGCCACTGTCAGTAGCATACCAACCTGGACATGGACCATTGACACACAGCACTCAGTGAACAAAAGGCCCCCGTGACAGAGCACACATACACCTGCACAACTACAGCTACATCAGCCGTCGTACATGGACACTCACCATCAAGTGAAGTAGCGGGCGATGAGCTGCTGACACACATTCACAGCTTCCTCCTCTCCACTGTCCTCTTCACTTGACCCGTCCTGGTCTGCAGGCTGGGGCCCTGGTTGATCTCCGTCATCCACAATTAGGGGGATCTGCTTGCGAATAGCCAGATTGTGCAGCATGCAGCAAGCCACTACTATCTGGCACACCTTCTGTGGGGAGTACGCCAGTGCGCCCCCGGTGCGGTCCAGGCATCTGAACCTGGACTTGAGGAGGCCAAAGGTCCGCTCAACCACACGTCTGGTCCTCCCATGTGCCTCATTGTAACGGACATCAGCTGGGGTACAAGGATGTCGTAATGGGCTGAGCAGCCAGGGCCCATTCGGGTAAGCAGAGTCACCTGGGTGTGAGGGACACAGAGAATCATTGCTATTCCAACTGGACACAAGACAGCATCGCACAGCCAGCACGCTACACTACTCCACATACTCACCAACAATCCAGCCACGGTCATGTTGCAGATTGGTCATCAGTCGTGGTAGGATGCTGTTGCGCATGATGTGCGCGTCATGTGCCGATCCTGGAAACTTCGCACACACGTGTGATATTACCATGTCCGCAAGGCACACCACATGCACATTCAGGGAGTGTGTGTGCTTCCGGTTGCGGTAGAGGTGCTCAGTGGCCTGTGGTGCAACAAGGCCAACATGGGTGCAATCTATTGCACCAACGACGTGGGGGATACTTCCAAGGGCATAGAAATCACCCTTCACTGCCGCCAATTCACGAGCCCTGGGGAATCTGATGTACCTGTTCCTCTACAGCATCATAGCTGACAGTACATCCCTCAGCACCATGCTGAACATAGGCTGGGACATCCCACCTCCACTGCCCACTGTGTGTTGGAATGACCCAGTGGCGAAGAAATGCAGTGCAGCCATCACCTTAGCCGTGGGGGTGAATGCTGTTGGATACACCCTGCGAGGACGGAGGTGGGGTTCCAACAAGGCACATAGGCGATGCAGGGTGGGTCGGTCCAGACGATATTTACGGATGACCTCCACATCCTCCATGTCTGACAGCAATTGGTAGGGGCGATGTATGTTTGGTCTCCGCCTAGGAAAGATGGAAGTGGACACATGTCAAAGCAACACGCCACATGGCATTTTCACGTACACATGACAAAAATGACTGACCAAGCAATTGAATCACAGAACAGCTGACAAGTAGGGACAGCACAGCCACAATACACATACACAGGTCCCCTACTAATAGCAATGGGCAGTGACACACACCATTGCTATGAGCATGCACATGGGGAGTTAGGCCTTAACAACTTGTAAGGCATGCTGATGGAAACAGACTGCATATTCGGTAAGCTGCAACACCACGGCAACATGACTAGCTGCTGTGCATCACACTGCTTCCGAGGCTGGTTGTGTAGGGCACACACCAACAACGCTATGGACACAGGCTGAGCGGCCAAAACAAGTGGGACCTGTGGCACGAGTGGATATGAGACAGTCATTGATGTCCCTACTGCACCCTATGTACAGCACTGTACGGATCACACCTCCAGAAACATTGACAGGTGTACACATTGCCAGCTCCATGCCAACACGGCTGTGTGATTGCAAATACACATCACAAGTGACACGTAACATTGCACGTGCCAAGTGGCAGATGTACATAGTGAAAGATGGCATGTGTGTGCATATGCATATCCCATGCTCCCATGCCAATGTGTACATGATGATATGCCAACAGACATGTGGAGGCTGGCCACTGGCCGTCCCTGCCTATGCACACAGCATGCTGTGGCCCCGTCCATTGTGGACCTGCACCCACACACAAATCATGGCCACACCTGCAGATGCATTGCGCACATTAAACTGTGTGGTGCACATGGCATCAGCGGACTGTACCTGCCATGGGCCAGGCCCTTACGGCCAACTCCAATGACCCTCGCGGTTGCACCCTGCGTGTTCCACTATGGAGGTAAGCGTCCCGGGCCAGCTGGGAGCAGGCCATCGTCTGCAATTGAAGCTGGCAGACATGGTACACAAATTGCAGCAGCTTGGACCCACTGAAACTGCCCCAGGGGGCTATGTGAGTGTGTGAGTGAGACCGGCATTACCACAGCTACCTGGGACTGCAGCCTGGCACCCCTCAACAACACCTGCTGCTGCCACCTCTCCACCTACACGTGGATGACGCTGAGGATATGTCCAGGTCCACTCACCAGCGAGGAGCTGGAGATCCTGGATTCCGAGCTCCACGCACACTGCACATGGCTATTCCTTGCGAAAGTTGTGTGTGAGAGACAACTGCAGTGTGTGTGGGAGTGCATGTGGGGGACACACATGTCATTGATCCGCAGCACTATGAGTCAGAGCCTGTGGTGTTCAAACATGCACTGCTCACCATGCTGACTGCAGGTGGCAGTGGTATGTGAGCTCTTGGGCGCTTTGACATGTCTGTCCCTCCCGAGTGGTGGTACATGGCAACTTCATGTCAGACATCCAGTGACACAGACAATTGGCAATGCAGGTCTCAGTGCACTTGTTGCTCGTGTGAATGTCAGGCTGGAGCCATGCTGCCCTTCTCAGTCCCAGCAGGCCTGGCCTGCACATTGACTGCACAATGCCAGTAGGTGACAACACAGAATGACTAGTGGGTTACATGTGTCACCTGTTCAGCACTCTCCGGATGAGCGCAAACTCAGCCCTGTACATTGGTCACACCATGCCTCGTGAAAGGGATGTGTGTGTGAGATAGTGCCATTGAATGTGACCACCGTTGCGGGGTGGGCCATGTGCAGGCCGAGTACGTTGGTTGTTGCGCAGTGTTGGTCACAGTGGGTACACCAACACAGATGTGTTGCCTTGTGATCTTTTGCTAGGTCCGCCTGACAATGGACAGTAGATGTGGGCAGACTACACATTGGTCGATGTGCTGTCTATATGCATGTGCCTTCACACCAGGCACAGCTGCCCCTGCTCATGTGACCCCTGCTGCCCTCAGTGCTGGGTCTGTTGAGCTGATGTGCCATCTGTGCGTGGGGCAGACAGCTCTCCTCACTTCCGTCATTGCCCATGACATCACTTTGCCGCAGGTGACATGGATCATGGAGGGCCCACATGTACGCGTGGGTGGACTACACAAGACTGTCCAATGGTCATCACCCCCAGTCAGTGCTTCGAATGGGAAGGATGTGGTGCTGGTACTCATTTTAATGTGTAGAGTGGGCGGGGCTAGGTGCGGGGCTACATGCAAGACATGGGAAGTTCATCGGCTCATCTACTAGTTGCAATACACACGAGACACGTCTTTTCATGACCACATCAGGGTCATCCCTTGAACTGACTGGAAGTCAAACAGTCATATTTTACCCTGTCCTCATGGCCTCCCCTCGCTCACCAAAATATGCGTTGGCACCTGGGAAGTCAGCGCATGCACAAGCAGCTCCAAGCTCGCACCAGAGAGGCCAAGGAGTGTATGTGTGGGTCCAGTTGAACAAGTGGTCTGTCTCGCGGCATAATAAGTGGCGGGACACCGTCCACCTGCGTGGTGCCCCGAGTCGAGATCCGGGCAACATTGACAATGCATGACAGGCTCCGCAGTCCGGATACACCACCTGCAACACACAGAGGCTGTAGCTGCCCTAGCGGCCCAGGCCGCGTCCAACTGGAGCTCATGGACCCACACATTCACTCTTTGGCCTCTCTGGTGCGAGCTTGGAGCTGCTTATGCACGCACTGGCATCTCTGTTGCAATGGCATGTAACGTGTGTGGGGATATAGGCAATGAGTGAGATGGTGCGAGCCACCTTCCGTGACGTCACTCCTGCTCGTGATGTGTGCGTCCCCCACTACTTCCATTAGACTTGTGCCATACTACTAATTGAGGATGTGTTGCCTGCGTGATGTGTCCAGGAGGAGCGCGCATGACATCTCACCCACCATGCTCCACTGCCATCCCGTGCCCTGGATTGCCTGTGCAGGTGGACAATGTTGGGGATACACCTGGTCGACAGGGGATGTGAGTGCCTTGGCAAGGGCCTGGCGGACGCACAGCAGTATCCAGCATGTCCACGGAGGGTGGGCTGACGTCTACACCTGATGCAGCATTGATCGTGTGCCCGCCTGTTGTGCACACACGAGTTCACATACATCCCCAGACAGGTGGTCTTTACAAATTGCCAGGTGAGCAGCTATGTACTGTTCCAGAATCCTCCCAACACAGCGTGTTTCAACATTGCATGTGCGCACCTACCCGTCACACCCACCCACCTGAGCCAAGCGTAACTCCCGCTTTACATGACACATGTGTGTCATCCACAGTTGTGCTACTCTCTCAGGGCCGGACCTGCAACTGTCCCATAGCACACACACAGCACCGATTCGTACTGGCATCCTGTTAGATTGGTAGGCACACTAACCCATCTCCTTCTGAGACAGTGGTGGCTGTGATGGATATTGTGACTGGGCACATGGCTTACTTTCAATGTGTGCATTTGGGAGGTGGTGGTGTGTGGTGTGTGATTGTGGTAGCGTTGGTGTGTATGTGTGTGTCGTGTCCATGTCGACTGCACACATATGTCACCCCGGGACATGGTGGATGTTTGTTACCGTGCTGAGGTCTTTGAATATGATGTGATGGGTGTGTTGTATGTTGCACAGTATGCGGTGTGTGGGTGTGTCCTTGCAGTTCAGGCTGACTCCTACTTGTTATGGGTCAGACGTTGTGTGTGTGCAGGGTGTGTGACTGTCAAGATTGTGTCTAGTCCAATTGTGCATGTCAGCATTTCAGCAGTTCTTGCTCACTGTGCAGTGCTGCCCACCCACTCTGATGTCGTGTGTGTGTTTTGTCAGGCATTGCTGTGGCATGCTTTAGCGTGGCTCCCACTTTTTGTTGCTGAGTGTGTGGTCAGACTGTGTGGGTCATTGTAAACATGTGTAGGACTGTGCTTTGTAGTGAGCAGGCCGTCAGTGTTGATGTGATGATCTTTCGGGCGACTTCAGAGTGTGACAAGTCCTGCTCCACGTGCTGTGGTATTTCCCTGTGGCCACTGTTGCGGCTACTCATTTGCGTTGTCATCCAATGACAGTGGACTACATGGTCATCTCACGACTGCCGTGTACTTCACACAGTCTCATCCTCTCTCATTCGTACTTGTGAAATGAATCAGCAGAGACACATTTTTGCTTCAAGCCATGTATTGGGACTTATGTCCTCTGTGATGCAGTATAGTGGACACTACTGGCAGCAAAATGCATGTGGAGGATGTACTCAGCATGATTACACATAGCATAGGGTGTAGGGGTACATGTCATTAGTTGTTGACTGTGGGATGTGTGCTTCAGAGTTACAACTGCTTAGCCGTTGCTGTGCTAATGTACATTTGCTAATTACTGTGGAGCTGCTAACTTTGACACAGACAGTATACATTTCGCCTACCAGACCGCTTGACATCATGGGCACAGTACATCTCAGTTCCATGTTACAGGTTTGCTGCTATGGTTACTCATACACACGTGCGTGGAGGTGACATCAGGGCATGGGCTTACGTGCATGCAACGGCGTCCCACTTGTTGTTGCAATGTGGTGGCTACTGGACATGACACAGTCACTGGGGTAATGTTGTTGGGGGATGCACTTGTTGTCCATGCAAAAGTCCTGGCACGGAAGTTCAGAGGGAGGTGAGGTGACAGCTCTCACATACTACAGCCGACCGATTACTGTCCACTGACCGGTGCATATGTTCATGGGCGCAGGATACATATTATGGCATAGTTGTACGTGCAGTTATGTCCATGTGGTTGCCATACACAAATCCCATGCCTCTGCCTCCCCCTGTTCATGCAGAGTTACTGGATGTGATGAGGTACAGAGTGCATGTCCCGAAAATATCCGATGTCATGGCAGTGTAGTTGATGGTGTAGTGTTAGTTGCAGGTTGTGTGGTATAGTTGTTGTACTGGTAACTGCTCAGTCCGTACGGATGCCAGGCATGGGTACGGTGTGGACATCATTGTTCAATTGGGGTGTTGCGTCGGGGCCCGACGAATTGACAGGTTGTCAGGAATGCGATACCTTCCAGCAGGGCTTCCATGGCATTGGTGGTAAACATGGATGCCATCCAATGTAGCGGATGGTGGCTGTCAAGGTGTTGGTCGTAAGTTGTCCCTTGTAGGAGCATGATGGGACATGTTGGATGACATTCGATGAAACTGTGATCCAGAATCCGTCGTGTGGAGGCACAGTGGTCCCATTGCAGTGTGGGTCCGATTGCAGCCACATACGCCATGCCCCCATAGGCTGAACAGACCCTGTCATGGACGTCCAGGGGTTGAACAGTTGTACCAGGTCCGCCATTGGACATGCAGGGTTAGAGAGACATAAATCCACGGGATAGTGGAAAGGACACCTCCGACAGTAGAAGACGGGGATGACGCAGCTGAACAATGCGATGCGGTAAGTTAGTCGGTAACTTACGTTCAGCAAGGCCAGATTTTCACATCCCAATATCTGTATCAGGTAATGTTTGTACAGCTTCATCTGTCCGGCGTAGTTGGGTAGGTGTGGTGCAAGTGCCATTTTGCTGATGGGCGATGTGATGGCGTGCTCCGGCTGTCTGTGCAGTCTGCAGAGTGCAACCTCCGACGTTGCTGGGAATTCTGTTATGGTCGTAGGGAGCAGGGCTTGGGTTATAGTAGCTTGTGCGAAGGACACGGGCCCTCATCCCACATGCTTCTGTGAATGGTCAAGGTCAGTGGTGTCTGACTCCTTCCCGATAACTTGCATGTGAACCACATGGGGGAGTGGTATCATTTCTTTTTCCCTTCGGAATGTTCTTTCGTGTTATGCGCTATCTGCCCAGTGGACGGTTCCCTCTGCATGCCTGTGTTGGGCTTTTTTTGGAATAATGACTGTGTTTTCCTGCTTGAATAGTTGAGCTGTGGTTTCGGTGTGGGTATGGTAGGCCATTCAGTGCTATCTCCTCTCCCGTGTGTGGGCGGCACGCTGCGTTTCCGCTATACATTGGGCCTTGTGTGTGGGTGTTGTAATTGGAGCCACCTGTTGTCGGTCCCCCGGGATCTTTGATGTTGCGTATTGCATGTCTTGGTATTGGGTGCAGGGTGGTATCGTTTCTGTGTGGTACTGGCGTACCTTTTGCCGACGGGGTCCATATTCTGCTGGGTGATGTTGCCGCCGCTGTGTGCTTCACCATGTTTTGCACACAGGGGTGTGTCCTAATTTGGCGTGACATCACTGACATGTTCGGGTCAGTTGTGTGACGTCAGGTTGGCAACAGTGAATTGCCGGTTGGTGACATGACTGTGGCAGGACTGTCACGTGACATGTGCATTCTGGGTGGGGCTGGTATGTGTGGTGTTTGGTTGTGACCCTGTGTTGTTTGTGTGCGGCGCATACTTGGCGCTGCTGTTGGCCTATGCGTTGTGCGCATGTGTGGCTGCGTCGTCGCCGCTGCGCTGCGGGGCCGTGACGGGGACGTTAGTTCCTGGTCCCAGGTGGTGTGTCCCCGGTTGTTGCGAGTTGTTACAATTTGCCCGGTGTGACATTTGTGGGTGCAGTGGTGGATGTGTCGCGTCCACGCAGGGGTGTCTGGGGGGGCCATGTACAGTTTTACCGCACTTGCACTGTGTGCGGTGTTTGCGTGCCCTTGTTGTGTGTCTGCCTACCTGCGTCTCCGCGGTGCGTTGACTCCTAGGTTCTGCATCAGGTAGAGCATGGGGAGGGCCTGCAGTGCTGGATTCATGCTCGGGGGTCCGCCTCTTTGGTATCCGTACTGTGCGCTCGGGTTTCCGCCTTGCTTTCACGTGCGATGTCTCTTAGCCGGGGGAGCTGTTTGGTTGTGGCATCGTAATTTGTACGCCGGGCGGTACGTGTTTCGTCGGGCGGTGTGTCTCCATTGGGCGGCGCCGCTACGTGAACGGGCGCACTTTGATGGCGGACGGCGTTGCTGGCTTACGGGCGGTGTTTGGCTGTCTTTTCACATCCTAATTGGGCGGGCGTGTGGGCTGCGGCGGGCGGACGGTAACTGTTGTTTTTTGCATCCGCCAGCACGGCGGTGGTGCTTCCGCCCGCCATCCTAATGGGCCCCTAAGCGTTTCCCAGCATACATTGTCGGAATGAATCGGAGAGGCAACCATCAATAACTCTTAAATGCATGGCTTCTTCATCATTAAATTCATTGAACTTGCAGTGCTTTATAAGCATATCAAATCTCTCAACAAACTCATTCACTGTCTAACCAGGTTGCGGTCTCGCTTGGTTGGAAGTGTACCTTTCATAGTCGACATTCAGCATTGAATTGAACTTGGCCTCCAACATCCTCTTGATTTGATGGTATAATACTTTTAATGTTCAAATGTGCCTTATGAATAAATAGATGAACAACTAAAAGATTTGAAAATAAAACCCTTTAATTAAGACTAATTCTCTTTGGTGACTGAATTTAAAGTTTTTAATGATGTACTGATTATGTAGATGATTGCTCCTCATTTCTCTCTCTGGGGCCATCAAAGATCCATACGACCACTTACAGTTTTTTTTTTTAAAGATTACACCCAAAATTTGAGATACAGAAAACCACGTTCTGTCAAATGGTAGAAAGCGGACAGTGAGGGGTATATTTACTAAGATTTAACACTGTGTTTGCGTCACAAAAGTTATGCGAAACTACGCTAAATCTTTGTTCACCTATTTCCTTTCCAGCGTAAAACCTGTTTTATGCTGGAAAATAACTTGAAAGTAACACAAAGCAGCTCATAGCGCTGTTTTGCATTACTTAGTGCCACTGGGGTGTACCATGGTTGGTGCATGGGCATTCCCATGCAACCACCCAAAGGTTCTGACGCTAAACCCTATTCACATAAAACAGTAGACAAGGTTTAGCATCAGAAAATAGCGCCCATTTCGGATAGGCGCTATTAGGGAGAAATTCTTTTATTTCTCATTCCTTTCGTTATTTTGATTGTGCGCTGCACTGTACAGCACACATACAAAGTGGGAAAAGGTTTGAAGTTAGTCTAAGCATACTATTTTGTACTGGTAGGGAATCCTTCCAGTACAAAACCTATGCTAGCCTCATGGAGATACCCTTGCACTATGGTGCAAAGGTCTGTCTGTGACGCACAGACACACATTTCTGCATTGGCATTAGGGAGAGGGGAGGAGAGTGCCATATTCCTGTAAATATAGTGCTCTCCTCTTCACACTCAGAGCAGCATTTGTTGCTGATGCATTGTGCTGCGTAACAAACAGGTAAATCTGGCCCTAAGTTTCACAGGAGAGAGGAGCTGAAATAATTGCCTAACTTAGAATTGCCCATGTCCTTTAAGCACAAATCCCGAACTTGAAGACCAAAGAAGTTGCAGTTTTTAAGTCGGTGCAATGGTGGTGGTGTGAGGACCGGGATAAACAGTTGAAATTGTGGTGCTATTTGTTTCCTAAAGGTTTGTGGTGCAGATTTGTGAGGTACCATTGACTTCAAAATTGAACTAGGGACTATAAAAATTTGTTGTGATTGTATTAATATTGATTGGTGTTAGTGGAACCTATTGCACAAAGGGGAAGCTACTCCAGTCAGGGGGATTTCCTGCTGGTCGAGATTTCATTCATGTGTGCGTGTCATGTAGTCGGAGCATGATAAAAAAATTAATTCTGATTGTTTCTCGTGTGAACAGTCTACTTTGAATTTCTTTAGTGGAGCAGACAAAAGTTATTTGTTATTGTGCTTGCTTAGAGTTGTAGAATCTGTGTATGAGAAAATTGTAAAGGAGAGTGAACTGCTGCATGGATTGAAGAGTTATGTCAGAGTGGGCCTGATTCACAGAACTAACTTACGTCAAAACGTAAACGTAAACGTAAAGTTAGTACTTTTAGGTATTCACAGAATACACTTACTCATTTGGTATTCACAGAATGAACTTACTCATTTCGGTATTCACAGAAGTTAGTAGTCCTAACTTTAGGACTCCTAAATGCCTTCTGTGAATACCGAAAGTCTTAAAGTTAGGATTTTTCTCAGTTTAGGAGTAGTAAAGTTAACTTTAAGACTTTCGGTATTCACAGAAGGCATTTAGGAGTCCTAAAGTTAGGACTACTAACTCTGTGAATACCGAAATGAGTAAGTTCATTCTGTGAATACCAAAATGAGTAAGTGTATTCTGTGAATACCTAAAAAGTACTAACTTTACGTTTACGTTTACGTTTTTGACGTAAGTTAGTTCTGTGAATCAGGCCCTGTGTGTCGCACTGGGATAGATTGGTTGTGTGAAATGATGACCTGAGATTCGTTGATGAGTCATCAAGAAGCAAGATGTGATAGGGTAGTGAAGGAAGGGTTGCAACAGGATTGGAGTAAACTACTGACCTATATGGAATTGAGAACTGAACAAAACACTGCAGTTTTCAATTTGATCACTGTTTAATTACTGTTTAACATTTTCAATCATGAAATATTTCAAAGCTCTTAGGAGTTGATGAAATGTGATGTGAGAGTCCCAGTTCGGGAAGTTGAGGAGGCACCACCGGAAAGTATGCCAGCTTATTATATGCAACAAAAGTAGGATTCCATACATGTTTGTGGCTTTGTAAAATGTGCAAGTTCACAGAAAATGAAGGACCATTTAAATGTACACAATATGAAAACTTATGAGAAAATGTATATGAAATGAAGCCACCTCCTAGACCTGCACAATATGAAGCATTAAATGCTTGGAAGAGAGAGGTACACCCAAAACAGAATGAAAAGTATCAGAATAAAGCAAGGAGAGCAGTGTGAAATTACGCAGATGCTCGATGGGATGAAGGGCTGCAAAGGTGGAGGAAGTGTGTAGTTGAGGGAGCTAGAAAGTATCCAGTTAGAACCACAGAAAAGACTAAAATGAGTTGGAAACAGGGAAATGATGATGTGGAAGCTGTAAAATAGACAGACACCTATAGTGATTCAGGGGATGAAGGTTTAGATGTTTTGTTCCCCTCATGTCCACCTCCATATATGGTTCCTCCAATTAATACAGATGGTGGTAACATCCCTAGTGCTACGGTGGCTACAGCCCCTGTGGTTCCACGTATGATTCAGATTGAGGGACACTTCCAGCACTTCCAATTATTCCCGCACCTATTGACTCAGCCTCAACTGTAATTGCTCCGGGTGTTACTTCCTCAAATGTGACAGTTCCTGTTCAAGTATCACAAGTTGTGACAACACAGACATTGACAGTACCAATTGCTACTAAATATTGTTCAAAATTCCGTTGTTAAAGGTGCTGTGGGAGGGGTATCTGCATCAGGGTTTATCCTAACATTCCAGAATGCACTGAATGTTGCCTGAACACCACCACAAAATGTTCAATCATTGAGAGAAGGGAGAAAAAGTGTCTTTATGACACCAATTGTGCAGGAAGAAACAAGGGGGCATATTAGCAAGGGCACTATCGCCCCTTTAGCGGCACTTTTGCCGCTAAAGCGGCGATATTTATATCGCCCTATCAGCAAACTGTCTCTAACAGCAGTTAGCGACAGTTTGCGGGCATTAGCGCCCGTTTTTACCGCTTTGCATGTCAGCGATATTTATCGCTAATGACATGCAAAGTGGGCGTTCCGACGAACAAACCTGGGAAACACTCGCTAACAGGCCTATCGCCTATTAGCAAGGTGGCCATGGCCCCAGTTAGCGACGTGAAAAGTCACGCTAACCGGGGTCATCGCCATTTATTTAACACCTGCAATTAGCAGGTGTTAGCCATACCTAACATGGGGGTGGATTATGCTGATACGACCACAGGGTCGTATCAGCAAGGTGTTCTCCCTTCTCCATGCAACATCGCTGGTTTTTCAGCGATGTTGGCCCATTTCCCCGCTATCGCTGGAATATTCATCGCCATAGCGCTAATCGTTGCTAATACAGCGTTAGCGTGGCGATATATTCCAGCGATAAAAAAAATCACGCTAAGCAGGGTTAGCGATGATTATCGCCTCTTCTTGCTAATATGCCCCCAGGTTGTTTGATGTTGGGATCACTGTAGCTAAGTTGCTGTTGAGAGAACTCAGACAGAGGTTCAGATTCCTGGAGTCAGACTGAGGGACCCATTTCAATGATTAGGTCCTTAAAATGCTGTGTGGGCTCTTCAGGTGGAACAGAGATTGCACTGTAGCTATCATCCTGAGGCTTTGGGATAGTGGAGCAAGTGAACAGAACCTTGAAGTCTTGGTTGGCCAAAGTTTGAGCATCCACTTCATTGATATGGCCAGATGCCTAACCATTGGTTTTGATGAGTCTTCCAAGCACTCCAGACAGGAGAACAGGATTGTCATGTCATGAAATCCTCATGGTTTGAGCTATGAGACTGCCTGCTACACCTGCAAATGCGCTTGTAAACATCACAGATGATATGATACTCGATTACTGTAAAGTATTGACTGATGTGGTGCATTCTGTTTCTCCTAGATTGGAGATGTCACTGCCAGTCCACAACAGGAGCAGTGTGATGACCTTAACCCAGGTGACTGGGTTTTGATAAAGAAGCACCTGCAACAATCCTGTTTGGAGCCAAGGTGGAAAGGCCATTACCAGGACATTCTAATTACAAACACTGCTGTCAAGTGTGCTGGGATACCTAATTGGGTGCATGCATCACACACTCAAAGAGGAAGGTGCCCGTATGAAGAAATAGTGTTCTTTGATCCAAATCTGAGATTTCCAGTACCTGCACGTCCCCAAGGACCGGAGGGGGTGAATCACCGTAAAATCCTACACTAGTGCAAGTTCCTGAAGACTTGCAAAGTGATGTGGAACTACACACTGAAGAGGAAGAATCTCGAACTAGAAATAAAGATTCTACTGAAACATCACAAAGCAATCAAATGATCCAGATGAAGGAATGAGTGTGAGAAGAGAAAGACCCCCATAGAGATCTGACTGGCCTAATGGTAGGAGACAATTGAGATCAAGTGTGTCAGTTGAACAAATACCCCAAGCCATTGTTGAAAACACAGAATCTAGTGGTATAAGCAAAACAGAAGAAGAGCAACAGACACCAAGGAGTGCCTTGTTGAAGATATTCCACCAACTGAATGGACTTGGTACGTGAAGAATGTGCAGAATGCATTGAGACAGAATCCTAATGAACTGAGATCAGAGTTATTTGAACCTCCATGATATGCCACACTCAGAAACAGCATTAATTAAATTAGATTCCTGAAACAAGTATTATAATTGAAGAACTTGTCAAAGTACTAATTAGTGAGTAAAACAACTGAATTAATTGAGGAAACACCTGATCAGCTGTGCCTAAACTGACAAAATAAGAGACTGAAATAAATGAAACTGACAATGAACAATTAATTTAAAAAAAGGAAAAAAAAGAATTAAGAAGATTTCCCTAGAGCCAAAGTTCCAGGAGAGTAGGGATAACATATTTAGAAGACAGAGTAGTGCTAGGGATGTCTCACAAAGATTTCTGTATATAAGTTGAATGAAATAACTGCAAGTGATAAATTAATATTTTTTGCACAGGTGGAAGTTGATGCAGATTATTGAATCTGCCTGCTGCTATTATTTTACTAAAGGTCTGACTGTAAACAAACGTGTATCCTTACCAAAGTAAGTATTCCACAAATTGGAATAATATTTTTCCAATTATGACATGATCCTTTCCAAAGTTCCTCTTCAGAAAAGAATGAACCCTTATCCACAAGCTCAAGATATGGAAAATGCATAGTATTTCTGTAGATCACCCACAGTTATAGACACTGTTAAGGCACACAAAAAGAACTTAACCTTTTTAATGAGACTATTAGAGAAGACATTCATATTAACATAGAGGAAAGGAGAGCTCATATTTTCCAAAGTAAAAGTAAAGCAGAAGATGTTTTAAGGAATGTTTGAAAGAAAGAAGAAGATGACTAAGGAAAGAAAATGATTTATCCAAAATTTATATTAAACATAGGACATAAAGGGAAATTATGTGCTTACAAAAGAAGAAATCAGGTTAGAAAAAGACATATTAGGATTAGTAATTGTGAACACACCTTTGAAGTTTTTGGAGGACTCGTCCAAATATTAACAGGGGAAGAAGCAGATATTCCTGGAGTTTATTTTGTGTGTGGATAATATGCTTATTTCCAGTTGCCAGCTGATTGGGATGGTGTATGCTGTTTAGCTTTACTATTTCCTAAGATTTATCATGTAAAGAGTATGGATGCTTTAATAATTATGCCACACCAAAGACACCAACGTAGTACAAATGATGAAACATAATTAATGGTAGATTTTTTTAGCAATACTACAACCTGTAGGGGTAGTCATAAATGATGAGAAAATTAGAAAGTTATCAACAGTAGTAGATAAATTAGCTACTATTAGATCTGATGCCTTACTAGCAGCTAACGCAGAATTAGTGACAATTAGATCAATGGTTTTGCAAGATCGATTAGCTTTAGATATTTTGTTCGAAGAGAAAGGCAGAGTCTACAAGATGCTGAAAACTCAACATTGTTACTCGTACATACCCGATCAGTGTAATAAAATAGCAGAGTTTGCAAAGAACATTTCTGATCTGAAACCTGAATTAGAACCTTTAGAAACCTCAAGTGTATTAGGGAGCTTCGGCAAAGGAGTTCGGACCATTGGCAACTGGTTTGCGACAGGGGAGGACTATTCAGAGTCATATTAAGAAGTAAACTAATCCTTTGTGTTTGCTTGTTAATATTTTATGCCTTATTTAAAGGATTTAGATGTTGCTTAGCTAAAAAGAAAAAGGAAAATCAGAGCAGAGTCAGAAATGGAGTGTATATATATATGTGGAGATATTATGGCGATTCCAGCCGGGAAAGTGCACCACCGCAGTGACTTCAAAGCGGGTCCAGTTAGGCTGGACTGTTAGCCTAACATGTGAACGTCAGGACAGCAGCAAGCAGCCCACTGGTGGGCAAAGGACATTGATAATATTGTTGGACACTGCAATTCACCAGAGAGTATGAATTGCAGCTGAACAGAACCACGTTGCCCAAAATGCCTTGTAAAGTTTAGCTCATATGATAGTCTATTACGGACTTTACTGACATTCAGAAAAAGGAAAATGTGGTCTGTAACAGCTGTTTTTCATTTTGCCTTTCAGACTTTGAAAAAGTACTTTATTAGTTCGAAACGTGTCAGATAGATGAAATAGGATTACCATAGTGTTCCTGCTGAAAAGCAATAAATAACTTACCTGTACGGGGAGTGCACTTTCCTCTTTGGCGCAAACTTTGTGGAGATATATATATATATATATATTATCTACTGGCGGTCGCCAGTAGATAGTTATAGTTACAACCTATTATCCATAGGAAATCCGCGACATTCTATTTGAAATAACTCTCTTGCCGGTTGACGTATCTTCGCAAAATTTTCAAACTTTGTGGCCCGCTCCGGTCCGCTCCTACCCTGAAAGTCTCGGGGGATTCGTCAAGCGGGGCCGAGAAAAAGGGGGTCCCAAAACGCGTTTTCCCCATGCAATTTTCCATAGGAAACTTTAGACACGGCTACAGCCTGAACTGCTGAACGGAATTACACCAAATTTGGCAAAGAGGTAGTTCTTGGTTCAGAAAGAACCCTTTTTGTTAAATGGTGTAAATCCGTTCAGTAGTTGCTGAGAAAATCAAAAGCAAAAAGATAGTGATATCTATGGCCGAGTAGGGTCCGCGTACCCTCCCGATCACGAGCTGCATGTTAATTGGCTGTCAGCTGGCTGTCAACATTCCGATTCAGGAAATGTTGGCAGCCATTTTGTCCCTCGGTAGAACCGAGGGACAGAAACAAGTGTGCAAAGCGCACAAAGGGGCAGGGTAGAAACACCCTGACCCCTAGGTTTGCTCAGGGGTCCCACAAGGACCCCTGGGCAAAAAAAAAAAGATTTTTTAAAGAAATCGGCAGGATGCGCTCAGGGTGCGCGAATCCTGCCGGAAAAAAATCGAAGCGCGGTCTCCGCGCTTCGATTGTATTTTGCCACCGGGTGGCCCAAGTCCCAGGGGCATGGTGGGGGGATAATTTAATGTGTGGGGGCCTCAAGGGCCCCCAAGCCCCGGGGACCGCCACCCCCGGGGCTTTTTTAAAATGGTGCGGGAGGGCTCTGAGCCCTCCCGCAGCCTTGGGGACCACCACCTCCCGGGGCTTTTTATTTATTAATTAAAAAACCTGTGTGGGGGGCTCCAGCCCCCACACGCCCGGGGACCGCCACCTCCCCGGGGCACTAAACATTTAAATATGGGGGTCCGTTACGGACCCCCAGAGCCCCGGGGACCACCACCTGTGAACTGAAGCCCTTGATGGCCCTGGGGACCACCACCCCCCAGGGCCGGCTCCTGCAGTGTCCCGGGGTGCCTACGCCCGGGACACTGCTGTTTGCAATGACAGGACGGGAGCCTCGCGGCTCCCGTCCTGTCATTGCAAACTGCTTTGGATATTGGAAGAGAGCAGGGAAACCTGCTCTCTCTTCCAATATCCAAAGCCGATTGCTTTCCACATGGGGAGCAGCATGTTAGCTGCTCCCCATGTGTAAAGCTAATGCCGGCTCCCGTAGGACACGGGGAGCCGGCGGGACTGTGGGGGGATTGGGGACCCCCACAGTCCCCAACGAGAGGGCCAGCCCCGGGGATGGGGTCCCCGGGGCAAGTAGTGGCCCGGGAGGGGGCCACGCGGCCCCCTCCCCAAAACATAAAAAATAAAAAGTAAAAAAAAACGGAAAGGCCGGCCCCGGGGATGGGGTCCCCGGGGCCTTAAATGGCCTGAGGAGGGGGCCACGCAGCCCCCTCCCTACGAAAAAAAAAAAAATCGAGGCCATGCCCCGGGGATGGGGTCCCCGGGGCCAATACAGGCCCAGGGAAGGGGGCCACGCGGCCCCCTTCCCGTTTTTTTAATTTGTAATTAAAAAAAGGGGTAAGGCCCTGGGGGATGGGGTCCCCAGGGCATAACAACTGGAAAAAGGAAGGGGGCCACAGAGCCCCCTTCAGGGGACAAAAATTATTATTTTTTTTAAAACGATCGGGCCCGCAGGCCCCGCCCTTCCTTCACCACTCTGCAAACGCGCCCCTGGCGCGTTTGCAGAGGGGAACAATTCCCCTTGAATACTGGGGGTCCCTGGGGGCCAACTAGCCCACCAGGAACCTCCAGTATGCGCCACGGGGCTGCCTTGCAGAGAGGTGTACAGAGGCCACGCCCTTTTTACACCTCTCTGCAACGCAGCTCTGTGGCGCTTTGGAGGTATATGGTGGGCTAGTTGGACTCCGGGGACCCTCAGGATTCAAGGGGACTTAATTCCCCAACTTAAAACGCGCCACGGGGCGCGTTTGCACAGTGGTGAAGGGAGGGGGCGGGGCTTCAGGTGACATGTGTGCAAACAGGCCCCGTGGCACGTTTTAAGATGGGGAATTAAATCCCCTTCAATCCTGAGGGTTCCTTGTGGCCAACTAGCCCAACAGGTACATCCAGAAAGCGCCACAGAGCTGCGTTGCAGAGAGGTGTAAAAAGGGGTGTGGCCTCTCTACACGTCTCTGCAACGCAGCCCCTGGCGCATATTGGAGGTTCCTGGTGGGCTAGTTGGCCCCTAGGGACCCTCAGGATTCAAGGGGACTTAATCCCCCAACTTAAAACGCGCCACGGGGCGCGTTTGCACAGATGTCACCTCAGGCCCCGCCCCTCCCTTCACCATTGTGCAAATATTCTTCTAAAATCATCCGAAATACGAATTCCTATTTACTCACCTGTTATAAGGAGAGACCTCAGTGCTGCATCTTTCAGCCCAGTACTGGTCCTGAAAAGTAATTTTAACCGTACTTACCAGTAACTTGAATTTCCTTCCATAGGATATCATTGCCTGCTTTTTGTTGAAAAAGTTTCTCTGTGTTGATTTTTGAAACATACAAATATTCCTCTAAAATCAGCCGAAATACGAATTCCGATTTACTCACCTGTTATAAGGAGAGACCTCAGTGCTGTATCTTTCAGCCCAGTACTGGTCCTGAAAAGTAATTTTAACCGTACTTACCAGTAACTTGAATTTCCTTCTATAGGCTAACATTGACTGTTTTCACTTGGAAATTCTTCTAAGTGTGGAGTTTTGGAACTTTAAAATATTCCTCTAAAATCAGCCGAAATACGAATTCTGATTTACTCACCTGTTATCAGGAGAGACCTCAGTGCTGTATCTTTCAGCCCAGTACTAATCCTGAAAAGTAATTTTAACCGTACTTACCAGTAACTTGAATTTCCTTCCATAGGCTAACATTGACTGGTTTCACTTGGAAATTCTTCTAAGTGTGGAGTTTTGGAACTTTATAATATTCCTCTAAAATCAACCAAAGTACGAATTCCAATTTACTCACCTGTTATCAGGAGAGAACCCAGTGCTGCATCTTTTAGCCCAGCACTGACCCTGAAAAGTAATTTTAACCGTACTTACCAGTAACTTGAATTTCCTTCATAGGCTAACATTGACTGGTTTCACTTGGAAATTCTTCTAAGTGTGGAGTTTTGGAACTTTATAATATTCCTCTAAAATCAACCAAAGTACGAATTCCAATTTACTCACCTGTTATCAGGAGAGAACCCAGTGCTGCATCTTTTAGCCCAGCACTGACCCTGAAAAGTAATTTTAACCGTACTTACCAGTAACTTATATTTTCTTCCATAGGAATCCATTGTCTGGTTTTCAGCAGAAAAGTTTCAAAGTGTCGATTTTCACAAACTACAAATATTCCTAAAAAATCGCCTGTATGACTTAAACGCATTCTTTCAACTGTTTACAGGAGATGCACCAGTGCTGGATCCAGGATCCAACACTGAGTAAGAAAAAGTAACGATAACAGTTTTTAACTTCTAAGTGAATTTCCTTCCATAGAATAACATTGGTGATTCTATGAGAAAAAGTTTCTAAGTGTGAACTTTTAAAGTACAATAATATTCCTTAAAAATCACGACTGTAACCAAAACGCTTTTACTCAACTGTTTACAGGAGATGTCCCAGGACTGAATCTAGGATCCAGTCCTGTGGTTAGAAAAGTAATCCATAAAGTAACTAATTGCATTTAACTAGAAATTCACATTGAGCTGAATGTTGCATTGTGTTTGAAAATGTGTTGCCCATTGCAACAACTGTAACTACTGTACTTAAAAGTCTATTGCCTATGTGCAAAGTATTTAAACTAAAGTAATTCATTCTGAGAAAGTATTTTTGTAATGTAATGTATAATGTAATTACAATGTAATTTAAAAAATAAAATATTTTTAAAAAAATTGTTTCTAAAAAATTTGGAAATCAGTATGAAAAAAATGTATATAACAATTAATACATTTAAAAAATTGTCATTTACAAAACCTTTGAAATTCACTGAAAAAACCGTAGGTTTCAGACATGTTTTAGTTACAAATTAGCATTTAAAAAACCTTTGAAATTCACTGAAAAAACCATAGGTTTCAGGGACGTTATAGTTACAAATTAGCATTTAAAAAACCTTTGAAATTCACTGAAAAAACCATAGGTTTTAGGGACAGTTATAGTTAGTTGGACATTGCACTCGTACAAAACCCGTGAAATTCCCCCGTTATAGTTAGTCCAGCTAACTATAACTCGCGCCCGCAATGCACTGCTGATGACGTCACATATTACATCACTCATGACATGGTCAGTGACATCACTGATGACATCACTGATGACATCTCAAATGACATCACTGATGACATCATCCACGTGATAATCTGATGCACCTCCTCACACCCCAATATAACCTTTGATACACCCACTCTAAATTACAGACTGCCATTCGCAAAACCATAGACACTCCAACACCAATAACTACATACCCACTCACTGATTCTTAGGTCTATGCACACATCCACTCACTCACCCGTACAGTCACTCATACTTACGGTCACTCAGTACAGGACTATCATATGCACTCATACTCCTATATAGACACTCAAACACCGCCACTCATCCATAGAGGTACTCACACACCTAGTCAGTCATGCAAATAATTAAACACACTACCATTTACTCACCTATACAGTTATACACACACCAGCTCACTTACTCATACAAATAGTAGCACATTCTTACGCTCTTATACAATCACTGATACAAACACACACTCATCCATACAGCCACTATCACAATCACTCACTCTCGCTTATAGCTATTTATATACTCCAACACACATATATACTGCCTTTCACATATGTAGTTACTCACACATGTACCACTGGGACATACATTCACTCACTAACACACTCTTACACACACTTACCCACCCATACAGTCTATCACAGATGCACTCTTGAAACCATCCACCCAGTGAATCACCCACTCACACATCTATGCACAGAGTTGCACACACCCCTCCCACACAAACACTCAGGCACCCATACAGATACTCAGACAAGCATTCAATAACTCATATAGACACACATGTAGCTATTCACAAACATATGCAGCCACTTACACAGCAACAGACAGACGGATACAGACATTCACCCAGTTTAGTCACTAACCCATGCATTCAGTAAGATACGTTAAATCACTCACTTATAGAGTCAGTCACGCACCTACTAAATCATCCATACAGACACTTACACACCCACTCATTCTTCAATACGTCTTTTCCTATATATATTAAAAATATTTAAACTTTACAGAAACACACAGTCACTGGATGATGTCATCAGTGATGTCATTTGAGATGTCATCAGTGAGGTCATCAGTGATGTCACTGACCATGTCATGAGTTATGTAATATGTGACGTCATCAGCAGTGCATTGCGGGGGCGCGAGTTATAGTTAGCTGGACTAACTATAACGGGGGAATTTCACGGGTTTTGTACGAGTGCAATGTCCAACTAACTATAACTGTCCCTAAAACCTATGGTTTTTTCAGTGAATTTCAAAGGTTTTTAAATGCTAATTTGTAACTATAACGTCCCTGAAACCTATGGTTTTTCAGTGAATATATATATATATATATATATATATATATATATATATATATATATATATATATATATCATACATACATTCACACACACACATACATACATATATATATATATATATATATATATATATATATATATATATATACATACACACACACATACATACATATATATATATATTATCTACTGGCGGTCGCCAGTAGATAGTTATAGTTAGGACCTATTTTCCATAGGAAATCCGCAAAATTCTATTTGAAATAACTCTTGCGCCGGTTGACGAATCTTCGCGAAAGCTTCCAACTTGTTGGGGCGCTCCACTCCGCTCCTACCCTGAAAGTCTCGGGTTGATTCGTCAATCGGGGGCCGAGAAAAAAGGGGGGTCCCAAAACGCGTTTTCCCCATTCATTTTTCCATAGGATTCTTTCATCGCAGCTACAGCCCGAACTGCTGAACGGAATTACACCAAATTTGGCAAAGAGGTAGCCCTTGGTTCAGTGTCGTGCCTTTTGCTTAAATGGTGTAAATCCATTCAGTAGTTCCTGAGAAAATCAAAAGTAAAGTCACATATATATCTATGGCCGAGTAGGGTCCGCGTATCCTGAGCGCACCCTGCGCGCACCGTCCCGATCAGGAGCTGCATGCTAATTGGCTGTCAAGTGGCTGTCAACACTCCAAATCAGGAAGTGTTGGCAGCCATTTTGTCCCTCAGTAGAACCGAGGGACAGAAACAAGTGCGCAAAGCGCAAAAAGGGGGCAGGGTAGAAACACCCTGACCCCCTAGGTCTGCTCAGGGGGTCCCACAAGGACCCCTGGGCAGAAAAAAGGATATATATTTTTTTAAATCGGCGGGATGCGCTTAGGTTGCGCGGATCCCGCGGTGATTAGAGGCACAGAAACAAGTGCACAAAGCGCAACAAGGGGGCAGGGTAGAAACACCCTGACCCCTAGGTCTGCTCAGGGGTTCCACAAGGACCCCCTGGGCAGAAAAAAGCATTTTTTTTTTTTTAAATCGGCGGGATGCGCTTAGGGTGCGCGTATCCCGCCGATAAAAATCGAAGCGCGGTCTCCCGCGCTCGATGCTATTTGCCCCGGGTGGGCCAAGTCCTGGGGGCATGCGGGGGTGCGTTTATAGTTTATGTGGGGGCCTCTAAGGCCCCCAAGCCCCGAGGACCGCCACCCCCGGGGCTTTAAAGAAAAAATGGTGCGGGAGGGCTCTCCGCCCTCCCGCAGCCCGAGACCGCCACCCCCGGGGCTTCTTTTTTAAATTTTAATAACCTGTGTGGGGGCTCCAGCCCCCACACACCCAAGGACCGCCACCTCCCGGGGCACTTAGAAAAGAAATTTGGGGGTCCGTTTCGGACCCCGAAGCCCGGGGACCACCACCTCCCCGGGGCTGTGCAATTGAAGGGAGGGGGGCCGCGTGGCCCCCCTCCTGGAGCCTGTGTTGGCCCTGGGGACCGCCACCCCCCAGGGCCTGCTCCTGCAGTGTCCCCGGGTGCCTACCCCCGGGACACTGTAGTTTGCAATGGCAGGACGGGAGCCTCGCGGCTCCCGTCCTGCCATTGCAAACTGCTTTGCTTCATTGAAGCGAGAGCAGGAAACCTGCTCTCGCTTCAATGAAGCAAAGCAGAATTGCTTTTCCATAAGGGAGCTGCATGTCAGCAGCTCCCTTATGGAAAAGCAATGCCGGCTCCCGTAGGACGCGGGAGCCGGCGGGACTGTGGGGGATTGGGGACCCCCACAGTCCCCAACCAGAGGCCAGGCCCCGGGGATGGGGTCCCCGGGGCCATTAGTGGCCCGGGAGGGGGGCCAAGCAGCCGCCCTTCCCCCCCCAAAAATTTTAAAAAAACAAAAAAGGGCAAGGCCGGCCCCGGGGGATGGGGTCCCCGGGGCCTTAAATGGCCTGAGGAGGGGGGCCACGCAGCCCCCCTCCATAGATTTTAATTTTTTTTAAAAAGAGGGCATGTCCCGGGGGATGGGGTCCCCGGGGCCAATAGAGGCCCAGGGAAAGGGGGCCACGCGGCCCCTTCCCGTTTTTATTACAAAAAAGAAAATCCTCAGGCCCCGGGGATGGGGTCCCCGGGGCTAAAAGTGGCCGAGGAAGGGGGCCACGCAGCCCCCTCCCATACAAAAAAAGAAAAAAAGACAAAAGGCCGGCATCGTGCCGGAGGCCCGCCCCTTCCTTTAGCACTCTGCAAACGCGCCCCGGCGCGTTTGCAGAGGAGAACAAATTCCCCTTGAATACTGCGGGTCCCTGGGGGCCAACTAGCCCACCAGGAACCTCCAGTATGCGCCAGAGGCTGCGTTGCAGAGAGGTGTACAGAGGCCACGCCCCTTTTACACCACTCTGCAACGCAGCTCTGTGGCACTTTTGGAGGTACATGGTGGGCTAGTTGGACTCCAGGGACCCTCAGGATTCAAGGGGACTTAATCCCCCAACTTAAAACGCGCCACGGGCGCATTTGCACAGTGGTGAAGGGAGGGGCGGGGCTTCAGGTGACATGTGTGCAAACAGGACCCGTGGCGCGTTTTAAGATGGGGAATTAAATCCCCTTCAATCCTGAGGGTCCCTGGGGCCAACTAGCCCACCAGGTACATCCAGAAAGCACCACAGAGCTGCGTTGCAGAGAGGTGCAAAGGGGCGTGGCCTCTGGACACCTCTCTGCAACGCAGCTCTCTGGCGCATACTGGAGGTATCTGGTGGGCTAGTTGGCCCCTAGAGACCCTCGGGATTGAGGAGGAATTAATTCTCCAACTTAAAACGCGCCACAGGGCGTGTTTGCAGACATGTCACCTCAGGCCCCGCCCCTCCCTTCACCATTGTGCAAATATTCCTCTAAAATCTGCCGAACTACGAATTCCGATTTACTCACCTGTTATCAGGAGAGAACCCAGTGCTGCATCTTTTAGCCCAGCACTGACCCTGAAAAGTAATTTTAACCGTACTTACCAGTAACTTGAATTTCCTTCCATAGGCTAACATTGACTGGTTTCACTTGGAAATTCTTCTAAGTGTGGAGTTTTGGAACTTTATAATATTCCTCTAAAATCAGCCGAACTACGAATTCCGATTTACTCACCTGTTATCAGGAGAGAACCCAGTGCTGCATCTTTTAGCCCAGCACAGACCCTGAAAAGTAATTCTAACCGTACTTACCAGTAACTTGTATTTCCTTCCATAGGAATCCATTGTCTGGTTTTCAGCAGGAAAGTTTCAAAGTGTCGATTTTCACAAACTACAAATATTCCTGAAAAATCAAATGTATGACTTAAACGCATTCTTTCAACTGTTTACAGGAGATGCACCAGTGCTGGATCCAGGATCCACCACTGAGTAAGAAAAAGTAACGATAACACTACTTACCTGCTAAGTGAATTTCCTCCCCTAGGATAACATTGGTGATTCTATGTGAAAAAGTTTCTAAGTGTCAACTTTTAAAATACAATAATATTCCTTAAAAATCACTACTGTAACCAAAACGCTTTTACTCAACTGTTTACAGCAGATGTCCCAGGACTGAATCTAGGATCCAGTCCTGTGGTTAGTAAAGTAATCCATAAAGTAACTAATTGCATTTAACTAGAAATTCACATTGAGCTCAATCTTGCATTGTTTGAAATTGTGTTGCCCATTGCAACAACTGTAACTACTGTACTTAAAAGTCTATTGCCTATTTGCAAAGTATTTAAACTAAAGTAATTCATTCTGAGAAAGTATATTTTGTAATGTAATGTATAATGTAATTACAATGTAATTTAAAAAATAAATTATCTAAAAATGAATAGTTTAAAAAAATGTGGTAAATCAGTATCAAAAAAATAAATATAACAATTAATACATTTAAAAATTGTCATTTACAAAACCTTTGAAATTCACTGAAAAAAACCATAGGTTTCAGACATGTTATAGTTAGGAATTAGCATTTAAAAAACCTTTGAAATTCACTGAAAAAACCATAGGTTTTAGGGACAGTTATAGTTAGAAATTAGCATTTAAAAAACCTTTGAAATTCACTGAAAAAACCATAGGTTTCAGACACGTTATAGTTAGAAATTAGCATTTAAAAAACCTTTGAAATTCACTGAAAAAACCATAGGTTTTAGGGAAAGTTATAGTTAGTTGGACATTGCACTCGTACAAAACCCGTGAAATTCCCCGTTATAGTTAGTTCAGCTAACTATAACTCGCGCCCCATAATGCTCTGCTGATGACGTCACATATTACATCACTCATGACATGGTCAGTGACATCACTGATGACATCACTGATTACATCTCAAATGACATCACTGATGACATCACTGATGACATCATCCAGTGACTGTGTGTTTCTGTAAAGTTTAAATATGTTTAATATATATAGGGAAAGGCGTATTGAAGAATGAGTGGGTGTATAAGTGTCTGAATGGATGATTTAGTAGGTGCGTGACTAACTCTATAAGTGAGTGATTAAACGTATCTTACTGAATGCATGGGTTAGTGACTAAACTGGGTGAATGTCTGTATCCGTCTGTCTGTTGCTGTGTCAGTGGCAGCATGGGTTTTTGAATAGCTACATGAGTGTCTATATGAGTTATTGATTGGTTGGCTGAGTATCTGTATGGGTGCCTGAGTGTCTGTGTGGGTGGGGTGTGTGCGACTCTGTGCATAGATGTGTGAGTGGGTGATTCACTGGGTGGATGGTTACAAGAGTGCATCTGTGATAGACTGTATGGGTGGGTAAGTGTGTGTAAGAGTGTGTTAGTGAGTGAATGTATGTCCCAGTGGTACATGTGTGAGTAACTACGTATGTGAAAGGCAGTATATATGTGTGTTGGAGTATATAAATAGCTATAAGCGAGAGTGTGTGATTGTGAGAGTGACTTTATGGATGAGTGTGTGCTTGTATCAGTGATTGTATAAGAGCATAAGAATCTGCTAGTATTTGTATGAGTAAGTGAGCTGGTGTGTGTATAACTGTATAGGTGAGTAAATGGCAGTGTGTTTAATTATTTGCATGACTGACTAGGTGTGTGAGTACCTCTATGGATGAGTGGCGGTGTTTGAGTGTCTATATAGGAGTATAAGTGCATATGATAGTCCTGTACTGAGTGACCGTAAGTATCAGTGACTGTACGGGTGAGTGAGTGGATGTGTGTGTAGACCTAAGAATCAGTGAGTGGGTATGTAGTTATTGGTGTTGGAGTGTCTATGGTTTTGCGAATGGCAGTCTGTAATTTAGAGTGAGTGTATCAAAGGTTATATTAGGGTGTGAGGAGGTGCATCAGATTATCACGTGGATGATGTCATCAGTGATGTCATTTGAGATGTCATCAGTGATGTCATCAGTGATGTCACTGACCATGTCATGAGTGATGTAATATGTGACGTCATCAGCAGTGCATTGCGGGGGCGCGAGTTATAGTTAGCTGAACTAACTATAACGGGGGAATTTCACGGGTTTTGTACGAGTGCAATGTCCAACTACCTATAACTTCCCTAAAACCTATGGTTTTTTCAGTGAATATATTATATATACATACATACATACATACACACACACATATATATATATATTACCTACTGGCGGTCGATAGAAGGTAGTTATAGTTAGGACCTCATTTCTATTCAAAAAGCGTTTTTTGTTTTCCCAATAACTTTGGCGTCGTTTGACGAATCTTTGCGACAGTTTCAAAACTAGTGGGGTGCTCCAGTCAGCTCCTGTCTTGAAAGTTTTGGGGTGATTCGTCAAGCAGGGGCCGAGAAAAAAGGGGGGGTCCCAAAACGCGTTTTCCCCATGTAAATTTCCATAGGAAACTTTACACAAAGCTACAGCCCGAACTGCTGAACGGAATTACACCAAATTTGGCAAAAAGGTAGGTCTTGGTTCAGAAAGAGCCCTTTTTGTTAAATGGTGTAAATCCGTTCAGTAGTTCTTGAGATATTAGAAAAAAGAAAAATATCGATATCTGAGCACCGAGGAGGGTTTGCGAACCCTCCCGGGCACGAGCTTCACTCTGATTGGCTGCCAACACTCCAAACCAGGAAGTGTTGGCAGCCATCTTGTGACTTGGTAGAACCGAGTCACAAGAAAAAGGGTGAAACAAAGTGAACAATGAAGACAAGGGGGCAGGGTAGAAACACCCTGACCCCCTAGGCCTGCTCAGGGGGTCCCACAAGGACCCCCAAGCCCAAAAAAAGCATTTTTTTTTTTAATCGGCTGAATTCGCGCTGGGGTCGCGAATCTGGCCGAGAATATTTTAAAAAACGAAGCGCGGGCTCCCCCGCTTCGTTATTGTTAAGCCACTAGGTGGGCCAGGTCCCGGGGGCATTCCCAAATTATATTGCGGGGGCCCGCGGGGGGCCCCACCCTGCCATAGCAAACTCCTGCTCTCGCTTCAATGAAGCAAAGCAGAATTGCTTTTGAGCAAGGGGAGCTGCAAGTTAGCAGCTCCCCTTGCTCAAAAGCAATGCCGGCTCCCACAGGAGGCAGGGAGCCAGCAGTGACTGTGGGGGCATTGGGGCTCCCCCCACGGTCCCCAACAGAGAGGCCAGGCCCCGGGGGATGTGGTCCCCGGGGCCAGAAGTGGCCCGGGAGGGGGGCCACGCGGCCCCCCTCCCCTAGTGTGGGCGATGAGTGGCTGTATGGATCAGTATGTGCTTGTGTCAGTGATTCTAGAAGAGAGTAAGTATGTGTTAGTATCTGTATGAATAAGTGAAGTGGTGTGTGTATAACTGTATAGGTTAGTAAATGGGAGTGTGATTGATTCTTTGCATGACTGACTAGGTGTGTGAGTAACTCTATGGGTGAGTGGTGGTGTGTGAGTGTCTGTATAGGTGTATGAGTGCATATGACAGTGCTGTATTGATGAGTGACTGCATGTATGAGTAACTGTATGGATGAATGAGTTGACATGTGTGTAGACCTAGGAATCAGTGAGGGGGTATGTAGTAACTGGTATTGGTGTGTCTATGGTTTCGAAAATGGTAGTCTGCATTTTAGAGTGGGTGTATCAAAGGTTATATTAGGGTGTGAGGAGGTGCATCAGATTATCAAGTGGATGATGTCATCAGTGATGTCATTTGAGATGTGATGTCACTGACCATGTCATGAATGATGTAATATGTGACGTCTTCAGCAGTGCATTGCGGGGGGTGCAAGTTATAGTTAGCTCAACTAACTATAACGGCCGAATTTCTCTGGTTTTTTACGAGTGAAATGTCCAACAAACTATAACGTCCCTGAAACCTATAGTTTTTTCAGTGAATTTCTAAGGTTTTTTAAATGCTAATTTCTAACTATAACGTCCCTGAAACTAGGGGTGGGCGGAATTTGCAAAGTTGCGCTACGCAAAGCTCCGCGAAACGGTAAAAAATCTCCACGAGCACGCAAAAGTTCCGCGAACACGCGGAATTGCTTGTTCTGCCCGTTCGCGATGCTTTTTTCCTGTTCGCGAACGCTGTTTGTGTGCTCGGGGAGAAATATCTCGCGAACACGCATTTTGAAAGCACGAACAAGCACAAAATTCAATGAAGCCGCGGATCGCGGAATTTTTGGCAATTTCACGTTCTCCGCGGAACGCGAAATTACCCAAATTCCGCAAATTCCGCGAGCGGAACGGAATTTACCGCCCAGGCCTACCTGAAACCTATGGTTTGTTCAGTGAATATATATATATATATATATATATATATATATATATATATATATATATATATATATATATATATATATATTTATATGTATATAGATTGCCACAATTGCCAGACTGCCAAATTCTTTTCGTGATGGGTGCCTCCTATATATATATATGTAGTTGAAGAAAGATTAAACCCTCAAAAATAAAAATAATGACTCAACCGAGAATAAGAGTGGACTCTAACTATTCATTTGTGTCAAAACTTGGATTGGTTTACTAAACATCAATGGGGGGTTGCTGCAGCAAATTGTATCTTCTATTAAAAACGCTTATATTGGTAATGTGCACAAGTTTATGTTTAAAATAAACCATGATAAAATGAAAAGATTTGTAGTAGGTAACCATACTTAAATGTTGTGGGCCTGCACATAATTAAAGTGCTGGATTAAGCTAGCCTAACTTCTGATGCCATGTTAAATGGAAAATAATGTATTACCACGGAAAGGCCTGTTTTCACATTGAATAAGTTGTTTGTGCAAGATGTTTTGATGTTTTTTGCTGCAGCTATTGCAACTTCAGAAGCCTACTGTTAGCTAGTGAATAGACATTTGTTTTGTATCAGACAACTGAGAGTGAGGTTCTCATCAGGAGGAAATGAAAACTACAGGAAGGATGATTCATGTGAAGAAGTTTTGGAACACAAGAATACAACATTGTAACCTTGCAAGGAATAATGTCTGAAATCCTCTTATGCTCCGATGAGAGCATGGGGAGTGAACCAGTTCCCAGGAGTGTACTGATAATCTATTGGTAGATGAAGAAGATGAAAGAAAGTAATGTTGCAACATAGAATTTTTGTGTTTGTATTAGCTCTGACTAGAAACTCATCTCTGATCTCTTAGACTTCTCTACATGAGAGGTTATTTAACTTAATTCTATAAATTATTACTGTGAAAAAATTTCCAGTACGATTTGCAAAGGCTTTATGCTCTCGCATCATTTCTCTCTCTCATCAGAACACTTTATGGGGATCTGAACTGACACCTTTCCTCTCATTATCCTAGCTTAGAATAAAGAGTTTTCCATTATGGAACACACTTGTTGTATTATTACTATACTGACTGTGATTCTAACCATTTTTTAATTCTATTTTATAATCAAATACCGATTGATGGATTATATAAACTTTTGATGCTGAAATTTGCCACATGAATAAATAGATGAATAACTAAAAAATTTGAAAATAAAACCTTTTTACTCACACTAACTCTCTTTATTGACTGAATTTAAAGTCTTTGATGATGTATTGTTTATGTAGATATTTACTCCTCATTTCTTTTTGTCGACCATCGAAGATCCATAGGACCAGTGGCTTGGGTTATTTAATAATTACACGCGAAGGTGGAGATACAGAAAACTCTGCTCCGTCACTCTTCAGTATCTGTGTGATGCATAACAATTCGTTTTACTTCTGAGGACGGGGTTGGTTTCCAGTGCTTGCATAAGAAGAGCCTATTGTTTGCATTAATTGCTGATGACAGGATAGACATTCAGTCCAACACCTCTAATGACAATGAAAGAGAAAGAGGCTGATGACGAGGTGAAGAAAGAAGCCCAGACGAAGCTAGGACCTTGGGCTTATAGCCACAAGAAGACTTTTGATATATGTGGACTGTAGCTCCCTGGAATCAACTCGCACACCATGCAATTGTAGAGTCTTGGTTGGAGCTAATCAGCTGGATGGATGTCCACTCTCTTAACTTACTCCCTCTCTCCTGCCTCACCCATGATCCTCTTTCCCCATTCTTCACCAGCTTTCTCCCTTCTCTCTACTATCACGCCCCACTGTATTTTCAGCTGCCCCCACTTAGCTGTGAAAGTCACCTTTCTCCGGGCCTCTTCTCATTGTGTTTTGTCTCCTTCATGAGCAGCCTTGACTTAGTCACCAATTTTAGTAAATCTCATATTATGGTCTGTGGGCAAAATTTCTAGGTTTTTTATATTGGACCAGTCACTCGGCAGCATGAACAATGTTAGTTACCTGGGCATCATTTTTATTCCAGGGGCAGGTGTAATCACAGTTAATCAACTCACGACTGAAGCTAAGTAGGGCGGGTGGTGTGTCCTTAACCATAGTTACTGGAAAAGGGACCATTTCTCCACTTTTAATAGTTTATAATGCCCATTGTGTCCCAGCCACCACATATAGAGCTGGGGCTTGGAGCAATATTAATACTTTGTCTCTCTAAGCTGAGGAACATCGCATCCTCCGAAGGGTCATGTACCTACCCCGTCCTGCTGCAGTTTTATCATTCACTCAGAGTTACATTTGCAACACATAACTGATAAGATCAATCTGGCCCCTCAATTGTTGTGGGGACAGCGTTTGGACGAACTCAGAGGCATCCCTAGGCAGAAAGATCATCTCTGATTGTCTTAGCTTGGATAGGGAAGTACCAATCAAGGGTTAGATTATATCTCTAAAACGGTCCATGCTTTGGGATTTCTGCCCTGTTTACAATTCCACAGAACATCATTAAGGATGACAAGGCAAGGGTTAAACACCTTTCCTCAGATCACTGTCTGCCAAATAGGTTGAAAACTGAATTGCTGAAGTCATCTGTGTTGACCTTTTACAGATCTTTTTCTTCTGTGGAACCTGCCCTATAACTGTCTTTAGATCCAACACACTGGGAGAGGTCTCTCCTCTTCCACTTTAGTGCAGGCATGAGTCGGTGGCTCTTGTGTTTCTAGGATGATTCTAGCTCTATAGGGAGCGCTGCTCCACCCTGCCCCTGTGATGGCTCTTCTGATTTTTCTGTACATTTTTTTGTCATTTGTTCAGACACTTTCTCAAGCCATTTTTAAATAACCTGGGCCATGAAAAATGCAGAGCGGCGCTCTACCACTTGCACCTGTTGAACAGCTATGAAATTTATTTTAGGGTAGGTTCCTTTCTTAAAGCTTCAATGGGATGTAGGAAATCAATGGAAGGCTAATGCTGTGTTCAACTACAGGTGCTGGTATTGCTATTATTTTTAACTGTTTGGGTCATTGATTTATTATTTTAAAGTAGAGCCATTTTATGGTCAAGATATAGCCAGCCAATTGTTTTATGTATATGTCTTTTTAAGATTCTGGATTCTGCTATATTAATGTTTTATTTTTATTTTAAATGTGATGCACTTTCTTTTATGGCCTTACATGGCCAAATAAAGAATCTTTAAATTTGAATGAACTGTGTTTTGTCTTATCCTGCACTCTTCTGTTATTTATTTTCTTTCAACTAACCCAACTTTAGACCAAACTCATCCACACAGCGGCCCCAACTGACCCCTGCCCCACCACACCTACTCCAGAGGAATGCAACCCATCAGCGCCATGCTCATTCTCATTCTGAATGCCTCCACCTGTTATGTGACCTTACCAGATGATTGGAAACTCACAACTATTCTCCCATTGACGAAGAAACCCTCCACGGACCCGTCAATGCTCGCCAACTACAGACTGATCTACTTGCTACCGTTCCTGGCTAAGGTCTTAGAGGAAATCATCAACAAATTCCTCACTGAATATCTCAACCACCACCAAGTCCTTGAAACCGCTCAGTCTGGTTTCAGATCCAACCACAGCATGGAAACTGCCCTCATCACTGCCACGTATGACATCCCCATGACTCTGAATAGAGGAGACACAGTGCTCCTCATCCTCCTCCAATCAATCAATCAATCAGAGCATTTGTAAAGCGCGCTACATACCCGTGAGGGTCTCAAGGCGCTGGCGGGGGGGGTGGGAATGCTGCTACTGCTCGAAAAGCAAGGTCTTGAGGAGTCTTCTGAAGGTCAGCAGGTTTTGGGTCTGCCATAGGTGGTTGGGGAGGGTGTTCCAGGTCTTGGCGGTGAGGTGGGAAAACGATCTGCTGCCAGAGGTTGCTCTTCGGATGCGGGGGACTGTGGCGAGGGCGAGGTCGGCGGAGCGAAGCTGGCGGGGCGGGGTGTAGAAGCTGAGTCGTCTGTTGAGGTACGCTGGTCCAGTGTTGTGGAGTGCCTTGTGTGCGTGGGTGAGGAGCTTGAAGGTGATCCTCTTGTTGACGGGGAGCCAGTGCAGGTCTCTCAGGTGGGGTGTGATGTGGCTGCGGCGAGGGATGTCGAGGATCAGGCGTGCGGAGGCGTTCTGAATGCATTGAAGTCATTTCAGGAGTTTGGCCGAGGCTCCTGCGTAGAGGGCGTTTCCGTAGTCCAACCTGCTGCTGACGAGGGCCTGGGTGACCGTTCTTCTCATTTCGGTGGGGATCCACTTGTAGATCTTGCGGGTGTTGAAGCAGGAGGACAAGACGGCGTTGACCTGCTTTGACATGGAGAGGGTAGAGTCGAGGATGAACCCTAGGTTGCGTGCGTGGTCGGTGGGTGTTGGAGCTGTTCCCAGTGCGGTCGGCCACCAGGAGTCGTCCCAGGCCGAGGGGTGGAGCCGAGGATGAGGACTTCCATCTTGTCCGAGTTCAGCTTCAGTCGGCTGTTCTTCATCCACTCGGTGACGGCTTTCATTCCTTCGTGGAGGTTGGTTTTGGCGGTGTGGGGGTCCTTGGTGAGGGAGAGGATCAGTTGGGTGTCATTGGCGTAGGAGATGATGTTGAGGTCGTGCAGTCGGGCGAGCGGTGCCATGTAGATGTTAAACAGCGTTGGGCTGAGGGATGAGCCCTGGGGTACGCCGCAGATGATCTCGGTGGCTTTGTAGCGGAAAGGGGGGAGGCAGACGCTCTGTGTTCTGCCGGAGAGGAAGGAGGTGGTCCAGTCCAGGGCTTTCTCTTGGATCCCGGCGTCGTGGAGGCGTGTGCGTAGAGTGCGGTAGCAGACCGTGTCGAAGGCGGCTGACAGCTCCAGGAGGATGAGGGCCGCTGTTTCTCCGTTGTCGAGCAAGGCTCTGATGTTGTCGGTGGCGGCGACAAGGGCAGTTTCGGTGCTGTGGTTGCTGCGGAACCCGGACTGGGACGGGTCCAGGATGCTGTTCTCCTCGAGGTAGCGGGTCAGTTGTTTGTTGACGGTCTTCTCGATGACCTTCGCCGGGAACGGGAGCAGGGAGATGGGCCGGAAGTTCTTGAGGTCCTGGGGTTCCGCCTTGGGTTTCTTGAGTAAGGCGTTGATCTTGGCATGATTCCAGCTCTCCGGGAAGGTTGCTGTCTTGAAGATGTTGATGGCTTTCCGGAGATGGGGTGCGATGGTGGTGCTGGCTTTGTTGAAGATGTGGTGTGGGCATGGGTCTGACGGAGATCCGGAGTCGATGGTGTTCATGATTTTGATGGTGTTGTCATTGTTTATGTTGGTCCAGGAGAGCAGGCGGTCGGTGCGGATGGTGGTCGTGGGGGTGGAGGTCTCAGTGGTTGTCGGGGCGGTTGTGGTGTTGAAGCTGTCGTGGATGTCTGTGATCTTGCGATGGAAGAAGGTGGCAAGGGAGTCGCACAGGTCTTGCGAAGGTGGGATGTCGTTGGTGTTGGAGCTGGGGTTGGAGAGTTCCTTCACGATGTTGAAGAGCTCTTTGCTGTTGTGTGCATTGTTGTCTAGGCGGTCTTTGAGGGAGGTCCTTTTGGCGGATCTGATGAGGTGATGGTGTCTGCGGGTGGCGTTCTTGTGGGCTGCGTAGCTGTCCGGTGTTCGTTCACGCTGCCATTTCTTCTCAAGCTTTCGGCAGGTTTGCTTGGAGGCCTGGAGGTCTTCAGTGAACCAGCTGGCTTTCTTGCTGGTGTGGCTGTTGGAGGGTTTCTTGATCGGGCGAGGGTGTTGGCGCAGTCGTCGATCCACTGTCTGAGGTTGCAGGCGGCGGTGTCGGGGTCAGTGGGGTCGGCGGGTGGGCTCCGGGCGAGGGTGGTGGTTAGCTGGTCTTTGGTGACTTTGCTCCAGCAGCGGCGGGGGATCTGTTGGGTGCGGTGGTGCGTGGTGGGTTTCCGGAAGGTGAAGTGGATGCAGCGATGGCCGGTCCAGTGGAGTTCGGTGGTGTGGTTGAAGGAGACGTGGGAGCTTGCGGAGAAGATGGGGTCAAGCGTGTGGCCGGCGGAGTGGGTGGGTGTTGTGACGAGTTGTCTGAGTCCGAGGTTGGCGAGGTTGTCGATCAGGGTGGTGGAGTTGGTGTCGTTGTTGTTCTCGAGGTGGAAGTTCAGGTCCCCGAGGAGGATGTAGTCTGTGGAAGCGAGGGCGTGTGTGCTGACGAAGTCGGCGATGGAGTCGCTGAACTGTGGTCGGGGTCCGGGGGGTCTGTAGACGAGGGTTCCTCTGAGGGTGGTGTTGGGGTCGGTGTGGACCTGGAAGTGCAGGTGTTCGGCGGTTCTGAGGGAGTCGTCGGTGTTGGTCGAGACTCTGAGAGTGTTCCTGTGGACGATGGCGACTCCTCCTCCTACTCCGTTGGTGCGGTCCCTGCGGGTGATCTTGTAGCCGTCCAGGATGGCTATGGCGATGTCGGGTGCCGAGGAGGGGTTCAGCCAGGTCTCCGTCAGGAAGGCGACGTCTGGGGAGGTTGAGTCGAGTAGGTCCCAGAGTTCAATGGCATGTTGGCGGGCGGAGCGGGTGTTGAGAAGAATGCATCTGAGGTAGTTGGGTTCTTTCCTGGTCGGTGGGTTGGCGGGCCGGATGCTGGTGAATCTGCAGTTCCGGCAGGAGAAGGGTCCTTGGGTGCACTTCGGGGCGGCCAGGCAGCAGGTGCGTGGTCGTCTGGCGTTGAGTGCGTGGAGGGTGCTGGAGTCGTAGCGGAGACGGGCGTCATGGCGTTCGCGGGGGCCAGGGGTTCTGGCGCTGGGCGCGGATGGGCGCAGACGGGCTTGCCTTAGGTGCGCCTTCGGCGCGGCAGCGGCGCGCCCGCTGCGCGCGGCCGCCATAAGAAGGGGAGGTGGGAGGGAGGAGCAGCTGGGAGGAGGGAGTGGACAAATGGGTGAGCGGGGGGGCGGGGCTGCAGGGGATGCAGCAGCGGGAAAAACCGGGGGCGAGGGAACAGAAGGCAAAAAGAGGGCACAGGGCACAGAATACAACGGGGGGAAATAACGAGGGAATTAACAGTGAACAGTGATCAGGGAACACAGAGGCAATACAGTACAGAGCAGGGGGGCGGGGCTGCAGGGGCTGCAGGGGCTGCAGGGGACGCAGCGGCGGGAGAAATGGGGGCAGGGACGGCGAGGGAACAGAAGGCAAAAGGGGGCACAGGGCACAGAATACACCGGGAGAAGGAGGCAAAATGAACAAAATAGCAGTAAAGCAGAGGGGGAGAGAAACAAAACAGTTAAACAATAAACCAGGAGTAATACAGAATACAGAGGGAGAAAGGAGGCAAAATGAACAACATAACCATCAAAACAGAGGAGGAAAAAACGAAACAGTTAAACAATAAACCAAGAGCAATACATTACCAGCAAACCTACGGCCAGCCACTGGCCACCAGGGATGAGGCGCAGGTGGTAGCCTGCGGGTGGAGGAAGGCCTCGAACTTGCATCAGCGGCAGCAACAGCGAGCAGGGAAACGCAGGCACAGCAGGTGGTGCTGTCGCGGCATGGGGAGCGACCTGCCTGGAGCAGGGTCAAGGGTCGCTCTCCTCACCGCGCAGCGGGCGCCATAAGAAGGGGAGGTGGGAGGGAGGAGCAGCTGGGAGGAGGGAGTGGACGAATGGGCGAGCGGGGGGCGGGGCCGCAGGGGACGCAGCGGCGGGTAAAACCGGGGGCGAGGGAACAGAAGGCAAAAAGAGGGCACAGGGCACAGAATACAACAGCCTCTTGACCTCTCTGCAGAGATTGACATGGCCTCTCACTCCATCCTCATTGCCTACACAACATAGTAAGCCAAGGACATGCATCCAATTGGATCTGCTCCTTTCTGACTGGAAAAATCCAGTCAGACAGCCTGGCACCGTACACCTCTAATGCATGTGACACCATCTGCAGAGTTCCTCAAGGATCCTCCCTGAACTTCTCCAATTTTAGTGAAAATAGCGCCAAAAAGTACAAAGTTCCAACTCTGGATATCTGGTTGCTCTGAACCGGGTCTAAGTCACACTTTCAGGCTGACCGCAATGGCGCACAGGTCGGCTACAGTCACCAGCTTAAGTCCTCTGATGGTTACCTTCTTGAATTCATACCAAGAGTCCTGTTCGTGCTGGAGAGGGCCGCAAGGAGCAGGGAAAGCGTTGTGGGAGGCTGTCAGCAAAGCACATAGAGCAGGCCGGCACCACAGGCAGACTGGAACTTCTCGTTGGCAGTCCAGCTAGCTGCTGATGCTGTAGCGCGAAGAGGCAGCTGCCAGAGCTTCGCATTCAATTGCGGTGCGAGGGGTGAGGTCTCAATGCGAACAGGCCCGTTCACAGTCGCATAGAGCCCAAAAGCTTGAATTCGGTGCCCAGACCAACATCAAGTGACCAGGACTTAAGGGGCACCACTTGGGATCAGAAACTCACTGCAGCAGGGTTCAGGGGCTGGTGCGGGATGTAGGGGACCCTTTTTTATCCCTGAGGCTCAGATCAGGAGGCCAACAGGCTAGCCCTTGGAGTCACTCTGGTGTCCTGGGTTCAAGGATGAGGATGCAGGTCCAGTTCCCTCTTCTCCCAGACAAGAGGGCAGCAGGCAGAAGGTCAGCATAGCAGGGCAGCAGTTCCTTCACAGCAGCACTCCAGCAGAGTGGCAGTCCTTTCAGTAGCACAGCAGTCCTTCTTCCTGGCAGAGTTGCCACAGGCCCTTAGTATACAGAAGTGGTGGTGTCTGAGGTCCAGTATTTCTACCCAGTTGTGCCTCTGAATTGGTTGACGCTTCTGGAGGCATGCCTTTGAAGTGCACAGATGCCTTGCCTCCCTGGCCCCGGCTTCAGGCTAACTACAGGAGGTATGCAGTCCTTTGTGTGGAGACAGTAAACAGCCTATTCAAGTGTAAGTGGGGGTGGGCCCAGGACCTCCCTTCCATTATGCCAGTGATGGCCCATCCAATCACCACAAAGCTTCCCATTGTGTGTGGCATTCTAGGTAGGATACACAAAGCTTAACTGCCAATTACACCCAGTCATGTGACTCAGAGACAGGCTGCAGGTGCCAAATGGCTAAGGCAAGAACATGCTAACTTTCAAAAAGTGGCATTTTCAAAACTGTAATTTAAAATCTGACTTTACCATAAGTTAGGGTTTTAAATTCCAATTTCAGAGACACCAGACATGAACTGGTCACCTACTCCCATTTGGGAAATACACTTATAGAATGTAATAATGTAACTTCAAAGTTATCCTGCGGCAAAGGTAGGGCTTGCAGTAGTGTAAAATGAATTTAAGGGATTTTCACTACCCGGAAAATTAAAACTTAAAGGTGCATGCCCTACTTTTTAAATATATTGCACCTGCCCTCTGGGCTGTCCAGGGCCTACCATAGGGGTGACTTATATATAGTAAAAAGGAAGGTTTAAGTCTGGCAAAGGTTTACTGTGCCAAGTCGAAATGGCAGTTTAATATTGCACACACACAAGCTGCAATGACAGACCTGAGATGTGTTTAAAGGGCTACTTCAGTGGGTAGCACATTCAGTGCTGTAGGCAGAACAAATCAAAACATTCACCCCCAAACAAAAGATCTGGGTTAAATCCATCATTCTTTTGCTCACCATGCCACCCCAGTTTAGACCTGGCCATATGCAAATCAGTCTTGATCCTGTGCCTCATGTGAATAGTCCAGCCCGAACTGCCAAGCCAGGTCCTCCCTGGACCGGAAACAAGCATCCTAGGACTGGTTTCGGAGTTTCACCCCTCATCAGCCAGGATAGCTTGAATCAACTAGTAGCATTTAATTTACAGGCCATAGACACAAGTAGTGCTAGGGACTTCCAAATAAATTAAATATGTCAATTTGGTATAAGTCAGTTTAACATGTTTTAAGGAGAGAGCAGAAGCACTTTAGCACTGATCAGCAATGGTAAAGTGTGCCCTGTCCTAAGGCCAGCAAAAATGAAGACAGCAAAAACAGGAGGTCTGTAGGCAAAAGGTCAGGGGGAAAATCACGCCAAGGATGCCAGGTCTAACACTGCATGACTGAAATTTCCCAATGGATGAAGACCGACTGTCTGAATCAGAACAGTGACGCAACTAAAATTGTGGTAGTCTGGAAGCACACTTCACCATGGGATACCCCCTAGTGGCCAGCAAATCTAGGCCCGACAATAACAAGAACCTCAAGATCATCAATGACAGCAAACTCGACATGACCACATAAGTCAATGCCATCACCGCCTCATGCTTCCCTACCATGAAGATACTGAGGAAAATGTTCAAATGTTACCCAATCAGCACTAGGAAAACTATCACGCACGCCCTCACCACAAGCAAGCTGAACAATTCAAAACTCTGTGGCCAGACTCACTCTCAACCTCCCAAGCTGCATTCACAACACATTACACCTAAAGGAGCTCCATTGACTCATTCTCAACCTCCCATGCCACACCCACATCACACCACACCTGAAGGAACTCTATTAGATTGACATACACAAATGAGCACAATTCAAACTTCTCACCTACACTTTCAAAGCACTACATTACACTGGCCCAGCATACCTTAACAATTGCATCTGCTTTCACAAACCTCCCAGACATCTCCGCTCATCCGGACTCCTACTTGCACACATGCCGCGCATATAGAAGACCAGATCCGGCAGTTCAGCCTTCTCCTACATCACTCCTAAAAAGTGGAATGGCCTGCCACTACAGATGAGATGCTTCTTCTCGCTTATTGAATTCCAAAAAAAGCTGAAGACCTGGATTTTTGAGTAGCCCATCTAGTCCCTAGGTTTGGCTGAACTCACACGTGCTCAATGCCAGGATACCTTTCCTGGTGATGGTGCACTCTACAAATCTAAATAACATAACATAACATATCATCCTTCTCAATTTCTAACTTACCAATAGACGAGTTTTCTCTCCGCCTAGATGCACATCTCACCCCTATTTTGAGTGGGGAGGGTACTGGGTATAGATGCCCACATTCCCCCAACACAGCTGGAGTGTGAAAAAGGACTGAATTATGAGTATATTAGCTCTCTAAAATTTGAAGTGTTAGTTTTTGGCATGTAATGGATATGAGGTCTGTTTCTTTGAAGCAGACGGTCTCTTGCTTGGAAACGTTTTAATTCACCACAACACAATTGTACAATGTCAATGCTTGAAATAAAAATAATGTTAAAAAATAGTTAGTGATGGCTTTTATGACTTTACATTTTTTGTGTGACATACTTTATTTTAACGAAAACATATTTTCGGGTGTAACAACATTTTTTAACCACCTCTTGTACCAAATTGGAATCATAGAATAGATTTAACTCCAGAATGCTCACTTATGTAAAACGTACCCATCTTTACAACACTTTTATTTGATGTATAGTAGGACCCACACTCTTCTGAAGATCTCCAAGTCAAACCAAACCAAGCACTATAAGATAACATTGGCCACTGAGCCAATGTTGACAGAAACCTAAAGCCCAGTGCTTAGGAGCTGTAATAATATTTTGAATTGAATCTCAGCTGCAGAACGTACTATAGCTTTATGTTCTTTTTATATACCTTACAATTAACAGAGCTATTACTTACCTATTCATGAAAGTATTTTTTTTAAATTTTTATAAAGTACATCTCTGCAGGACACTGAAGTTATTGAGTGTTGTTTATAGTGTCATACTAAAGCTAAGGTAAACAACAGTTTAGAAACAGAATATTGCTCAATAAATGCTGATTACATGAGTACCACTAAGGGCTTACATGTAGTTAAAAAAAAGGATGTTAAGACACACATGCACGTGCACACACACATATGCAAGGGCCCATAATGTGAATAGGGCGTATTGCCCTAGTCTGTGTTGAGGCACGCTAGGCGCAAACTATGGATGCCTCGAAATTTGCATAATGACCTCAAATTGTGGGAAATTATGTAAAATTACACGTAACTTAGGCAAAATCTATATATCTGTTATTTCGTGCTTTATTTGATCGTGAAATTATATAAATTTTTGATGAAAGGATGCATTTCACAGTAAAGAAATTACGTGGAAAAACACAAGTAGTGCACGCAACAACTTCTCGAATTCTGGACATCCACAATATTCCTGCATGCTCACTGTGAATTTTTGATGAGCACAGCACTCATATACACACGGTGTCATAATGGCATAATTTGGGGAATTTTTCATAACAAGGAAAATGCAAAATTACACAAATTACACTTACGGGGCATATTTACGTTCCCTGGCGCATCCCTGCAAATCAGCAGGGATGTGCCAGGGAAAATGCGTCACGCAAGTTTACCCTTGCGCCACCTCCGATGCGCCGCATTTACAATGCGGCGCATCGTGCGCATAGAGATAAGCAGATGCGTGACGCATCTGCCGGCGAAGGTTGGCGCAGTGCTGAAGTTGTGTCGCAAGCGCGACGCAACTCCAGCACTGTGCCAACCTTCCTAACCCTAACATGGTGCGTCAATCCTTACGCCTGCTTCAAGCAGGCGTAAGGATTTGACGCACCAGCGCTCGGAAAAGTGACTGCGTGAAATCTCGTAGATTTCACTGCGTCACTTTTCCGAGGCGTCCCTGCGCCTGAACGCCCCCTGCGCAGGAACGCCCACATGAAACCTGACGCAGGTTTCATGTGGCGCAGGGGTTTACTACGTGACGCATCTCCCTAGATGCGTCACGTTGTAAATATTGCGCAACGCGGCGCATGGTTTGCGTCGCCGCTGCGTCACATGCGTGACGCAACGGCGGCGCAAAAGTTTCGCAAGGGGCTTGTAAATATGCCCCACGTAATTTTGGCCGGGGCTAGCGCAAACCAAGTCAGTGTACCCTATTAAAAGTAATGTGCTGCCACGAGCGCAGCAGTGAACTTGTGCCTGCCCTGTGGTCACTGCATTAGTGAAAGGCCGATCTGCTGTTTGAAGTAGCCATGGCTATTTTCAATGTGCAGATGGCATCAGACCTGCACTTTAAAGATGACGAAAGGTATCCCCGCAGGCGAGTGCAGTGCATGACTGCCACCATTTTCAGGGGGCTGTCTGTTGGGGACCCACTTTCTCCCTTTAAGGGTCACCCTCACAGGGATGCAGTGATTGGATACCACCTCTTTGTGGTGTACAGTTAGTGGGCTGTCTGACAGCTCCTTTGCATCTGCACTTGTGTCTCTAATATGGCACAGGCGCAGCAGCAAAGTGTTTCCTCATTTATGTGGGGTGGCACCCCCATGCAATGAATAAATGCACCCATGAAATCACGTCTGTGCTATATGTGCTCTAGGTGAATCTGTATTACAGAAGGGGCTGCACCAGCATCTGCATCACCTTATGTCATATCAATGTGCCTCAGGAGTTCAGAAGGAGGGTGCACACACCTGTTGCAGCCCCAGGTCATTTAAGTAATAAGGCGCCAGGTGCCTGTGATGAAGAAGTGCAAGATTGATGAATGTGGGAAATGAACACTCAAATGGCTCCTCTTCTGTGTATTAATCATGCTTGCAATCATATTTTCATTATAAAAGGTCAAAACCAATGGCAGTGACAATGTTTAGTAAAGCTAGAGGTGTGGCGCAGGGGCCAGAGTGGCTGACTCCAGTGCACGGGGCTCACGGTTGGATCGTCCACAGCAGCTCAGCTCAGCATCATGTGACTCTGGGTAACGGCTCACTTAATTACCTGAACAGCCCCCAGGCCTTGAAACCCTTAAGGGGTGATATGTTCATGCTTTACAAATAGGAATTATCATTATATGGCTTAGACTTCGTTTCTTATCGCTTCAAATCAAAAAAATAGAGCTATGTTCAATGCAAAGAAAGATGACATGGAAAAAAGACAAAACTGCACATTTTCACATTGCGATTTGGGGAACCGTTAATATTAATAAGGATGCCGGTGCTCGTGGCTCACAATTTAATTTATTTTTGTGACATGAATTATTAGAACTACGTTTTTTAATGGGAATTTTACAGCTAAATATGTATATTGCTGTGTATTACTATGCAAATGTGGTGGTATTTAGATAGACCCCTATCGGGCAGAGGGTTGTAAACTCCCTCTACACCTAAATTAAATTTTTGTTATTAAGGAATAATAAGTATAGTAAACAGTGGATTTCGCCTCTAACTTATAAATATTTCCTGAAATGGATAAAGGAGATCTAGAAACAGTCCCTCTAATGAATATGTGCAGTATACTTACGAACTGCTGTGTTTTTTGGGCTTGCTGTGTTTCTGTTCGAGAGGGTGATACTCAGCACAAATCAGCAGCATACTATTTTACCCTTATAAAATCATTCTGGACTCTAGTGTGCCAGTATATCGAAGATTACAGTTGTATCTGCAGTACTGTGTGCGCTCTTTTAACGTTGTGCATTTGCGGCAACGGAACAGCAAGGATTAGAATGAAATCTATTTCTAATCCCACAGTCGCCCCACTACTTCTTCTCTCGGAAGGCCAACATGCTTCATGTCGCTTTGCAGCTTAGGAAAGACGACAGAGGCACAAACTTATTTTCAAGCAGAACGACTAAGCTCTCTTTCAGTGCCACCTGACCGATTGTTCCAGTCAAGGGAGGTCAGGAAACGTAGGGGCATATTTACTAGAGAAGTGGCGGAGTGTGGCGTTAGCCTCCTTGGTTTAACGCCACGCTCCTCCACTTCTGAAACACAGGGCTGCACCATATTTACAACAATATGGTGCAGCGCTGCATTTCCCCCTGTGCTTGTGCTAAATTTAGCAGCCTAGGGCCAACGCAGGCACCCCTGCACCAAAGTGCAACAGTGTCTGCGTTGAGGGGAAGATTGTTATGTGCAGGAAGGGGCACCTTCCTGCACATAAACGATCTTTAAATGGCGTTTTGTCACTTCTATGTGTGCTGCTTAATGCAGCACACATAGGGGCTTATTTACAAGCCCCTTGCGCCACTTTTGCGTCATTTTCAACATTGGAAAAGTGACGTACGGGTGGCGCAAGGGGCTTGTAAATAAGCCCCATAGAATTTGCAAAATGTCATTTTTTTAATTGGTTATGTGCAGGAAGCTCACCTTCCTGCACATAAACACTCAATGGCATTTTGCTGTTTCTATGTGTGCTGCACAAACAGCACACATGGAAACAGCAAAAACGAGGAGAAAAAAAGCATTTCTCCTCGTTTCGCCTGTTTAAGACCAGGGGGCATATTATCAAGAACGGCGTTAAAATTATCGCCGCTTTAGCGGCAGAAAACTGCCGCTAAAGCGGCGATAATGGGCTTGATAATATGCCCTGGAGAATTCCAATAGAAGCCCATGTTGACACCAGAACATGGGCTTCTATTGGAATTCTCAAGGGCATATTATCAAGCCCATTATCGCCGCTTTAGCGGCAGTTTTCTGCCGCTAAAGCGGCGATAATTTTAACGCCGTTCTTGATAATATGCCCCCAGGTTTTCCCTGGTCTTAATTTTGGTGCTGCCTCCTATTTACGATGCCCTTGTAAATAGGGGGCAGCATCAAAATCAATGGGTGTTGCGGTGGAACACGCACCGCAACACCCATTGCCCGCCCCTTTCATGGTAAGTACAGCGTGAATGGGTGTCTTATTTACAAGGCAGCGTTAAGTGGCTTAATTTTGCCTTGTAAATAGGGCGAAGCACATATCGCCACGGGAACGTCACTAAAAGTGACATTCCTGTGGCGATAGGGGCATGTAAATATGCCCCCAAGTTTGCATTTATGGATGCTAATAAGGTGGAAGGTGGTCAGAGGAGAAACCAGCAGGCACTAGCGCTAACAGCCCGAATGCAGTCATCTGACATCCACCATTGGAAAAACCCAACTATAACCCAAGAATGCAAATGATTAAATGATTTCCCAGTTCCCAGTTTTCCCAGACCTAACTAATGTTGAATATGCAAATTCAGTTCAGTACAAACTACTTTAACAAACATTTGGACCGGTAGACAACAATGTATTATACTTCTGTCAAAGTCGTTTTCTATTCTTAGTACGACTGGACCACAGGTTAGGACATGTTTGACTGACTTTTATAGTGAGGATCTGACTCTCAGGCTGGTGTCTATACAGCAACATTATGAACTGACAAGGCAGTTGAGCTACATTCCTACACAGCTACCGAAAGTAGCCATACTTCATGTTACATCTTCAGCCCGCCATGGCTTTTCTTAGCCACAAAAACTGCACCCTGTTACCAATGAATAATAGGGAGGAAACTTGCCTGGGCTGCGGTTTCTCTGGGACTACTATGACCCCTTCAACAACCCCCAAGGGCGACGGTACCGCATTTAACAAACCCTCCCCACTCACTACAAACAAATTTCTTTTCCTCAGCATAAACTGCCGCTCCCTTGCAAAGCACAACGCCGACATCTTTGATCTGTTGATGAATGATCAACCGGACGCCCTGTTTCTCACAGAAACATGGCTGCACGAAAGCTCCGGCCCTGACGTTGCTGCAGTCTTGCCAACCAACTATGTGATAGTCAGGAAAGACAGGGGCCATAAAATTGGGGGAGGCATCGCCATTGTATTCAAAAAGCTTTATCAGTGCAAATTTGAACCTTTAACCTCTACGGACTGTGAGGCAGCCATATTCAAACTAGCCCTTACTTCAAAATTTACCCTCTCTGGTATACTTGTGTATCGCCCCCCCGGGCCTGCGGCCTCCTGGGCTATTTCCTTTCCGAGTCTAATAAATCCAATTATTATGAGTACTGCCAACTTTTCCATTCTTGGTGACCTAAATCTTCATCTGGATGATCCTACGTGCAAAAGCAGCACTAATTTCATCTCCGACTTGGCAGCTATGAACATTCATTTGCACAATTCAGGCCCCACACATAAAGCTGGCCATCTTCTGGACCCCATTTTCTCCAACTTACCCTGCATCCACTGCCCCTCAGCGCTCCCTATCTGTTGGTCGGACCATTTCATCATCAGGTTTAGTCTGACACCCGCGGACAACGCTGCCATCACCCTTCCTGTTTTAAAGTCATTAACAAGAGACTGGAAAAAAATTGGACATAACTGCCCTGAACAACATCCTATGCACTACCACACCCATCTCTCAACAAAGGGTAACTATGCTCTCTGACTCTGTTCAAAAATGGCTTCTTGATGCCATAGATACTTGTCTCCCTCTCTCCAAAAAAAAGGCCAATAACCACCGCCCGCCTGCGCCGTGGTATACTGACACTCTAAAAGCCGAAAAATCTAAATGCAAAGCACTGGACCGCAGATAGCGTAGAAACTATGCCCTTGAATCAAAATCAACCTACAATTTGGCAAAAAAAGCCTACCATAATCTCTGCAAACTAGCCCGTTCCGAATTTGCGTCAACCACCATTACTGCTGCATTGAACTGCTCCAAAACACTATTTAATACAGTGAAGGAGCTGGCTGGCTCTGCCACTCTAGCCAGCCCCCCTCCACTAAATAAACGCAAATGCGAGGAACTGGCCTCTTTCTTCATCCAGAAAGTCGAGAAAATTCACTCTGCCATAGCGTGCTCCGGGCGCGACAATTCCCCTTCCTCGCAATCTGCGAATGCCTTCCAATCTGTTTCCACACCCCTCACAATGGACTCTGCTTGTTTTGACCAGGTTACGTCACAACATACCCCCCCTTACAACCTGGGCACATGGTCCCCTCTTACTTCAACCTCTTTTAAAAAGATCCTTGGAAGTATCAAATCAGGATCACCTAAGGACCCTTTGCCTATTACAGTGCTCAAGCAGCTAGAGTCACCACCTCTAATTGCCATCATGGACCTTCTAAATGCCTCCCTAGAAGAAGCCACGGTCCCACATGACTGGAAGCATGCCATGGTGGTTCCTCTCCTTAAAAAGGCCAACGCTGACCCAGACTTATCCTCCAATTATCGGCCTATCTCTCTGCTGCCGGCCTTTTCCAAAATTCTGGAGAAACACATACATTCCCAACTCACTAAATTTGTTGAAGACCAAAAGCTTCTCCACCATTCCCAATCCGGTTTTAGAGCCGGTTTCTCTACCGAGACCACCTTAATAGGAATAATGGAAAGGCTACGCCACCATCTGGATGCTGGCGACATGGTCGCCCTCATCCTGCTTGACCTCAGCGCGGCATTTGATACGGTATGCCATACCACACTAGTAAAAACGCTCTGCTCTATAGGCATAGGAGGCTCTGCCCTCAGCTGGCTCATCTCTTTTCTCTCAAACCGCACCTTCCAAATCTTTACCTCCTCTACCAGCTCTGACACTCATCCTCTACCCCACGGGGTGCCTCAGGGCTCTATCCTCAGCCCCCTACTCTTTAACTTATATGTTAGACCCCTAGCCAATGTCGCAGATGAAGCAGGACTGTCCCTGTTCTCCTATGCTGACGATTCCCAAATCATCTTTTCTCTCTCCACGAACAAAGCAGCCGGGCCATCCCATCTTCAGCTTGGCCTGGGAAAAATTGCATCCTGGATGCAGACAAATTACCTTAAATTAAACGGTGAGAAAACAGAGGTACTGGTTCTGGGCAAAAACAAAGATCTCTGGGGCCCACAACACTGGCCTAGTGCAATGGGTGCTCTCCCCTGACCCTCCAGCAAAGTCTGCAACCTTGGTGTTATCAGTGACGACCAACTTTCAATGCACCATCAGACAGTCAAGGTAGCAGCCACCTGCTTTACCATCTTGAAGTGGCTAAGAAAGATCATCTGGATGTTGCCAGAGCCCACGCAGAAAACAGTAGTCCAGGCCCTCACCACCTCGAGACTGGACTACTGCAATGTTCTCTACCTCGGATCTAACAAGGCGGTGACGCGCAGGCTTCAGCTGGTCCAAAACTCTGCCGCAAGACTACTTTGTAGGGTACCCAGGATGACCTCAGTCTCAGGCCATTTGAGAGACCTGCACTGGCTCAGGGTGGAGAACCGCATTAAGTTCAAAGCCCTGAGCTATATGTTCAAAATCAAAACAGGCGTTGCCCCCAAATATCTCCAAGCCTTGGTCAACCCTTATGTGCCCTCCCGATGCTTCCGTTCATCCACTCAAGGGAACTTTTCGATGCCTAGAATAAAGCTATCCCGGATGGGAGGAAGGTCTTTCTCCTACCTCGGTCCCTTGCTATGGAACTCACTTCCAAAAGCTATCCGAAACAAAACGGCATACACCCAATTTCGGAAATCTCTGAAGACTTGGCTCTTCAACCAGTAATCAACTTTGCCGCCTTATGTTCTTTTGTTCCGTCTCGGCGCCGGGAAACCCTTTTTGGGTAGCTGCTGCGCCTTATAAGTTTAATAAATAAATAAATAAATAAATAAATAGCCAATATCATTGTTTTTTCTGGCTAAAAAATGCCATTTCGGTCTATTATCGCAACATATTGTGGGCTTACCTCAGGGCCCATTTGTACACCATAAATGGAGGCAACGATACTCCTTCAGCTTTCGAAGTACCACAGTCACTGATCTAAAGTCCACACAAGAGTGGAGCACACTAACAGGGTACATGCGCAAAGCATCCCAGGTGTTATGATTTCTGCAGAGTCGCACAGCTTCTTGTAGGGAGTAACCGGCAAAAAGACAAATCTTAATGTGGTGTTTATGCTTAAAAGTCCAACTGGAATGTTGGGTATGTCACACTTAAGTAAGGAGGAATGTTGGCTATGTCATAAGTAGGTCATACTCTGTAGAATGCTTTGAAAGGCAGTTGGAGTAACAGCATCAGCTGTTGTGACGTGTTGACCTTCCTGGATGAAGCTTACGAATAAAGTGTGAACTTCCACCTAAGGTGTCCGGAGTTTACTTAACACTTAAGTTAATCTTAAAATAGAACTGGGAACATGTTATCTGCTTACAATAGCTCTAAGCTGTTCGTATTGCAATGTTAGATCCATTTTGAAACAAGCCATGGAGTTGTGGAATTTTTTATCAACGCATAACCCTGATATTTGTTTTATCGTTGAGACTTGGCTGCACCCTACGGTCGTGCCGGGCATTCCAGTTGCTTTTCCAGACAACTATAATTTGATCAAATTGGATAGAGACGACACGGCAAAAGGAGGAGTAGTGACTGCTTTCACTGGAAAAGTGAATGAAACCATTATCATTTCACATCTTCCTTATCAATTGTAAATGATTGTGTTTGAGCTTGTTTTACCTACTCTTAACTCCCGGAAAGGAGGGTTCATTTATCGCCGTCCTGGTCCTAGGAAATATTTTATTCTACTGTTGTTAGGCTTGCTCTCCTCTCACATTCTAGTTGCTGATCATTTTTTTGTTGCTGGATAATGCTAACTTTCAAGGGAGGATATGGAAGACAAGGAAATAAATCAACTACTGTCAGATCTACGTATGACTAGTTTGACGCAAATGGTGTATGATCCGATGCATGTAGCCAGCTATACACTTGATTTATTGTTTAGTAATTTAAACAAGCTTAGGATTGATCAACCCAGACAACTTACCTGGACGGATCATTACCTCATTGGATTTGGAATTCCATCATTTTGGAGCCCAAGCTCTGGAGGAAGGAGACACTACATCTCTCCCTCTCCTGGAAAAAAACACAATCAGAGTAACATGGGGAATTAAAAATTTCCTAGCTATCGTAACGGAAAGTTTCAATTCTATTAAGGACTCGGAGGCGAGGATTATGCTATTCTTTCTTTACTTCATTTTTAATAGCAGCCATTTTAACCAATACAAGCAAGACCGCATTTCCCAGAAGCCCAGGGAAATTGATGAAAAAACAAACAAGGGACAAACATATCCCTAAGTCCAAAGTCCAATCACAATGCCGGGTCCAACATATAGTCCCTCTTCAGACTCTTGCCCATCCTCTTTCGACGCGTGAGTCACGCCATCCGTCTTATTCCATGCGTCCTGTTTCCCAGAATCAACTCCTGTAACTAAAACAGAAGATCAGGACTAGAAATCCAACATCAGCAAAAATTTGCATGCCAGCCAACAAATCATTATTTGACAGCAAGACTCTGGACTTTGAATCACAAGAATTCCCAAGAACAACTGATCCATATTGGAATACAAAACCACTTCAATTTTATGCAATTACGTCAACAAGTGCAAAAACAGGAGAAAAACTGTACTTAGTCCCAACGGGCGGGCATTCTGGAAGATCTCCACGGTCGGGATAATCTTCGCCTCCGAGTCCTTAATAGAATTGAAACTTTCCGTTACGATAGCTAGGAAATTTTTCATTCTATGTCAGGACCAGAGGCTTAGGATTATGCTAGTTTTAAGCTTACTTACCACCAAATGTGCCATATCAATAATAGGCTTGAAATAGAACCTTTTAAAGGTTGAATCCGAGGACCAATCCGCCGCTTTCATTTTGTCCTCTAAACTTGCTCCAAGTGTGAAAGCCTTGGAGGCCATCGCACCCCTCGCTGAATGAGCTCCGAATTGGCGCAGGCTAATACCAGCCTCCTGCATGACCCATCGCACCCAACGTGCAATCGTAGGAGATGACACTGCCTTATGTGGCTTCTGGAGAGCGATCAAAAGTTGTCTCTCCCCTGGAGGTCTAAGCTCCAAAGACATTTCTTCATAAGCCTTTAAGCATCGAACCACACACAGTTTCGGGGAATCCGGAAACTCTGGGTATTCTATCAATCTAGTGTGACATTTGGTCCTTCGCCGAATGGTAAATGAACCCCCTGAGGGAGAAAAAACTCTGCCTGTGATGTCCAGGGCTCTCACATCCAAAACTCGCCTACAGGAGATAAGGCAAAGGAGCATCGCCAGCTTAGCAGACAGCTCCTTCCTTGACAAGAACTCATTGGATTGCCAAGACAAGAACAAATTGAGAACTCTATTGACGTCCCATAACTCCGAGTATCTCGGCTCAGGGGGCAGTGACAGCCTGAGTCCCCTCAGAAGCTCACAAACAAAAGGGTGTTCCCCGACAGGCGCCCCTTGAACCGGAGCATGTCCCGCTGAAATGGCGGACTGAAAGGTGTTCACCGATTGGTAGGCTAAACCTTGTTGGGCTAAGCTCGCCAGGAAGTTCCAGACCTGAACTACCTCTGCGCCCACGGGATCACAACCCCTTCGCACACACCAACGACACCATCTCCACCAGGCTGATCGGTATCTCGTGACTGTACTATGAGCCCAGGCCTTGGACAAGAGGTCCTCAGCGAACGCCGAAAGGCCTGGGATCGACCATCTACTCCTGTAATCCTCCACGCCATGAGACGCAGGGATCCGCTCAGCACCATCTGATGTGGAACCTGATCCGGATTGAGAAGCAATTCTGGAAAGTGGGGGAGTCGGATTGGAAAATCCCAGGAAAGTTCCAGTAGAACTAGAAACCAAACTTGCAACCTCCAAATCGGGGTGATGAGAACCACCTGCGCTTGCTGCCTCCTGATCTGGGCAGACGCCCGAGTGATCATCGCAAAAGGCGGGATCGCATAAGCTTGTTCCTGCGTCCAATCTTGCAGGAAAGCATCCGTGGCCACTGCCAACTGATCCGGCCTCCAGCTGAATAATCGAGGAACCTGGTGGTCCAGCCTGGAGGCAAAAAGATCCACTGAAAAAGGTCCCCAAAGGTCCTTCACCATTGTAAAAACATCGGGATGTAACTTGCAAAGACTGGAATCTCTTAAGTGACTCGAGTGCCAATCCGCCACCTGATTCTCCCAACCGGGAAGATACTCCGCGGTCACTGAAATTTGATGAGCTAGACAAAACTGCCATAGGTTTGTCGCCAGATCCAAAAAGCACCTTAGATCGGGTGCCCCCTAGGTGGTTTATATATCGGACAGCCGAGATATTGTCCATTTTTAGAAGGACACACAACTGAACCTGGTCCTTGGTCCAGCACCGCACGGCGAAGGACCCCGCCAACAGCTCTAGGCAATTGATGTGCAGAACGTGTTCTTGCGGAGACCATGATCCTTCTGTGGAAAAATCTCCACACCTGGTGCCCCAACCTGACCTGCTGGCATCTGACTCAATAACCAGGTCTTGGGTAGAGCCGAAAATTGCTCGACCATTCCAAGCTTCCATGAAAGAGAGCCACCAACGAATTTCCTCCTGTGCCTCCTCGGACAGGGAAACTGCTTTGCTTTCAGACGTTGCAAGGCCCTGTAGTGCAAGGGGCCCAGAAATATTGCCTGGATGGAGGCCAACAGAAGCCCCACCACGCGGGCGATCTGTCGAAGCGGGACCCTCTCTTTGGTCAGAGTTCGACGCAACTCGTTGCGGATCTTGGACGTGTTCCGCGAAGGAAGGCTGAGAGTTGCTTCGGTAGAATCTATCATGAAACCCAAGAAGGTGACCTTTTGAGCTGGGACCAACAGTGACTTTTTGGTATTTATCATGAAACCCAGACTTTCCAGGAGATCGACTGCTTGTTGCAACTGATCCCGCAACACTTGTGGCTCTTGTGCCAACAGAAGCATGTCGTCTAAGTACACAATGAGACGAGTCCCCCGCGCTTGGAGGTACTCCACGACTGGTCTCAGCACCTTCGTGAAGCACCAAGGAGTGGAGGAGAGCCCGAAAGGAAGAGTGGTGAATTGGTACACTCGCTGGCGCCAGAGAAACTGAAGGAATTTCCTGTGTGGTGGAAAAATAGGGATTGCCAAGTAATCATCTTTTAAATCCAAACAGACCATCCAATCCGTCCCTTAAGAGGTGAATTCCCTCCATTTTGAAATGGCGGTACATGAGCCATTCGTTGAATTCGCTCAGATTTAGGACCGGGCGTTGCCCCCCATCTGTCTCGTCCACTAAGAACATGTTGCTTATGAAACTCTGTGGGTGTAACAAGGTGAGACAAACAGCCCCTTTTTCTATAAGGGCGGACACTTCCGCATCGATCAACTCTGCTTCTTGATGGGAGAATTGGATAGGTCTGGGCTTGACTGCCTGACTGGGGTTGCAGCAGAATTCTATTTGAAACCCTTGTACCGTTTGCAACACCCAAGCACCGTTCGTGATTGTTTCCCACACACGCACAAATTCGGCCAGCCGGTTGCCCACTCGCACCAGAGACGCAGAAGAAACACTTACCGGTGTTAGAGACGTTGTCACCACCTCTGAAACCTCGAGCTCTGGCTCTTCGTCCACGGGAGGGGTAGAAGTTATTGTAGCGGGCTTGATTTTGATATTGCCCTTGCCTTGAGCCTTGCCCCCTGGAGTTCTGGAGGGCCTGGCCGGTTGAGCGGCCCCTGCCTCGACCAGCCCCACAGAGAACACTTTTTTGATTGAGGATTTAGCCTTATCAAGCGATGTGAACGTGTTCACAAACTTGCCGAGCTCCTTAATAAAAGGCTCGCCAAACAAACCTCCCCGGGCCACCGCCCCCACCTCAGAGTCGGTCAGATCCCCCAGCTTTGGGTCCACCTTGATGAGGAAGGATCTCCGCTGCTCCGTCGAGAGAGCACAATTAGCGTTCCCCAGGAACACTACCGCTCATTTCGCCCAACCCAAAAGGGCTTCTGGGGATATAAGGGCTCCTGAGACCTTGGCATCCTCGGCCATGTCAAGGATCATGGTGAGCGGGCCCAGGGCATCCAGAATTTTGTCCTGGCATGCCCTCCAGGACCTGTCTATACCCTTCTTGGGGTCCTTAATGAACTTGCCCAAAAAGGTAGCCTTTCTAGGGTCCAATTCTGGGGTTTGCGCAACTTTCCCGTCAAGGGAGGGCCACGGATACTCCAACCGGAGCTGGCTACGGGCTTCTTTCCCCATGGGAGTCCAAATACGACTAGCCACATAGCCTGCCACCTTCACTGATGGTGTCCACTCTGATGACCGGAGGTGAATAATCAATTCGGGGTCCAACATGTCTAAGTTGCCCCCTGCCCCTTGAGGCTCAGTAGGCCCAGGGGTCGCCAACGGGCGCCATGGTCTGGATGGCCCGGGCTCTTCATCTGTGTCCCCTTGGGTATCATCCCCAACCCCTTGCAATGGACTGACGGGGAAGGCAGAATGGGGAGGGGTGGGGTCTGCGGGGCTTGCCCAGGACTGGTTCTGAGCCAGGCAAGCTTCCCTCAAGCACTCAAAAGCGTCTTGATCCACTCCGTCCACCTTGGGATGCTTGGCTGGGACTGGTTCTCCCCGTTGCGCATCTTGTGAGTTGCCAGGGACATTTGAAACAGGTGGGGCCCACCTAGCACACTCACGCACGATGTTTTGCGCTAAACGCTCCTCCATGGGCGCCATGATTTCTTCCACCGCCCTGTAAATCGACGCATCGACTGTGTCGTAAAATTTATCTTCCCAAGGAAGCTGGGCTAAGGGATCTTCATCCAATTGCATGTTGGCCTGTTCTGACATGCTTTAATAGAGTACCAAAATTGAACAACAGGTCCCTGGACTCTGCCAACCGTACCGATATACTGGTGTAACAGTTGGCTACCTCTTCAGTCCTGATGACTGCCTTATGAATGCTGGGGACCAGCTAATATTTTCAAAGGGCACAGCCCTAATTAACAACAGGGGAGGCCAGCGCCCCGGGACACAACCCTGCTTCAAAAGAATTGGCCAAAAACATAAATTGCCCCTTAACAGTCCCAAGTTTCCCCTGGGAGCGTGTCCCTGCAGGCCAGCCTTAGAGCCTGCCACTTGCAGTGTAATTGAATTACACCCCACGAGCGTCACAAAGATCACACACACCTACCCAGAGTGTTACAACTCTGAGCATCAAGAAAATGCAGTCTTTCACCTGTACGGACCCTCACACACGAGGGCGTAACTCTCCAGGGGTCGACGGAGGCTCAGGCAACGGCGGGCGGAATTGGAACTGACAGAAATCCAAATTCCGCACGCCGTTACCATTGAGAAATGCGCTCAACACAGCACCACCTAGCGGTCGGAGGTCCAGACCGCACTCCGCGTCGGGGAATGAAAGGCAGCCATCGCGTAGGGCCAACAAGCGGACCCGCGACTAAAAATAACTCAGGTAACGCACAGCAAAACCTTTGCACACACTCAGCACCAAAGCGAAAGTCCTGTAGGACTGTTACACAGTCCTGCGACTGACAGAAACCAACAAATAAACAATTGACATAAGGTTAACATTATTAAGCGCAAAAGGCGGGAAACATTACCTCGCAGTCGCGGGAGACCGATACGCGCCTCTGTGACTGCGATCAATATAACACATTAGACACTATCTCAGAAATTCATTAGAGAAAGGCAAAAAAAATACTCATCTGATGGCTGTGAGCAGCAAAGAAATAGGATGGGCAAGAGTCTGAAGAGGGACTATATGGTGGACCCGGCATTATGATTGGACATTGGACTTAGGGATATGTTTGTTCCTTGTTTGTTTTTTCACCAGTTTTCCTGGGCTTCTGGGAAATGTGGTCTTGTTTGTATTGGTTAAAAGGGCTGCTATTGAAAATGAAGTAAAGAAAGTATAGCATAATCCGAAGCCCCGGTCCTGACATAGAATTGGCTACAATTTTCTGATCTGGAGAATATCTCTGACATTGATGTGGTGATCACATGCTACCATGAATCCTTTAATAAGGCCCTTGACAATGTTGCCATGCTAAGATTGTTTAAAAACTGAACGATAAAACTCAGACAGCTTGGTATAATGAAGATCTTAGGCGGGAAAATCTAAGTTGTAAAAAACTTGAAAAAGTGTGCCGTAGTGTCCAAAATTCCACAGGATAGAGGAGTCTGCAAACTAGTTCTTACAACCTACCATAAATACCTGACAGAGGCAGATAGGAGTTTTTTGGCATCAGGATCCAGAAGTTGGGCAACTCTGCTAAAGAGATTTTTAAGACCCTGAATGAATTTTTAAAGCCAGTGTGACATAAATCCCTGCCTCCTAGAACATGTGCGATTCACCTGCCAGCTACTTCTATAAACAAATCAGCAAAATATATAAGGATTTTGACCTCCAAACACAAACCTTGATTAATCCTGAACAGTATCAATTTCCTTCTCTGAATGACCCAGGTCAACTGAGAAGGTTTGATTCATGTACCCTGGAGGAGGATGTTGGTATAAATTACTCCTATCCTAAAGAAACCTACAGCACACCCAGCAACCCTATCTAATTATCGCTCAATTCCACTACTTCCATTTCCCATTAAGATCAGGTAGAAACTGATCAACAGACAACTTTTCGAATATCTAGGGAACAATCGCATATTGGATCCCTCTCAGTTTTGGTTTAGAGCAGCCCACAGCATGGAGACAGCCCTTCTGACTGCTACAGATACCTTCAGGACAAGCTTGGATGAAGGCAGATCGGCCATGCTGATTTTGCTTGACCGTTCTACAGCATTCAATATGGCGTCACATGCAGTTCTCATTCAGGAAGTGTATCTCATCAGGGTGCACAGACAGGCATTAACCTGACTGAGAGAGTTTCCTAGACAGAGCTCAAGTGGTCTCTGCACCTCCCTTTAGACAGCAGAAGATGAGTAACAACTGTGGGGTACCTCAAGGATTCTCTCTGAATCCCATGCTGTTTAATATCTATGTGGCTCCCTTGGCAGAAGATAGTGGAATCCTTTGGATTTGGTTTTCTTATTCCAACAACACCCAATCAGTGATATCTTTGGGGCACAACATTGAGGTAACGAAAGCCAGATTGTATGTGTTTTTTGCAGAAAGTTGCTTCCTGAATGAAACTAAATTATCTCCAACTTAATGGGGGAAAGACAGAGATTATGCTATTCAGTAAGGCTAAGCAGATCGGGTTGGAATACTGATGGCCCTCCGAGATGAGAACCACCCCATGTCCTCAAAAGGTGGTAAAAATGTGGACATTCTTCTGGATGATAAGCACTCTATGGCCAACCAGGTTAAATCAATTTGTGGCTCCTGCTTTGGAATTTTTCATCTGCTTAGGAAAGTCTTTTCTTGGCTGCCTTGTGATTGCAGAAAGTCCATCACACAAGCGCTTATAACTAGGCGGTTAAACTATGACAACATTCTTTTGGTAGCCACTATTGAGTCACTTCCATCAAGACTTCAGGTGATTCAGAAAGTGGCAGCATACTAGTCTGTGGCCTTGCATCCAGCTTCTCTTCGGGTTCAATTTTAAAGTTCCCACACTGGCTCCCTATAAAAAAGCAATGCACATTTAAACTTCTCTTTCATGCCTATAGAGCCTTATATGGGAAAGGCCCGGCCTTTCTTCAGCCTAGAATAAGGTTTTACCATCCGATCAAGAGCCTTAAATCCTCTACTTCTGCACGAGCATTACCCTGCTGCATTTGAATGACTTGTAGTGTTTTGGCTCCACACCATTGGAATATGTTGCTGCCCCAAATTGGTACTTTTCAAAATTTTCTATCCTTCAGAAAACTGTTAAAGCATGGTTATTCTAAGGTCTTAGCCTGATAGTACCCTTCTGGTTAAAGCATTAGCGCCGGGATACTCGTGTGGGACTGATTTGTTGCGCTCTAAAAGTGCTATTACCATATTAGGAAAATGGGGTTGCAGGTGGAAAAGACAGCAATTAACAAAGGTGTGTTAGAGCACGTAGAGGGGTATTACTTCATGCACTAATAAATTCCTTTGTGAATCTGCCTCAAAGTGTTTGTCTCCTTGTAATCATACTCCTGAAAGATCAGATGAACAGCAGTGTGATAAAGTGCCTTTTTGCATGGGCACCCTCATTTTTTGTGGACTAATGTGGATGGTTATTTGACTCTGTATACTAGGACTCTGCCCAGTGCATATGCCCTTAGCCCCTAAAACATTGAAGTTGGTAATACTTCTAACTGGCAAAGTGTACCGAAGGACTGTAAGTTGAATATCACTAGTGAACTGCAGCACCTACCATACCATCCACAACAATGACAGTATAAACATGCCTTCAAGCCCACCATTGTGGCCTGGCTGTGGAAACTTAACCCCTTAACTGCTGAGGCTTTTCACCCCAGTGCTGAGCACTTTTTTGGCTATTTGGGGCAGGTGATGCTTAGGCCTCCCTAACTATTTTTCTATATAAGGCATCCATGCCAGATTTGATTCCTTTTTTTCCAACACACTGGGGATTCTAAGGTTGGCCAGGGATTGTTGATTACTCTGAAGAGGATTGAGGAAATAGCCAAAATATAACTACATTTTGAGTTTTTTGGGAAACATAGGGAAAAAGTGGTCCACAAAAAAGTGTCTGTTTATTTGCCTAAAAATGGCATCAACAAAAGATTTGATGTGTTAAAGTCACTATATTCCGAGCTTTCAAGAACAAGCAGTGCTGAACAACCGCGGCCCGTGCAGGTAAGAGCGGTGAGGCGGTATGGTCGGGTTGGGGGGGATTCAACAGACGAAACCACAAGGGAAAATTAAATAAATAATTAATTTCCCTCGTTGTTGTCTGCCGAAATTCCCCCTCCCCCCCCCGTGCCGCGGCTGGAGCTGAATCATAAAAACCTATTATTTTCCACAATGTTGACATTTTTTAATGAGGTAGCCCAGTTTTCCTAATTTTTGTGCTTTGACTCTACTTCCAGTTTGTGGTGAAAACTGGCCTGAAACCGATGGGTGATCCCGGAAGGCTATAGATTTCTGAAGAGTAGATACAATTCTGAATTCAGAAAGAGGTATATTAGGTAGATCTCTCAAGGGTTACCTAAAGGAACTAATTGTTGAATTAAAAAAATATTTAAAATGAGTAGGAAAAAAATGGCCATTTATGACAAGGTTTTGATCTGAAACTGCTTGTTACAATGTGGCTGGTTCATAAAAGCAGCATATGATTATGTCCACTTGACCTTTCTGGTTGTGCGGATATATAGGATTTGTAGGTCACCGAAGAATTTGAGGTAACCAGAGATAACAACTGTTAACAATTTATATGGTAAAATAAAAGAGTCAAAAATGTGTATGAAGGAATTCTATGTATTTCTGAAAAATACACCAGATACAGAGTTTAGGAGCAGTGGTTATTTGTAGATCTCTGAATTTGTGGGCACCCATACTAGCATGCAATTCAGAGGGCCTTTTTCAAAATGTCTTCTTTCTTACATACTGAGCTACATTTGGAAGGCTCAAATGATAGAGATCTAATTGATAGTAGCAAATATTCTACTATTCTGTGTTTCCGCGGGCCACCTGATAAAAATGGTACCTCACTTGTGTGGGTAGGACAAGTGGCAGCAACAGAAAAGGCCCAAAAATCTACATCGACTCCTCACATTTTTGCACTGAAAAATGACCCTTTTAACAATGTGGGTAGCTGTGGATTTTGGTCCTTAGCTCGCACGGCACATAGGAATACGTAGCAAACCTGCACATTTTAAAAACAAGACACCCGGGGGGAATCTAGGGTGGAGTGACTTGCATGGCTCTCAATAGGTGTTCCTACTCAGAAGCTATTACGCACCTCAAACTTTGACGAGAAACACACATTTTCCTCACATTTCTGTGAGGAAAACATCTGGAATGTTCGGGGAGTTACACATTTCCTACCTCTCAGCGTTCCTCCAAGTATGCCAATAAAAATGGCACCTCATTTCTATGGTAGGCATAGTGGCGGCAACAGGAAAGGGCCCAAAAAACAACATAGACACATCACATTTTCCACTGAAATCCAACCCTCTTTTTGCAGTGTGGATAGCTGTGGATTGAGGGGCCTAGCTCAAATGGCACCCAGGGGAAACCTAGCAAACCTGCCCTGTTGCAAAGTCATTGTTGTGCCCTGGGTACCCCTCATTTTGTGCTGACAGGTACTGGTGGTAATTGGCTTTGACTGTCCCTGGGCGCTGCCTAACCAGGCCCAGGGACAGTGCTATGCTGAAAAGACACTTGGAATACAGTGAAAACACCTACATACCCTATGGGTTAGGGTACCGCTATGACTGGCATGGCCTTCCATATAAGGCCATAGTACATAAAAGGGAAGGGGGAATAAAACTACCTTTAAGACCCTAGCATATAATGGGAAAAGGCAGTTTAAAGGCAAGCAGCCCTCTGCACTTGCATGTGTGTACTGCTGGAGACTGAAGTCAGTTTAAAAGCAGCCCTGTGTTGCAGGACTGCTTTTAAAATGCAAATTGTGCCCATAATTGGGGCACTTGAACACTAATAAACTACAATGTTTGGCCATATTAGGTACCTTCTGGGCTTCACCTAGGTGTCCCAGGGGTGGGGGTTAGGTATTTAGAAGGAGGACTATTATAAAATGAGTTTCATATGCCCTGGGCTTAGTGAAATTGCACATTCACTCCCAACATTGTGGTAAAGTGCTTCCCCAAAATCGACGTTTGTGCTAGGAGCACTGTGGAGCTAGGATCTGCAATATGTTTACATATTCAGAACACCTAAATTCTCCCCTATGTGTTCCAGGGGTGGTGGGTCCTTTAGTAAGGGTCTTAATAAAAGATGTTTTATAAGCCCTGGTGTTGGAGAAATTGCCCAGTTCATTTTCCCCACTGCAGATCCCCAGCCACATAGGTTAACATGGCGAGAAGTTATTAAATAATAACTAACGTCAAGGAGGTGATAAAAATATAATACAACGACTTCCTAAGATGGTATTGATAAATCCAACAATATCCTAAAATGTAAAGAGAAGAAGTTATAAGACTTTTTGTGTCTGTAAGCCAAAATTCAGCCCTCTAGTGCTCTGATCTGATTGGCCAGAGTTAAGTGGATTATCCAGGCTGCTCTGATAAGGTGATAAGTAGACAGGTGGTCAAGGAGCCATACTGAGATTTGCTACATAGAGATGCAATGGCATGGGGTGGGGTCGTAAAACATCTTCTTCAAAGAGAGGAGGGGGGAAAGACAATGTAAGTAAGGTCCAGTTATAGCACTACCCTCTGAGCCCTGTCAGATGGCAGGCTTAAGACAGGAATTTCCAGATGCAAAGGGGTGAGAGCATTTGTAGATCAGTCATCCAGTAGGCTGGTTTAGTTAGCTCTTCTCTCTCTGCTGGAAAATCAGCCATGATTAATTTTGGAGAAATGGTGCTCTCTGGGAGAAGATAGCGCCACACTTTGGAGGATGTGGTCATAATCTGGGGTGTTTCACTGCACCCCATTGGACAGAAGTGCCCTCCTGCTTAATCCAGAGAACTTGTAATAAGCATCTGTGAGGGGCAGAGACGCTCACATCTGCTGCTATAAACTTAAGGATGAAGAAGTGTCCATGGTGGAAGTTTGATTTCCACCAACCAGGTCCATCTTGGAGCTTCCAGACCCTTGGAGTAAGTTTTGGACATTTTGGGACCCCCTGAGGAACTTCTTCGAAGTTTGAAAAACTTTGGAAAAAGTTCCATAATTAGACTGACTTACCCTGGCTAATCAAGCTGACGACCCACTACCGCGAGCTGGCCTGTATCCCTGGTTCGTTCCACTGCAAAGACCCGGAGGTCTGAGTGCCACAAGTTTGACTGGGAGCTCCTCGGAAGGCAAGCCGACGAATCCTCACCGAATCCGGACCGGCTGAGAGCTTCAAGGGACAACAGGAAGAAAAGCTCCAGAAATGTTTTTAAGTCAGAAGGTAAAAACTTTGACCGAGACCTACCGTGGGGGAGGGGGGGCGGTGTCCACCGTGCAGGGCTCCACTGTGGTCGGCCTGAAACTTTGTCCCGGTCTAGCGCGACCAGATGTCCCAATAGGCGCTATAGGTTTCTATGTGCTATATAGTGCTAAATCTTTAAAAATTCATATCTACGGTTCTCTACATTGTATTTTTTTGTTTTGGTGTCATTTTAAAGATTAAAATATTTCCTATTCAGAGCAGCAGTTCGGCAAAGTGGCAATCCTTGTGACAGAGCTGTCTTTACTCCTGGTAGAGTTCTTCACAGGCCCAGTAGTGTACTATCCTGTCACTTCAAAGCATGTCCTTGAAGTGCACAGGTGACCTTGCATCCCAACCATGTCTACCAGGCTATCTGATGGGGTATTCAGCCCTTTTTGTGGGACACAATAGTCTGCCTATTCTGGTGTAAGTGTCAGTTCCCTCTGCCTGCCCACGAAGAGCTGTCATAATATAGATGAATGTAGATGGATTCTCTGTCACACCCACTCTTCCTGCGTTTGTGGCTGTCTAGAGGGAATCCACAAAGTATAGCTGTCACCCATACCAGATGTGTATTGGAGACAGGCTGCAAGACACACATAGCAGTAAGAGCAGAGAAATGTTCACTTTCTAAAAGCGTAATTTCTAAAACAGTAATGGTAAATCCAACTTTACCAGTAAAGAGGATTTAACATTACCATTGCAAAGATGTGAAAAATGATGTAGCTACTCTTTCTAATCAGGAATTAAAGCTTAAAAGTGTTTTAAGGAATTCCCAAGGCTAGCCTATGAGAAGTTTAGGCCTCACAGTAGTGAAAAACAAATGTAGCTGTTTGTCACTATCAAGACATGAAAAATGTAAAATTGCATGTCTTACGTTTTAGTTACACAGCACCCTGCCCTTAGGGCTACCTAGGGCCTACCTTAGGCATGACTTATGTGTAATAAAAGGGGATTTTAAGGCTTGGCAAGTGCGTTAAATGCCAAGTCGAAGTGGCAGTAAATTGGACACACAGGCCTTGCAATGGCAGGTCTGAGGCAGGTTTACAAGGCTATTTGTGTGGGTGGCACAACCAGTGCTGCAGGCCCACTAGTAGCATTTAGATTACAGGCCCTATACATAGTATACCGCTTTAGAAGGGATTTATAAGTAAACTAAATATGCCAATCATGTATACACCAATGCCACTGTGTTTAGGGGAGAAGCACTTGCACTTTAGCACTGGTTAGCAGTGGTAAAGTGATCAGAGTCCTAAGGCCAACAAAAAGATACAGCAAAAAGAAGAGGTAACCAGGCAAAAGGTTTGGGTGGAGATCACCCTAAGAATGACAGGTCTAACAGTGGCACAATCAGTGCTGCAGGCCCACTAGTAACATTTAATTTACAAGTGCTGGGTTACTGTAGTACCACTTTACTAGCGACTTACATGTACAATAAATGAGCCAATTGGGTGTCATCCAGTTTTACCATATTTAAAGGAGAGGGCACACGCACTTTAGCACTGCTAAGCAATGGTAAAGTGTGCATGGTATTAAAGCCAGCAAAAACAAAGTTAGCAGAAACAGGGGGATGGAAGGCAAAAAGTTGGGGGGAAACCATGGCAAAGATGTTAGGTCCAAAGTATCATTAACTAGTTCTACAGTGCTCAGAATCAGAAATGCACACACTGTTGGATGGTCAGGCTCGCAGAAGACAGTGATGTGCATACTTTGTATGAAGCGTGTCGTTGACTGGTCTACAGTGCTCTGCTACATTGATATGCACACTCTTCTTTTTATTGCCATTTATTTCAACAATCAAAGTTTTCACACTCTCATTGGAGTACATCATTGATTGGGTTACATTGTGTCGGTGATATTCATACAGCTGTTTGGGCATTTGTCAAAGCTGTCATTTAATTGAAGTTTTATCTTGAGCAGATTTTGTAGGTGTATGGACAGAATGCAATCGGTCAATTCACATTCACCATTTTTGGAATCCCCTAGTGTATCTCCAGTAAGTTGGAAGAATTGGTCTGACGCTTTTCAAGCTTATCATGGTGCTGTTGGTATATCCAGATTCAGGCCTGAAAGGGAAAAATATTATTACATTCTCTTAGTTTTGAAGGTTGTGCAATTTACAAACACTTACCTGATGCAGAAAGGGTGGAAGGTGAAGTTGTTCAACCCAGTTTAGTTGTGTATTGTCACAAATGTTTTATGAGGAGGCAACTTATGGGTGAAAATGTTGATATGTCTGCACTCAGGAGACGTGTTGCTGAGTGTTATTTTGAAAATTTCACAGACCAATTGGTTCATGACCAATATGACCAATATATTTCTCATTGTACTAACAAGTCCATTCAGCAAAAACTATTGCCTTTAGGATATCTACGCTGGAAGAAACGTTGCACATTGATAATAGTATTGAAACATCACAGATTTCTGAGTTAGAAGACAAAAACACTGATGTTAGCATCGTACGAGAAAAGGAGAATAGAAATGCTGAGGACGTTAGATTTGCTAAAGAGTCTCTCAAATCAATTAGAAAATTTACTAACCAAAATAATTTTTGTTTCAGGTGTGGGAATTCTGCTAATTTCAAGGGGGTAACGACTGTTCCACAAAAATGATACATACAGGAATTGTAACAAAGTAGGACACTTTTCTAAAGTATGTCAGGATCAGAAGAAACAAACTGCCAGGTGATCAATGTGGTTATTGATTTGTCAGATGAGGTTACTGTTGAAAATGGCCCATTTTTGGTGCTTTCCCTTGATGTTTGGCATTTGTGCCGCCAGGTTTTCCGCTGATCTATGTGCTAGCTTTAGGACTTTGAGCACTTTTGACACTGCCATTTATTGCCAAAGTACTATGCTTGTCATATACATACTTGTGATTGGTGTATATATGATTGGCTGATTGGAGCTAGCTGTAAGTCCCTTGTCTAGGGGTAAGATATATACCTAGTGGATGTAGCTCAAATGCTCCTCCATGGGCATGCAGCACTGGTTGTGCCACCCAAGGAGGTAGCTCTTCAAAATTGCCACAGGTTTGTCCTGGTGGGGCCTATGTGTGCAGGTTACAGTTACTCAGATTGGCATTTATAAAGCTGCTTGGAAGGTTCTGTTTGTCTCTCACTACATCGGAGTACTCCCTGGGGGAAAGGCGCGATGTGAGGGAAGTGGCAGGGAATGGGAGCGGGTGCACTACATGCACTGGTAGTGAATGGCGCTGGATGGTGTGTTTGGTATGGTGGGGCCTGATTCTCACATTCATTAACATGAGGGACCAGTGAAACTGATATTGAGCAGTATTTCCTACATGCAGAAGAGTAACAGTATAGTGTTTGATACAGATGAGTTAGTAATGGCAAATCCTCTCCGGTGGTACGAGTGGGTTCGACCGTACTCATGTGGAAATGCCACTTTGGGAAATTTGGTATTTTTGTGCTCATGGCTCTGTGTGCCTATCAGCCTGACTTCAATCCACATCTGGGTGCTGGGGGGGGGGGGCAGCTACCTCTGTCCATTCCTGAAATTAGGGGCTCAAGGGAAACTGCAGACCTCTGACTCTGAAGGGTCTTCCTGCGTTGGACACAAGGGAATAGAATTGGCACCTTCTTCTAAGGGGCAGGGTCTTGGCCCCACTAAAGATATTGATCAAGCCTCCAAGGGTAGGATGGCAGACAGGACAACATTTAGAAAGGGCCTGTGCATTTCAAAGGTGGCCTTTTGAACTGATCTCATCTTCAAAGGGTATTGTGGGTAGAACTACTGGGGCTCTGCCCTCAGGAGTTAGAAACGCTTTTGGGATTGGAACGATACTACGCTGGCTCAATGCTGGGACATTGACAAGAGGAACCATTGGGGCAGGAGGGACTGCAACTGGAGTATTTCAGATTTGTGGTGGCTTGGGGCTCGTCGTACTCCAAGAAGGAGACTATTGCTTGGTGGATTTTGAGTGGATGTTTCGGGCCTGCAGCTAATTGCCAACTGTCATGGCCTGGGTCCCTAAGTACTCTCCAAAGGCCGGTAGGCTGGCCTCCAGTCTACAAGATCCCAGGGTCAGAAATAATCTCCCTGTTTCCACAAGATTATAAGGACCACGCAGGGTGTGACGGAAATGGGTTGAAGTGATCGTCGGTTGGAACAAGGACCATCCTGACATATTCCATAATCACACTGTTCAGAGGAGTGTTCTTGTAAATATCTGCAGCCCACCTGGGGTGCCAGAATGTGAGGAGTTTGAGGAGTGCTGGGTAAGTTTGCCAAGTCTGAGGGACCCATGCTTGCAACCAAAAACCTGTACTAGCTCGCACTATGAAGCATGTGGTGTCCGAGGGCTGTTGGGGGACATTTGCAGAGTGTGCGGGATCCAAGCTGGAAGCCTAGACTGTCTCTAACCTTTAGATTGGGAGGAAGGCAGTGCCTGACATCACGCCTCCATCCAAGGTCACCAGCTCCCTCTCCCCGGACCCACGCCACAAGGTACTCTGTTGTTGAGAACAGAGTGACTGGACCCAAGAGGTCTTGTTGTGCCTTGTGTGCACACTTTGCTGGCTGCCTCGAGCAACTGCAGCTCGCATCTCCTCCTGAAGGGAAACATTTCTTCAATTTGGAAGCAACCAGCTTCCGATGTCACAGTCGTTTGCCTGCGGGGATAGGGATCCCGCTCTCGTGAAGGTGCCGCTGGGTGTATGAAAGGCCTAATCTGGAGGGATGAAACCAAGTAACTGTTTCCTTCCACTTTAGGTGGTCCTGGATATCTAATCAAAGTGTCACCAGTGGGTGCAATGTGTAACGCTGGCTTGTGTAGTTTCAGTGCCTGAGAGGCTGGGTCACGAGGAGTAGCCAAAACCTGTGATTTCTTGATGATTACAACTATACAGGGTATGTGATATTGGGAAAGCTGTGTTATATGCTAATGTGTTAGCAGGAAAATGGAGTACCTTGGAGTACCTGTTTCTGCTGCTTTTGATGTGAGAGGGATTGCTTGGATCGTAAACACCTGGGGGAAGTACGCACATGGGTTTATGTTGCTTACAAGGCTGAGGGGACAATGGGGCAAGTGAATACCTATGATTAGTACTTATATGTTCATGCCATTCTGCTGCTATTTGGAAGAGTATATAACTCTTCCAAATAAATTGTATATAACTATAAAGCATATATCCAATGTGTGTGTCTTTTTTATTTCAATGTGTGTGTAACACGAAGACCAGTGTTTTATACATACGGTGTGGAGTCTTTTTGTAGTATAGTGTGTTGTGAGGGTGGTGTAGTGCCAATACTTTACACTTTGACCCTGAGGATAAGCTTGACTCCTCTGTGCCAAGCTACCCAAGGATGAGCAGAGGTTATCGGACAAGTGTATCATACTTATCCTATCTAGGATGGTGGACTCTGCATAGCTTCAATGCGTCCCAGCCTGCCAAAAACTGCTGGGTCTAACAGCTAATGACAACTGGTTTGACAAACTTCAAGAGGATCTTAAGGATATGGTTTAAGTTATCAGGGAGGAAGGGGTGTCCACAGGTGACCCTGCCGATTATGTTGATCTGTATATTGAGGTATTGTTTGGTGGCAGAACATTGAAGCTTTGGTGGTGGACTCTGGTACCAAAATAACTGTGATTACCCATGAGCTGTTGGAAGAGCAGTGGCCGGGTAGGGTTTCGGAGCCTCCTGATTGACCCCCTGTTTGTACAAGGGAAGGAGAATTGAGTTGTCTGGGTTTTACCAAGACATTTCAGTGTTTAGGGGAAGGAAGAATTTTGGACCCAGTTCTTGTTTGTTTAGCTTTACAGAGAAGCCTTAAGTCTCTAACATCTAGGCTGGAGTATAGGGTGAGGTCAAGCTCCTCGGTCATCTTCTCTGGGTTGCTCATCTTTTACTAAAGTGGATTTCTTTTTAGAAGACCGACAACAATTCTAAGTACTTCCCCCTAACTTCAGTGACTTTTAAGTTTCCAAATCTATTTACTATGGGGACTTAACACAATGCCTTAACAAGACTTTTAGAAATTTGAAAAAATAGTCAATTCAAAAAAAGAGTTGTCAATTTTTGGATTCTTGTTGTGTGATCAGGGGTTGACTAAGTTAGTCCAATAAATACAAGGCTTTACATCCCACATCTGATTCATCAAGGTAGGAATCTGGCTCTGTGTATACTCTTCCAAAGGAAGGCAAAGGGTGCACAGAGTCCAGGGAGTACCCGGAGGTATAGCAGAGGCTAAATTATACTAGTACTAACAGGTCTTTTTGGGCAGTGTGAGCGAGCAGTTAGGCTTATCAAGAGGGTGAGTTAAGCATTTATTTTATTAACTCAATCAAGGCTGATGGTACACACTCAGAGACTAAATCCAGACCAATTAGGTAAGTATAAAAAGGTATACTTATATTTTATTTTGTAGAGCCAAGCAGGACTTGGCACAGGCAAGTAAGAAATACTTTCAAATGCAAAGCTGTACACAGAAATGCAATTGTGGATTGTATTGGAATCGATTACAGGTTTGTATTGCTTTCAAAACGGTTTAAAATACAGTAAGATTACTTTTGATTACTCTTGGATTACTGTTGTATTCCGCTTTAGGTGTCCGTATATAGGTTTTCCTGATACATGTCCATATATAGGCACAATTCGCATTGCCTTTATATAGGCATAAGATCCCAGTCCTTATTTAGGCATTAGCCATGCTATCCAAATACAGGCATGGTCACCTAGATCCGTCCACCCTAACGTCACAACGAGTTCTTAGAAACCAGACCCTTAAGCTCTTGGGAATTCCCCTAGCACAGGATTATTGATTTCTCCAAGAACTCATTTATTATGCATGAACCGCTATTCCTTAAGGGTTCATTCCTGATGTCTTCCTCTGCCCGACTTTACGTCAATGCTAACATTCCAAGGCACCTCCCAGGTATAAATATACCTTCCCTTGCCCAAGCAAGTAGGAGGAGACCTCGACTTTAGAGGAGCCCGTGTCCCGGCCTGACGCACTGACAAGAGAGGCTGTCATCCCTGCTCGCAGAGAATCCAGCTTCCAGTGTTCTGACTCCCTTCGCGGGGTGTTAGAGTTCGAGACCCGGAAAGAGATTCCCACCTCTCTGATTCTCAAGGTATGGAGCTGACTAGAACCTAGAGGGACTCTTGGCATACCAGACTTGGCTTACCAGACTTGGCATACTATAGCATACCATACTATAGAATACATCACCTACTTCTTACCTTCCACTACACTTAGGTTAGGTACACTGGGGTAGAACTAGTTAGAGAAGCATCTTATGAGTACTCACATTTTTAGCTTATGTTATTTATGTATATGAATATATGTGTCATAGCTAAAAGATAATGCTAGCGCAGTATTATTTCTTTCTACTGCTTACACTGTACATAATATATCTCGCATACTGTCTTACAATTGTAACAGCTCATATCTCTTACACGAGAAACAAGACTGTTCAATAAATCCTTTTTATTGAAACGCCTGTCTATTCTTTCTGTGTAACTCTGAAGAAACTAAGCATGCACGATTAGTTGAGTGAAACTGTTATCTGTTGTTTCCATGATTCTGAGAGTGTTCCGATTGTAAAGGGAAACAAAGTTGTCATGTTTATGCGGTTGACAGAAACTACTCCCTTCTTGTTTACAAGGAGTTTCTAGTGGCCTCTGAGTTAGCTGGTACAAAGTAATTAAGTTTAATATACTCGATCGGGGCATACTGACCTCAGTCCTATGTCAAACCTATAGGGTATATTATTCCAATGCGCAGAGCCTATTAGGGAAATAGGAACTACACTACATGGCGCCCAACATTTGGTAAGGCACTAATTTAACAATAGATACTGAGTAACTCAGTTGCGCTTTTCTCAGAGACCCCTACTCACATACTCCATAAGAAGTCTGGAGTGGGTAGGGTTAAGTATCCGCCAAAGCTGAATAGGACAAAAATCCTATATATTAGCTGTTTGGTTTGTTCAACGTTGAAGGATACAGTGTTCCAAAATATTGTGCACCTTATCTTTGTTTCCTTGAAACTTGTTCTGCATTTTTCAAAAAATGTCCCTGAACGGGGATACTAACACCGAGAACGGTGTAGCTGCGGCTGACCCAGTCGTAACAGCTTTTAATTTTACAGGTTTAAATGAAACCGATGAGGGTGTTATAAACATCCCTCCAAACTTAAGGAGAGCCATCACTCTAAAACTTATAAAACACGGCCTAACACCAAGAGGTGGTAGAGCAGTTTTCGTGATAGAGGCACACGAATCCTTTCAGACAGAGGTATTCTATTCATGGATTGTATTCCCAGAATCAAATCCAATAACAAAAATATTTCACTTCTTTAAAGAAGATGAACCACCAGAGGAATATATTCCTTTCGAGGATATTGAAATTCCACTCACATACCAGGAGCATAATCTCTGGTTTAAAGGCGCCCTAAAACATCACAAAAACATCACCAGGCTCGGTCCACTAGGTAGACCAGGAGCAACATGGCCGATTTTAGCCGGCTACACACCTCATCCTGACATCGAAGAAATGTCAGACGAAGAATTACTTACTCAACTACAAGAGTTAATAAAAATTTACAGACAATTAGTCCAATATGTCATGCGGACTTTCACAGTCCAACCACCTATAACGATTCCAAATCAGACCCCTCAACAGGGGAATACACTAAAAATTACTCCATAGACTTTACTCGCAGTCATGGGTAAAATGCCCACAAAACGTGAACAAATTCCATTCTGGATAGCTCAAAAAATTACTCAAATCGAAGCAGTATTTCCAAATACTAGCCCTTATGAGAAACACAGAATCCTAACAATCTGTTTACCAATGGGGATCACACCACAACTGGAAGACTGCACCACTTGGGGCACAGTCTTTGCTGCCATCTATACTAAAACACATGGTGTTCCGTCAATTGCAGTAATACCAGATGTCCTGAAACAAATTCAAAACGAATACGGGGCAGAACCTGCTCTGAATTTAGGTATGAAATTACTGAAAAACTTCGACCAGGTCTCAACGATAATATTATCTAATATTAAAGGGGAGGCAGCATCGGTGGCGATCCACCAATGCTTAAGGGAATTTGATGTAACAGAACATCAACATGAACTACCCAGAATAATAGAAAAATCTTATGCAGAATTAGGCAGAGATAGTTTGGGTGGAGAACCTTTAAAGCCAAAACTATCTGAAAGTCCTGAGAAGGACTCTATTAAACAAAATCCTACATCTTCTAAAAAGAAGTGGGAAACTAATAAACAAAATTCAAACGAGACACGTTCTCAATCCCGAGGTAGGTCTCCTCAAAAGGAGCCCTCTGAAAGGAGGTATAACCTCAGGAATAGGGATAATTTAAGAAAACCTGACAGTTATCAAGATACTGATACACGTTCCTCTCGTACCTTTCAGATATCGTCACAGACATCAGAAAGAAGAGGACGGTCAGATCACAGAGAAGAACGTGTGAAATCCAAAGACGATAAACACGTTCAGAAAAATAACTCAAAACCTCAATTCACAAAAAAGAAGGTAGCAGGTCTGAAGATCAGACATGCAGAGAATACTGAGATCACAGCTCAAGAACGGAGAATGGGCTCAGACAATGCTGGACAGTGCAGCAGAAGTAACAATAGCTCGCCAGAACCTGAAGGAACTTCTGGAGATAGTGGACTTGAATGAGTACATCACAGTAGAGACTGTAGACACCAGGGTTAGTACTCCACAAAAGTTATATGGAATAACACTCCGAATGGAGGGAGACATACCAAGAAAAGTGAAAGCACTCTTTTGGGAGAAACTTTCAAGGGGTTATGATATACTTCTAGCAGAAAAGGACTGGCCACCAAACGTTGTCAGGGAGTGCCCACATGGCGAGGACATCATTATGCCAGCCTTCTCCAACCATATTCCAATTCACCTAAAATATACTTATGCCAGGAAATGGGCAGTTGCCCAGGCCCCAGCATTATACAAAAATCATGTAGGATGGGATGAGGACTCACCTCACCACAAAATACAGCTTAAAAATCAACCTACTGCACAAAGGCAGTACCCAATAAAGCAAGAAGCTAAAAAACAGGTCAGGGAGATCTTAGATCAACTTGAATACCAAGGGGTGATTGAAACATGCACCTCCTCAATGAACAATCCTTTGTTTCCTGTATCCAAACCAGACAATACATATCGTCTAGTTTTGGATTACAGACACTTGAACACTTGTTCCAAAACATTTGCAGTGCAAAATGCACATAGTACAGCATTAATGAATAACATTGTGCGTAAAAAATATAAAACCACATTGGACATTTCAAATGGTTTCTTTTGTCAAAACATAGCACCTGACAGAAGGTACTTAACAGCTTTCTCAATAATGGAGACCCAGCGTAAATTTTGTCGACTCCCACAAGGGTTCAAAAACAGCCTGGGGTTATTCTCAGCAAGAGTAACAGAGTTACTACAAATTTATGATAATGAGGCATTGTCATATGTCGATGACATCTATCTGACAGACGATGACCTAGATAGGCACTTGAACAGGGTGAGTACCATTATATTGGGCTTCGCCTCTGAGGGCTATAAATTCAACTTTAAAAAATCCAGAATTGCCCATCTCAATGTCCTTTTCCTAGGATATGAGCTTTCAAGTGAAGGCAAGAGCCTGGCAGCTAACTTTTTAGAAAAGTGCGCGCTGCTCCAACCTCCAAAAACGCTGAAAAATGTACAATCCATCTTGGGTTTCCTAAAATTTGGAAGAACTTACATTCTAAATTACGCAGAAAGGGTTAAACCTCTCTACGAATTAATCAAACCTGATTTTTCAACAAAACATTGGACACAAGAACATACAGAAATCCTGCGTTCACTCCAAGCTAACATGTTAGCAACAAATCACTTACAAACATGCGTAAATAAACGCAATTTAGTGATCGAATAATTTCGGGTCAATGCGGATTCACCTATTTAACATTTAATGAGGGTGAAAAAGTACCAATAGCATACAAATCACATTTGTATACACAAGCAGAAATGCGCTTCACTTCAACAGAAAAAATACTGACAGCAGTTCAAACCGCTGTAGCAAAAGAAAGAGCTCTAGCTCAAGGGAAACACATTATTGTCGTAACTCCAGTACCAGCCTTAGAGGCGGTTACAAAAGCGAGCATTCCAAATTCAAAAGCTTTACATCCTAGATGGATACAATGGGTTAATTCTCTTGCTGCAACAGATGTTGAATATGTTTTTGATCCTGATTTAAAAACACAAGCGTTCCTGCAATATGAACATGAATGTCCTCTGCCCACTGAAATTCTGCCTCTCGATCAGTACGATTTTATAATTTATACTGACGGATCAGCACAACCCGCTACAGGGAGTAGGCAAGCGATAATGGGCTTGCTAATATGCGTTATAGAATTCCAATAGAAGCCCAGGTTAGATGTCCTGCACATCTAACCTGGGCTTCTATTGGAATTCTATAACGCATATTAACAAGCCCATTATCGCCGTTTTAGCTGCAGTTTCCTGCCGCTAAAACGGCGATAATTTTAACGTGGGTCTTGCTAATATGCCCCTCAATCTCTAGGAGATTGTACAGCTCAGCAAGCTGAACCACAACCATTCAAACTGGCACTTGAAAATACAGATCGCGAATTCCCCACACTTATAGTGTGCGATTCCTTTTACTGTGTTCAGTCATATAATGAATATATACAGAATTGGCATCAAAACGGATTCAAAGATGCAAAAGGTGGCACCATAAAGCATAAAACGCTTTGGGAACAAGTAGTTCAGTTGAGAAACGAACTACCAAAAGCTCACGTGGTACACACGCTGAGTCATCAACGTGATGGCGTTCACGTTGCAGGGAATTCATTGGCTGATGAAGCCGCAAAGGGGGCTGTTCAGACGGCTTCCGTAGCTGCGATCACTCATTCAAAAACGAGAATAGACAGTGAGATATTGTTGGCTGTCAATGCTTCAAGCGAAGGCAGTGGTGCAGCGTTACCAAAGAAATTTCCACTCAAGTACTCTTATGTAATTTATGCGAACAACGTTCCTTTTGCTCGAATCCCTGGAGTGGGGGATAGGGTAATTCCAAACATGGAATGCAGATTAGGACTGATCCTAGCAGCACATGAAGGGATAGCCTCTGCCCATGTAGGTGTTTCTGCAACAGTATCTTTACTTAAACAAAGATATTGGTGGCCTGGCATTAGGAAACAGACCAAGAACTATGTTTTGGAATGTGAAATATGCCAACAGATGAAAGTCTCCACAGTGAAACGTCCTGCGCAGACACCCCTGTTGATTTCAGGCAAACCATTAGCTTGTGTTTACCTGGACCACTGCGGTCCCTTGCAAAGGGACGGTAACTATAAATATATAATGGTCGCAGTGGATTCGTGCTCAAGGTTCCTATGGATGTGGCCTCAGCGCTTGGCTGACGCTCGAACTGTTATAAAAGATTTGCGAGTCTTTATCGGCACATACGCAATTGGCACACTACATTCTGACCAGGGCCCTGCGTTTAGCCCTCGGGCTTACAAAGAAGCCATGGCCAGTTTGGGCGTAGCATTGCGGTACTCCTCTCCGTTTCATCCTGAGGAAATTCTGTTGTGGAAAGGAAAAACCGGGACATAAAGCAGTCTATAACAGCTAGAGTATTAGGTACGGTGATGGGTGGGTCAAACATCTTTATGGGGTCCAACGCTCATTAAATAATTTGCCAATAAGTTCTCTAGGGGGGGTCACTCCATATGAGGTCCTATTTGGGACAAGAATGTGGGTTCCTGATCTCGAATGTAAAGGCACAGTGGTAGAAAATAAACCCTTTGATATCAAAGATCGTTTGGCTGTTTTACAGTATCTAATTGAACTAAGATCGAAACAAAGCAACGTGTTCCTGAAGCCATCCACCACTGGGGAAAAACCGGCAGTCCAAGCAAGGCCTGTCTGGATCCCAAAAGTTGGGGATCTAGTCAGAGAGAAGATTGCGGACAAGAAGGAATTTGGACCTTCTTACAGACAACCAGTAACTGTCCTAGCCATCCACGGAACAAGAACAGTACTTCTGCCGCCCCTTGCTGGAAAAAAGGAGAAAAGATTTGTGTCAATCGACCTCATCAAACCACACTATGTGGCCAATACTAAATAGTAGGCCTCGTGGACTCCGACCTAGTAGCAGATGCACTCCTCTCGCTACTATCCAAGAGGTTCAGACTGAAAGACTCATAACCATCGAGAATTCAGCAGCAAGAGATGAAGGACTAAGCAACAATGCTATGGAACTCATCCCTCTTGAAACTCAAGTAACAGTTCGTCCAGATACACCTGTCTACACCAACGTAACACGTGATCAACTGGTTCCAGTGATTTCGACGAATCCTGATGTAATTCCAACAATTGACCGAACTGCTTCTGGCTACTTCATTAACTTTGATATGTTTTCTGAGGATCCAAGTGAGCATGAAATGACGCCAGCCCTAAAAACTTTCAAACAACATGTACAAGACTTTTTTCATTTTCTGAAAAAGACTTATCTGGTTTCACCATGGATTGAACTATGGATAATTTCTGGAATATTTTTCTTTTTGCTTTGGCAAGCTTTAGTAATGACTCTTAGCGTGCTTATAAATGGCAGATACATTTGTATGGACACTGAAAGTAAAAATGTGAACTTACTTTTAAAACCACACAAATCATCCCATCGTGAAGCAAGAGACTTGTCAGCAGTGAACATCACAGCCGTTCCTATACAGGATGGTATAGTTTGGGACAAAACCGATTTCGACATATTCGGCCCGACGGAACTTTTGAAGATTCCACATTTATTTAAAATTTCATTAAGTGACTTTATTACCTCCAGTACCTATTCTGATTATTGGGACTTTGAGACTGTTAATGACATGATGTCTGATCTAGAAAGGTCTGCTGCGTTCGCTAACAATGAATACTTAGAGGGTTCATCAGACTACGAACAGCTTTATTGTTACAACCACTATGGTCATCATTTCTTGCATAAATCTGCAACACCTAGAAATGTGTTTATGTTTAACCAATGGGAACATTGTCCTACACCACCAAGGGGTAGTGCAAAAAAGTTTGCAAATAAGTTTCCATATTTTGCAGGGTACAATACATCTGTTCCAGAAACATCTTACTATAAGAATGTAAACAAAACAGGACAGAAAATTATGTTAACTAATACAAAACAGATTTATTCTGCAGCCTTTATTACCCAACTGTCTAGACAAGGATTTGACTTTTGGAAAGACACAATAGACACAAAATCTGTCTAGGGTTCTAAAGATTGGCAAGTGCAGGGGATAGAAGCTTGGTTTAGAGCCTGTATCATCCCGCAGCAAATAATGTTTTTGAATGACACTGTGCAACAAACGTCTTGCCTTGGTTTAGCCAAGGTCAAAGACATGAACACACCTTCTGTACCAACACCTGCAAGTAATAGCACTACACAGGCAGCGGTCACAGTAGACACAATACTACTAAACAACAGATCAGATCCTGATTGGGAAAAATGGTTGCTCTGGCCCACAGACACAAACATCTGTCAAGAAAGATTCCTGAATAGAATACAGGGCTTTACTATCCATAGGCCAGACCCACGTTATGTTCAACAACAACATCCAGGGGTAGTAACAACATACAGTGTAGGAAAATTGTGCCTCGACTGGTTACAAAAATCTACACTCGAGGATGTGAAACAACACTTATCTTTACTTAAAGAAGACGCAGACCTTAGGGATATCTTGCTAGGACCAAGAAAACCGCGTCAAAAACGTTTCATATATGCCGGCATTTATGCTGCTTATGATGAAATATGGAAGGTTTCACAGGCAGAGGCCGCAGAAAGAATACGTGAGCTTGATCATATTAACTTAGAGAAATCTCTCACTGTGGTCGACAATGAGTTAACAACTTTGTCATCCAGAATTTATTCACTGGACAACATTGTATCCTCTGCTATTGACATACTGGAACAAGATTTAGCCATGTTACAACAAGGGCAATCTCAGTTACGTTCTATTATGTTATTAGGCTGGACGCTGCAATCCTTGCGTGCAGGCTATGTGCCTTGGCGTTTTATCAACACGTCGTCTCTGTTTTCCGAATACAATCTCACGGATAAACAGGTCGAACTGGCACAAAGGGGAGCAAAGTATACAGTGCTGAGCATTGAAAAACTGGAAAAATGACCATTTACGGTAGCAGAAAAACCAGCTACAGAATGGCTTATCCATGGCAAAATAACTCTGCCTGTCACTACTTTTCATTTTCAGTATTGCCTCAAACAAATGCAAGCAGGCAAATATGAAAGTTTGGGTAAAGAATACATTAAGACATCCTGGAATTTACCTTACGAATACAGATGTTGGAGTGGGGAACGTGAAGTGTTTCTAAGCGGTACACAATGTGAAAATGCACTGAGCGGATCTCTCATATGTCAGGACATTTCTTTACACAGGGCTTGTAATGGTTCTGTGGCAAACTTGTCCTGCCACCTGCAGGGTACACCAGCTGCTGTGATTAATCCAACGTTTGGCCAACTTTCTAACGGGAGTTACCTCATGTTGAATGATCAGAGTTGCTGTGGCATGTTGCCAGGAATCCCATATCTGGTAACGGTTAGCTCCAGGGTTACTTGTTGTATGCAAGTATTGTTCCCCCAAATAGACACAGTCAGGGAGTCGCCTCTATGGCCTTCATTGAATGTTTCTTTTATACGTTTTGATACTTTAAGCAGAATGAAAGCCATGCTTTTACAACAAACCGTGCCTTTGACCTCGGCCAAAGAAACCTATGATCTACAAATTGCAAGGACTTCGGCTGAGATACAGGCTCTAATTCGTTCAAACTGCCCTTTACATTTCGTAGAAATGATGGGACGTATTTTAAACATGTCTGATACGAGCGGGATTGTACATGTATTTAAGACCATCTGTTCAGGACTGTTAACACCTTTTCAGGCAGTCCTCGGAATCATTCCAAACTTCGCACATTCGGTGTTTGGTGGTGTGCCATTAATTCTAGCACTCGTTGCAGGAATCCTATTTTTATTCCTACTACTACGCTATGGCAAGCCTATCAACCGGCGTCACTCCCAGCAATTTGGAGAAAGCTCTCCTAGAACGGAAGTGCCGTGAGCGCATAGTGCAACGTTTGGGCCTACCTCGTCTACGGGAACTTAATACAACATGGTTTCTGTCATTTAGACCAATCTGGCAAGATTGCATCTTACCTGTTCTACGCTGCCTGCTTTGTGGTGAAGAATGCGTGCTAGACATCTGTCTAACACTCCCATCAGTCATGCCAACGGATATCGATACTCTGCTGGACCCGATAATGGCCCATGCTCTGTGTTGTCCCCAGAGGCTACCAATCCTGATGACGGCATTCGTTGAGATCTCACAGACGCTTCCTGCTGCTGCTGAGGTACGAGATGGATCAACAGGCACACAGGTAACAACGGACGCGAACATTGCTGCAGCATCCTATGCTGAAGGCGATGCTTCACATCCCTGTGCAGTTAACCTTCTAAACGAGGTGTTCCAACTGTCACCGACATCGGTAGATGATCTTTTGTCTACAGGAATAGGTGATTTCATGTTTACCACAGACCCATACACTGACTTTGATTAGGCTCACAGTGTACCAGGGAAGCAATGAATTTGGCCACCATATTTTCATAACAGAACAAAACTTGGAACTCTTCCTAAAAAATGATTTTTTTTTTCCATTTGAAAATACATGGCAATTCAATCTGCTTACACTAGAACTATTCATATAGAACGGACTTCTTTGAATACTTCCAGGGACACATTGTCACCTTATTTACCACAATTTCGTTTAGTACCATGATATGAAATGGCTTTGATTTTTGAAAACTTTTCAACCATTTCGTCATATGTATATATTTCTGTTTATTCATTCATGTTGCATTTTATTTCCGATATATGCTTAGAATGAAAAAATGCTTTAAAATGTACAGTACCTATTGCATTACATGTTTAGCAACAGTTTTTTTTAAACTTCTTTTAATATGCTTTTAGAAATGTTTTTAGCAACATGTGGTACTCAGTTTAATGTTTAGCATTTAATGTTTAAGCATTTAGTATTATCGTTCACTCGAAAGTGGAGTGGGTGTTGTATTCCGCTTTAGGTGTCCGTATATAGGTTTTCCTGATACATGTCCTTATATAGGCACAATTTGCATTGCCCTTATATAGGCATAATATCCCAGTCCTTATTTAGGCATTAGCCATGCTATCCAAATACAGGCATGGTCACCTACATCCGTCCACCCTAACGTCACAACGAGTTCTTAGAAACCAGACCCTTAAGCTCTTGGGAGTTCCCCTAGCACAGGATTATTGATTTCTCCAAGAATTCATTTATTATGCATGAACCGCTATTCCTTAAGGGTTCATTCCTGACGTCTTCCTCTGCCCGACTTTACGTCAATGCTAACATTCCAAGGCACCTACCGGGTATAAATATACCTTCCCTTGCCCAAGCAAGTAGGAGGAGACGTCGACTTTAGAGGAGCCCGTGTCCCGGCCTGACGTACTGACAAGAGACACTGTCATCCCTGCTCGCAGAGAATCCAGCTTCCAGTGTTCTGACTCCCTTCGCGGGGTGTTAGAGTTCGAGACTCGGAAAGAGATTCCCACCTCTCTCATTCTCAAGGTATGGAGCTGACTAGAACCTAGAGGGACTCTTGGCATACCAGACTTGGCATACCAGACTTGGCATAACAGACTTGGCTTACCAGACTTGGCATACTATAGCATACCATACTATAGAATACATCACCTACTTCTTACCTTGCACTACACTTAGGTTAGGTACACTGGGGTAGAACTAGTTAGAGAAGCATCTTATGAGTACTCGCATTTTTAGCTTATGTTATTTATGTATATGAATATATGTGTCATAGCTAAAAGATAATGCTAGCGCAGTATTATTTCTTTCTACTGCTTACGCTGTACATAATATATCTTGCATACTGTCTTACGATTGTAACAGCTCATATCTCTTACATGAGATACAAGATTGTTCAATAAATCCTTTTTATTGAAACGCCCTTCTATTATTTCTGTGTAACTCTGAAGAAACTAAGCATGCACGATTAGCTGAGTGAAACTGTTATCTGTTGTTTCCACGATTCTGAGAGTGTTCCGATTCTAAAGGGAAACAAAGTTGTCATGTTTATGCGGTTGCCAGAAACTACTCCCTTCTTGTTTACAAGGAGTTTCTAGTGGCCTCTGAGTTAGCTGGTACAAAGTAATTAAGTTTAATATACTCGATAGGGGCATACTGACCTCAGTCCTATGTCAAACCTATAGGGTATATTATTCCAATGCGCAGAGCCTATTAGGGAAACAGGAACTACACTACATTACTTTTCAGTTACTTTTTAGTACTTTTAGTACTTGAGGTGATATGCCGAGATATCATCCTCCGGATGTGGGGGAGCTGCTGGCTGCTGGTCACACCGGGGTTTCCACTGTAGTCAGGTCGGAGTCAGGACAGGCTGGTAGGGCTGGGACCAAAGCAGTTGTGTCCTCATCTTCCTGAGTTGGCACGGGTCCTCAGTACTTCTTTCTTCCTTGAATCTGAGGGGCCAAGGTTCAGGATCACCCCTAAATATTGAATTTAGGGGCATTACATGGGTGAGCAGATCAGCACCAATGGACTATCCTTGGGGTGAGTACACCCCCATTATGCCACCCCCCAGTGGGAGGGGGCATGAGCCTCTTCCTAATTGGTTGGGTCCCCTCATCTCCACGATGGAGGGGACTTAGATGTGTGCTTCACCTCGCCTCACCCACCTGAAGGGTGGGTTTGGCAAAGGTGGCACACCTTTCCTCCTAACTCTGTTTTCCTACCAATTCTCCACCCAAAGTGGAGGTCAGAAGAAGTGGGAGCCAGTTACTAGGGGCAGCTAAGGCAGGGACCACTTACAAAGGTGGCAGCCCTTTGAAGCTTCCCCTTTCATGGACCCAGCCAATCCTGGGTGAGGAGGCATAACACCTCTGCCCAGGATGGGCTTTGTTTCTGAACCCAGAGTGTGGAGGCTTTTTACCCAGGGGTCCAGAAACCTGTCTGGCAAAAAAACATAACATGCTCCACGGTTCCTTGATCCCCCGACAAAAGGGGCAGCTCATCTCCAGCTCGGTAAGGGAGCACTACCATCTCGCCATAAATGGCCGAAGTGGCAGTGTCCAAAACCAAAATTTTATGTACAGTGTTCTGTCTGCAGAAGGCACAATATCACCCATGTACTCTTCCAAGGCATGAACATCCTTGAATTCTAAAAAGACTGCAGTCAAGAGGCCCAGGTTCCCATGCCTATAGAAACCTTCATCTATATGTCTCCAAACATTGCTTTTAACATGGACTTTGATACCCTACCAGCAGTGTCAGAATGGGTCCAGAGGGTCTCACAGCTGATCTCCAATAGGCTTGTTTTAGTATATTTTAGCCAAGCAATCTTGTCAGCCCCACTGCATTTTAATATATCTTTAAGGCCCATCCAGTAGTGTGCTAGATCCTTCTCCAGTACATCAACTGTCTAAGTCTGACCCTATGAGGAAGAGATCTGATCTAGTCTCAAGGGTATAAGAGGGGTACTAACTGTCATATTGGTCAGGACATGTAGAAACCGATTCTCCACCTTTACCATAGCATGTCATGGCCCCAAAGTTCACCATCATATAGCAACCCCCCGATCCCTGTATGTTCTAAATCTGCAATGATGGTGTAACAGGACAGAAACTGGAGCACTGTGCCGCCCTTAGGATACCACCTGTATAATGCTCCAACCTAAGTTTACTCGTCTGAATCTGAGCGGACCAATTGAAGGAACCATTATGGGTGAGGCCCAAATATTCAAAGGTGTGAACTTTCTCCAGGGGGACACCGTTGTCAACTGGATGTGACTGAGTAGTGTGGCAGGAATTTATAACCATATAATTGGTTTTTCCAATGTTCTCCAGCCCCTTTTGCCTGCAGAAATCACCAAACAGATTGAACAGATTTGAATGCCCATAGGTGACTTTGAGATCAGCAAGGTATCATCCGCAAACAAGAGTGTCTGGATCTTCCTGTCGTTCAAGATCAGAGCATCGTTCTTACACTGTTTCAAATAAGTCACTAAGTCATTGATGAAGAGCAAAAAGAGTGTTGGAGCTAAAACACACCCTTGTCTCACTCCCTGGTACACTGGAATAGAGCCTGTTAATTCCTGGAAGTCCCACATCTTATCTGGGCATAGTTGTTCATGTGCAACCTTCTAATAACATCCACTAGGTATTCCGGGACACCCATGTTGGGCAAAGTTTCCCCAAGTGCCTCCCTGGGAACCAGGTCAAATGTTGACCACAGGTCAACAAAGATGACATATAAATGACCACCACCCATCATAACATATTTCCAATAATCAAGCTGCAGTTGGAGGACCTGATTGATAGTACTGATCCCAGCCCTGAAACATGCTTAAAGGGGTGTAAACATATCTTCAGCCTCAATCCAGCCCTGAAGTTGAGTTAAAGGATTGAAAAGCTTCTGTGAGCTGTCTATAGACTTATTGGGTGGCAATTTGATGGGAGTGACCTAGGGCCCTTTTTATTTATTGGAATAATCCCAGGCCCAGCTCATGGCCCTGACATAGGTAATCCATTCATAATGCTGTTAAAGAACAAAGTAAAATAGGGACCACAGATTGCCTTCTCTACTTTATAGAGGTCTCCAGGAACCTTGTCCAGACCTGGTGCTTTCCCTGGCGAAATCCAATCAATAGTATTAAGTACTTCACTCTCTGTAATTGGGCCAACAGCACAGCCAGTCAAACCAATAGTGGCTCACCCAAGCAAGACATGAGATGACAGAACTGCCTCTGCCTGTTCTACCAGGCCCACTTTGCCTCTATCAGGACTCTACAACTTCCCAGTCATAGGATTCACTGCTGACTCAGTGTGCCCTGGAACATGTGCATATAAGCCTGAAAAGTCATCAACCCAGACAGTGCTGAAACATTACATGTTAATGGAACAGTTGTTTCTGGGGCCTTATTAGCCAACGTGTGCCAAAAAGAACGATAGTCTTTCCCCTTGGCTGCAACCAAAAGCGTCTCCCAGAAAGCCATTTCTCGCTTGGCCTTTAAAATAACTGCCCTATAAGAGGCCCTGGCTTCCTTGATTAGAGCTCCTTTACCTCTTTTGATAGTGGCCAAGTGCAGCATGAAGCAATTGTGCCTGTGTTGGCGCAAGGCAGCCAAAAGTGCCCTAGCGCAAGGCAGCAGCAGAAATGTGCCCTATCTTTGTAAATATGGCACATTTCTGCTGTCTCCATTTGATGCAACACAGTGCAGCAAGGTGCCTTGCAGCGCTGCATTGCAAGAAATCTTTGTAAATATGGCCCCAGGTATTTTGGAGAAAGGAATGCCATGGTGGTCTGACTAACTGAAAGTTATGGAAGTACTTAATGCTGTTTAGAGGATGGTAAGGTGTGGAATTTGGTTAGTTTTACCTTATATTTGAATGTTGCAACAAAGTCAAATCTGTGTGAAGAAGAACTAGATGAAGGTAATGGTTATACATGAGGCTATGTAAGCAAGGCCAGTGATGCAATTCCAGACTTTAATGACTTAGGGGCCAATTCCGATTTCGGCCGGAAGGGCACCGAACGATGGTCGGAGCCCTTCCGACCGAATCGGAACGTGCCGGCCGGATTCCTTTCCGACCGAGCCATTCCGATGGGCTCGGTCGGAAAGGAATCCGACTCGGATTTCCGGATGGCTTACGACGGGCTCGGAGAGCCCGTCCGCCGTCCAGAAATCCTTCAGTACTCCCCCGGCCGCCTCTTCACGACCGAGGGAGTACGATGGCAGTATTTCACTGCCTTTTCGTGCCGGTGTTTCCGGCACGAAAAGGCAGTCGGTAACTGTCTTTGGGGGCCCCCAGTAGGGCCCCCATGGGTGCGAGGCCACCGAATGGCGGCCTGGGGGCACCTATGGTGCCCCTCTGTTGATCCCTGAACCCGGTGGCAGGCACCTTGGGGTGCCGGCCACAGGGTGCAGGGATGAACTGCACCCCTGCTTTTCACAATGCAAGCATGCATTCCGCTCGGAATGCATGCTCCCATTGTGCAGTATACGAGTGCGACCGAACAGGGTTCGGTCGCATCGTACTTGCAGGGCGGTAACCGACGACAGCAGGTCGGTCGGTTACGGCTCCTGGACGATGTCGGACGGACCTGAGTCCGTCCGACATCGGAATCGGCCCCTATGTGTCCAAACCTGGAATGGTGATGTATTCTGAAACCTCTTGATATTGATGATCATGGTGGGAAGCGATCCATGGTACAGGCTGATGTCAAACAAGTACTATGTGACAAAGGGTGTGAGAAAAAAATTCTGTACAACTTAATGTTTATGTAGTGGGTTGACTTTTGGTCTGTTGAATTTAAAAAAGAAAATTCCTCAGTGTGAGTTTCTTTACATATGTGTGTCTTGTATGGTTGTAAAAATGGGAGATATGTGGTGCCTGAGCTGGTTGAATGAGTGCTGAGTGCGTGACATCCGTTTGCTCGATAAATGGTGGAATGTTGCGGTGCGGTTGAAATGGTGCATGTGTGGAGGTGGAATGTGTGGCAGTTACAGAATGGAAGTTGCTTCAGCAGTACGTTGTGTATGTTACTCCTCTTCCTTTACAAGTTCAAATAAAAAGAAAAAGTGGAACCTAACTTCTGCTCTTGTGGTCTTTTTACCAGCACCTCAACATACAATTGAGAAAAAGATGTGCTAACATGTCTGATTCAGATGAACAAATATAACATAGTTTGGAGTCGTACTGATCGTTTGTCTACCTGCAGCTCTTGTCCAAAGATGGAATATGATCATAACAATTATCGATTTTGTACATAAATTCCTGGCAGTCAACCAGATTGTCATTGTCAAACACATGTGCTGCATCTTTCTGGTGCTGCATGTGCAAGCAAATAATACCAAATAAGAGTTGCATTCAGGGAACAGCCCATGAAGATGCCAAACCAATTTCCAGCAAGATTAGTTCCAGGGGTGTAAGTCTCCTAACCACTAAGGAGAAAACTGGAAATTGGAAGGTAAAAGGGGCTCTCATAGCGGTGGAGTAATTTTTATAGGTATGATTTTTTTTCAAGGGGTTTAATTTATTGCCCCCGTATTGTAGATGGAATTTGTCTGACATAACTGCCTCTATTCTTACTGACTTGTCTTTGATTTAGTGAGGAAGCACCCAGTAAGTTTATTATCATAGTGTTTCCCCAAGTGTTGAACCTTTGATACTTCTTCAAGTTTTATATTATCTAAATACCTATGGATTTCAAATAGTTCTAACAAAAAGTAAAATTGGAGTTTTGTTCCGGTTCTTTTTGAGATAATTAGAAGGGTAATAAGTTGCCAATTTATCAACAGCATTATTTGGAATCAATAGCAGTGGGGTCAAGCCATGAGGCATCAATTGCAGAACAAATGGTTGTGATGCAATAACAAGCTAGTCAAGATAATGTGTCTGAACAACTGACAGGGAGACATCAAGGTAATTTAAAAAGATGCAGAAGAAATACAGAACCAGAATACATCCCTGGAAAATAATTGATTGGCACAGACTAAACAGCCCATATATATGGTTATAGTTCAGACATTGAACAATGTACCTGTGAGCACTTACCTTCAGCATCTTATGTTAGAGTTGAGATCTGTTAAGGCAGTCAAATTCTTTGGTAAAACCACTGAATGTATGGCTCAATGATGGTGCCTTAGTGCAAAATGCTTTTCCACTCATGACCACCAAGATCATAAAGTTAAATAAAACAGAAGCACTTGCGAAATCCCTTTGGGGTAACTGGCATGAAATGATCAAATTGAATCCACTCAATCAAATCTTATAGCAATGTCTGTAACAACGCTGATCAAATTTGATGGAATGTTTGGGAAACAGCTTTACTAGGGGAGCAAAGCATTTAGACGAGTTGGTAATTGTTAGGATTGGAGTTCAATCCCTGTTTACTTATGGAAACTAACAAGGCATCTTACCTAATTGAGGTAATGTGTTACATATTAAAGCTGTCATTGAACCAAATGCTTAACATAGGGGCCAATCATTGGCTGTGTCTTTTTAACACGTTGCTGTTAAAGCTTATGGGGCCCTGGATACGCAAGGTATTGCTAGACTTAATTAAATTGACAATAATTCCTAGAGTAATCAGATCTCATATAATTTAGATAACCTATTTGAAAAATTAGTGCGTCACTGCTGTTGAAAAAGTCCATAAATATAAGATGCTCTGGTTAATAGATTCCTTTTTTCTGATATGTTTTCCTCTGTCACTGGTATGCCTGAAAAGGAGCCAAAAAAGGTGACAATGGGTTTTTGCATAAGAAGACAATTCTTTTGAGCTTTAAATTTTTTTGTATATGGTTATTTTATAAACACCAGTTTGGCTATATTGAATTTACAATCATAAAATATGGGTCTTGCACCACCATAACACCTACTTCCACATAACAGATCCTGCAGGCATCACATGGAGTCATCAAATCAGAAATCATTATTATGTTTCTTTTGATCACCGAAAGTGGTGCAATATTCTTTACTTTTAGTTTCTAATTTATTTGCCAGTGAACATTAGCCAGCAGAAAAAAACCATTTTGTTATATGGACTTTGGCATATTGATGTCCATAGGAAAATGATTCTTATTGCATGACTACCCCATTTTTTGTGGACTGGTAATTATTAGTTTTTTGACTCTGTGCACTGTGACTCTGCTAACCAAGCTCCAGTGCATGTGCCTGATACATAAAACATGATGAAATTGGCTGTACACCTAATTGACATGTTTACTAGCACCAGGCGTAGCCTTAATTCTGCTGGAGTAATCAGAGTAAATTTGGTAATTCTGTTTTATTCTCTGACACGAAATTCCCAATAATAATGAAATTGCTTCTGCTTGGGTGGGAAAGTGACAAGTGGGAAACCCTTAGAAGCTCCCTGGGCACCCGTGACATGAAGACATTCTGGAATGTGGTGAATACGGGTAGCTCCGAAGGAAAGCCGGCGATAGAGCCAAATTTAGGGGCAAATGTGTGGAAGGACTATTTTGAGTCCCTTTACTCGAGGACAAAGCCAGAGGTCGATGTAGTGGACAACGCATGTCACTCCCCACAGGCCGATTGCTCCAATGTAATTATGATTACCCCTAGAGCAGTGGATGACACCCCGATGATAACACTCACATAGGTAACTGGCGCTTTAAGTCAAATTGCACCCGGTAAGGCACCAGGGTTAGATAATATTCCTGGGGACTTGTTCCGTAGTGAACCGACTATTTGGGCTCCATATTTTTGGATTTTATTTAACGCTGTCATGCAAGGCATGGAAATTCCCGCTAGTTGGGCCGGGGCTGAAATAATACCAGTTTACAAAAAGGGATCCCCGATGTCACCCACAAACTATAGGCCCATAAGCCTTATTGACATTAGCCAAAAAATCTTTGCACGCGTGTTGTTATACCACCTGCAGAGCTGGATGGAAGAGCATAAAGTTCTCAGCCCGCTCCAAGCAGGGTTTAGAGAAAAAATGTCCACATTGGACCAGATCTTCAGGCTTCAACTATTACATTGGAAGACCGTGTGTATAGAGGGTGGCAGCCTCTATCTAATTTTTGTAGACCTGAAATCTGCATTTGATCTGGTCCCAAGAGATAGGCTGTGGGCAGTCCTGCTAGAGATGGGGGTCCCGTTATACTTGTGCCAAATCATGAGGCGGCTACACGAAGGAAACTACGCGCAAATAAGATTTGGCAAACACGGGGAACTCACCACACCCATCCCTGTAGGTAGAGGTGTACGCCAGGGTTGCGTTCTTGCCCCGACCCTTTTTAGTCTTTTTATAAATGGCTTAGTTGACTTTTTAAATACTGAGAAGGATTTAGATGAACGTAACATTCCGGCCATGATGTTTGCTGATGATACCTTGCTATTATCAAAATCCCCAATGGGTATACAGAGGGTCCTAAATAAATTTGAGGCCTTCTGCAAGGAAAGGGGGCTTGAGATTAACCTGAAAAAAACTAAATTTATGGTGTTTAACTCAGCCAAAAGTACCCGACCAAACCCATGTTTAGACGGCAGACCCCTAGAGAGGGTATCTGTCTTTGATTATCTCGGCATTACAATCACAGAAAAAATGGACTGGGGGGTACAAATTAAAAAAAACAGCCTGAAGCTAGCGCAAACAACAGGGGGCCTGACCAAGGTGTTTCGAAACTCTAGCCATAAACCGGTGGGCCCAGCATTAGAAATATACAAGGTACAAGCTAGAGGTGCTGCTCTATATGGAGCAGAAATGTGGGGCCACTGTCGTACTGATAGCCTAACACAAGTGGAAAACTCCTTTGTTAGACAATTGTTTGGTCTCCCCCGTAGTACACCACTCATACCACTAAGATTAGATCTGGGGGTCAGGTCAATTGAGGAAGAAGTTTCTCTGAGACCCCTTTTATTCTGGAGACGCCTATGGGTTACTCCAGAATTGGCTGGGTACAGGGAAGAACTAAGGGAGGTGATGAGTCTACCTGGGGCGGGGAGACTACCATGGCTTACCCATGTCAGGAACACCTTCACGCTCATGGGTCAGGGTAACCAGTGGGAAAATCCAGAAACGACATGTCCCACAGTGTCAAGAAAAGAGTTAAAAATTCGCTATTGGGAGTATAAACTGGCCCAACTACAGGGGAACCATTCATTAGTAAAGCTCACTGTAGCCTTCTTGGAAATTAAAGAGCAGTACATATTAGAGCCGGTACTCAAAGACATCAAGTCGGCTGCCGCAAGGAAGCTCTATTTACAATTTAGGCATGGGGTATTGCCACTGTGTGCTTTTACGAATAATTGGGCGGGCCTACAATCATTGGGTTGCCCGGCCTGTAATGGCGTAGAAGAATCTGAATACCACATGTTTTTTTTCTGCACTGGTTATAAGAAAGCAAGAAAACGATGGCTGATCCAGATATGCAGAAATTTGGGAACCAGGCAATGTTCAGAGGCTTTCAGGTTACTGAAATATGATGCTAGTCTCCCCATAGCATTTTCGGTGGCAGGCTTCCTATTTTCTATGTGGTGTACCCGTAGAGTTTTTCTAAAAATGTCCTCCAAAGATGGCAATTAAATCTGTGTACATCCTCTTTTAACTGAAGGAATTTTATATGTATTGTATGTGCATTTTAGTACTATTTTAATTAGGTATTATTAACATGATGTACATTACCCCGGCTGGCAGCACTATTAAGAAGTAGAATTGCTTTCTAAGGGTCTACAACAATGTTTTCAGCCTTCTCTTTGATTGAAGTAAATTTTTAACATATAAACTTTTCATTTATTAAATAGGGCATTGTAAATTGTTCATTATATAGTGCACAAGCACTTTAAAGTAACCAGTGATGATAGTAATAATCTCCTCATTGACTATTACAATCACCTTATATAAACAGATATTTTTTTGTTTGAATAGTTGATCTGAGAGACAGAGCAGGAGCGGATAAAAAAACATTGATAATATAAATTGTATTTATGCACTGCATACGCACTTAAATGCAGATTGTGGTCTCGGGTTGATAGCAATATAGATTTCATCGGGTTATATTATGTATTTAGTGTACAATGCCATACGATGACTGTACTTTTTATGTTTTGTTTTATTATTATAAATGAAATGTAAGATATTGTTCATATGCTTTTATGGTCAAACTGACCAAAATAAAGTTTTATAAGAAGAAGAAGCTTCTGCTTGACTTATCAAAAGTAATTTGAGGGAAAACAATCCTACTGTGAGAGCCCATTTAGCAACCTCCAGCGGCTGCTTGTGCTTACTATTCTTGTTCCCGGGGCATTTAGCACCATTTATTAGCGCAAAATGCATCCTCGTGTCCATTTTGGATACATAAAATAGCACTAAATACTAATTTGGAGGGAGCACATTTAGTATTATTTCTTAGTACAAAACGCATTCTTCCACCAATTTTGGATGCAAGGAGGGCATTCTGCACTAAGAAAACAGAGCTAAATTCCGGAGGTAAACTTGGGGGAAACCTGTACTCCAAGAGCACATTCAGCGAGCGCGAACGGCTGCCCGTTATTCGTGTTCTGTTGCATTTAAAGGTATTTCTTAGTGCAAAATGCATTCTTGTGCCCATTTTTTACGTGAAGGGGTGTTTTTGTATAATAGTGCTAAATGCAGAATTACTCTTCTCGTGTAATTATGCATAATCTCGCAGAATTTTTAGGTAAATCCACATGACTACGCTACACTAAATTACATGAGTTACAGCCACCCGTAGTATTTAGCTTACTTTTAAGTCCCTGCTATATGGTACAAAGTGTACGCAGGGTCTGTAAGTTAAATGTCACTAGTAGACTGCAGCACACATTAGGCCACCCACTACAGTAACAGTGTAAACAGAGCTTCAGGCCTAACATTGTAGCCAGTTTGAAAACTGGAAGGTAATTTTGCCATCGGGATAAACCTTGTCCTCATTTCCGATCTGCTCCATCGTAGTCGGCCTTAAAACTTACCTTTGTCCGGGTCAACTACAACCACATGATCGAGGTTGGTGCTTACTGCTTTTTAGTGCTATTTTTATTTACAACTCTAAAAATTCATATCTCCAGTTCTGCTTAATGGACTTTTATCTTTTCAGTTTCATTTTGTTCATTAAGATATTCTCTCTTTTATAAACTGGAGTAAATTTTTATGATGTTGTTTTTATCTTTGTATAACTGTATTGGTACTTCTAAATGCTTTACACATTTTCTTAAATTAAACCTGTCTACTACCAGGAGTTGAGCTCAGGTTTAAATAACTGAAACCTTTACTGGACCTAACCAGGATGGTGACATTATTACTTGTGGTGGACTACCATCCACCCCAACTAATAATCGACTTTCTCCCAATGTCAATAATAATATCCTGCAAGTGGGACTTTATAAAATGAATATGAATTAAAGACACAAAAGTGCTATCTGTAATTAAATAATCTGTGGGATATGATCGCAAGTACTAAATCTGAGGGTTTTCATTGATCCACAAAATTGAGTTTGTAAGAGGGGAAAAGGGAAATGAAGTGCCTAGAAGGGAAAATCGAAGCAAAAAAGGAATGTGGGGAAATAAAACAGCAAAAAAAAATGTAAAATAGAGAATGGGAGTTGAAAACAAATGTTTTTGACTTTTTGGTGTTTTATAGTTATTGTCCTGAGCCTTCTTTACAGTTAAATATGAAAGCACTTCTCATTGAGAAGAAAAAGTTCCGATGGAAAAAAGCCAGAAAATAATTTTGTGAATTGTAAGGTGGCTATTTTCTAAAAATGAACTGGTGAGGCATATTCAACATTTTCCCAAGTTGAATGTTTTGCGATGCTGTAGATCAACCCGTGAGTAGGAATATTTCTACAAAGCCAACAGTTTGCAAGGTATAGAGTGATAAGCCTAGGGAGGAGGCAGAGTTCTATTACTTGATGCATTAGTTTGACATTTATAACAAAAGCCATGCATCCTTTGATAGAGGGAGGCTCAGGCTATCTCTGCTCTTACACTGTCAAAGAAGGATATCTAAGAAACGTCCTTTATCCTTGTTATAACAACAAGTGATATCATACTGGAATATCGAGGTTTAATTATCGTGCTATAAGAAAGTGTTACAAAACTATTGATGACTAAAATATCGATAGGCCAAGCACGTAGACGTAAGTATCTGTTTACTATACTTTCGCCACTGTGTACCTTAAAAAGTACATATGGAGATGTGGGTGTGCAGTTAGGAATATTACAATTAAATTACAAATATATACTTACCTTCATCATATTTTTTGGTTGTTGATATTTCTGCTGAAATATTCTTGAAGCATGATATGATATTTCTGTAGTTGGATTCCAAGAGTCATTGCTTTTGCATAACAATCAAATGCCCCCATTTTTAGTGTGATAAATATTTAGCTTACATGACTATCTACTTCAAAACCTCCTCACAACTCCACCTCCCTCTTTTGTTTAACACTGAGGGGCATATTTATCAAAGGTTTTGAGTCACGTTTGCAAGGGGACGCAGGGCAATGCAAAACCTAGAATGAGATTTACCAAGCCACATAATGCCACCTTGCATGGTCCTGCTCTTTGGCATGGTAAATCTGGTGTAACGCAAAGCAGTACAAGTTGCTGCCTTGCATTACTGTGCCCCAGAGCGGTGTTCCATGGGTGGAGTGTGGGTGTTCCCACACCCCCATCCTTGGATTTTGATGCATTCCCAGATTTACCATTAGTGGTAGTCCTTGAAATGTGTCAAAATGCTACGCCTTCCCAGGAGGGGCGTAACAAAGAGAAATATGTGTATTTCTTCTTGTGTTTTCCTCTTTCTACATATGCAGCATTCTTCAGCACTCATAGAAAGAGGAAAAAGCCTAAGAGGATTGTTTATGTGTAGGAAGGAGTGCCTTCGTGGAAGAGGTGTGGCGCAGCGGCCAGGGTGCCTGACTCCGGACCACAGGGTTCACGGTTCGATCCCCGGCTCCGGCGGCAGGTTAGCCCAGCACCATGTGACTCTGGGCAATAGCTTGCTTAATCTTCCCGACGGCCCCCAGCGCCGGGACACCTCCGTCAGAGGTAGCTGTGCGCTTTACAAATGCTGGCATGCTGGCATTCCTGCACAAAAACAATGTTGCCTAAAGCTCCACCATGGTGCAAGGGTGGCTGTGTTGGCGCTAGGCAGCACATGGAGAGGATAGGAATGCACCATATAATGTTAAATATAACGCATTCCTGCCCTCTCCACAACACAGGGCAGCAAGGTATCTTGCTGTGCTGGGTTAAGTGACATTTTGATAAATATGCAGCATCAGACTATTTCTGGAATTGTACTGAAGGTACAATTATATCCAACACCTTATGTTGGCACTCTGGGTGTACTTGTTAATATTGTTGATTGTCTGTTTTGTCTCAGAGTCTCTTTTGAAGGATTTACAATGTTGCAAGTGTGGCACTAAATTCAACCTATAGATTAATAAATATAATGGTATCTCTATGTACCTTTTCAGTATCTCTACTCACCACTCTCTATTCCGCCTCTGCATTAGCCAATTATACAGAGAGAGTATCTTGGGCTGTCCCAATTCCTGGTTGCCATTTGGCTGCTGCCATCTTTGGCAGGCCGATGTCTAGGTGTTAGCTCCTAGCTGGAGATGCCTACTTAAGGCCACTTATGACACCGACGTGCAGCTACACGAAGGCAAGTGCAACACACACATCACGCTATATATGTTTTCAAAACTATTTTATGTTAGGTGCTTCCTCTGGCACCTATTGCTGATTGCTTTGCTTTTTTTAATGGGGGGTATCTTCAAATAATACTGTTTGCCTCCACTCACCACTCTCTGGTCTGCTGCGGCATTAGCCGATTCTGCGGAGAGAGTATGTAGGGCTACCCCACTTCCTGGTTGCCATTTAACTGCTGCCATCTTGGGCAGGCACTGGTCTAGGCTTTCTCTCCTAACTGGAGACGCCTACTTAAGGCCGCTTAGTGTGTTGTCGCACACAGCGGGTATGCCTAAGGCAAGCCCATCTGCATCTGTCTGTTCCTGAACGTCGCCAGGCAACAGAACCCCTGCTCTTTTGACTAGCGAAGCCAGAAACATGGTAAGCTGGTGCTATTCGTCTCTGGAACTTCATCAAATGTTTGTTAATCTTAATAATTCAGTCACTCTACCTTACTGCTGTATCCAGAATTTACCCACTTTAAAGGGCTCAATGTCATGCAAGGAGTGCAGGTTTCCTGCTCCATCACTTTTTTTGCACTAAGGACCAGGGAGATGTTGGCGGTGCACTGACAAAATATTGCCTCTGAAAATATTGGCATACCAAAATAGCATGATAAAAAATTGTTGTCAAAAATATTGTCATCCTATACTTTAAATATTGTTGTCATTAGTATAATTGTATTAAATATTGTTTGTTAAATATATTTACATTTAAATATTAAATATATTAAATAGTAACATTAATTTAATAAAAATTAAATAGATTTAATGAATATTTAAACAAATATAACAAACTAATTTAAAAAAAGTTAAACACACGCATATAATATATATATATATATATATATATATATATATATATATATATGTATATATATATGTATATATATATATATATATTTATAGATATAGATAGATATAGATATAGATATATAGATATATAGATATATCTAGTTATCTAGTTAAAAAGCTACCACCCGCTCCCGCTGCGCCAAATGTCGTAATCAGGCCCTAAGGGTAACAGTATCAAAACTGTTGGATAGCGAAGGGGTACAATTTCCTATTTCCACTTCATTCACTACAACAATATGGAAAGTTAGTGTAAGTAGAGAAAGTGTTGGACTGCGGAGAGGTAAATTCTACTTTTCTCACTCCAGTCAGTGCAACACTAGGCAAAGTGTTGGATAGAGGAGAGGTACATTTAACTATTCCCACTCTATTTACTGCAGAAGTAGGGAAACTGTTAACTTAAGGGGGTCAAATTGACTATTCCCAGTCCAGTCAGTGCAACAGTAAGGAAAGTGTTTGATTGTGGAGGAGGAAATTTACTATTCCCACTCCAGTCAGTGAAACAGTAGTGAAGGTGTTGGATTGCGGAGGGGTAAAATGTACAATTCCAGCTCCAGTTAGTGCAACATTAGAAACAAACAAAATCTCTTCAACATAATAGAATAATTAAAAAAAAATAGTAAACAAATTAAAAATATAAATATGTAAAAAAATATAATGTTTTTTAAAAATTAACTTAAATTAATATGTTTTACAATGTTGAATACATATCATAAATACCTACAAATATTACTATAATTACAATACAAAAATATATTCTCAACATAATAACAACTAATAAGTAAAATATTATTTACATTTAAAAAACACAACACAATTAACATATCCAATAATAAATAACTTAATTTTTATAAAACAATTACCTGTATTTAAGTTTGTTATAACTTAAGTTACAATCTACCCTACACAACAAAGGGCCTCATTATGATATCGGTTGGAAAAGCTCCGAACGGCATTCGGATTTACCTAACCCATGTCGGAAGCCATGTTTCCGACCAACTCAGAAACATTTCCAACTGACCGATTATGATACAAGGTAACCGGTCGGTCATTTCAAATCGGTTCCTACCAGCATTCGGAGAGTCTGAGTCAGTCAGAGCTGAATTGTACAGCTCAATGGACTGCATTTCCGACTGACGATTACGATGTCGGATTCCGACAACCTTTCCGACTTGGTCTGTCTGACACAGATTGGCTGTCGGAAACTGACTTTGGGGGCCGGTAGCAGGCCCCCGTTCACCCAGAGCCCTCAGGTTGGGGCCCATGGGGTTACCCATGGGTACCCTCTTTCCAACCATGCACAGTGTGGCAGGCACCATGGGGTACCCACCACAGGGTGCAAGGTTTTCCGTGACCACCCCGTTTTTCAATGGGAGCCTGTGTTGTCGATTGGAATGCAGGCTCCCATTGAAGTCAATAGGAGTCTGACCGAACGGTGTTCAGAACCATCGTAATCGGTCGGTCAGACTCGTCGAAGCTGAGTTGGTCGGAAACGATTCCAACAAGGAGTCGGTCAGAATGTTTTCCGACCTACATCGTATGAGGCCCAAAGTATACAACACATATCTGAAAATATTGTTTAAGATAATATTATTCACACTTCTCACTTCTTAAATAATAAAATGTTAGTTAAAATATGAATAATAAAAATGCATTAATAAAATATTTATAGTTGATTTCCACCCCACCATTTATCCTTACAAATAAAACAACTCACACCAAACATATAAATAAAAAGATTATTATTTTCAAAATGTTCATAATTTAATCTCAATTAAACATTTATTAACAGTTAAGTAATAATAAATTAACAATATTTAATTATCTTTCTTGCATTTGCTACTACAACTTCAACAAATGACACATAATATATAATATAAAAAATATTATATGTACATATTTAACATAATTATTTTTCATTTCTATAATTATTATAAATTAACTTTATTTATAATTTAGTATAGTTAATTTCCTATACATCCTTTACACCAGTGATACTCAAAGTACGGCCCGGGGGCCGCATTCGGCCCTCCTGACCTTTACATGCGGCCCCCTGGACAGCAGCAGCACTGGGCTGCTGTTTACTCGACTCAGCACTAACATGGATTTTTTTTTTTAACTGTACAGCAATCACTTATTTAAAGGTTAATTGCAGATAGGGAAAGCAAGTAGCTAGGCCCTTAAATTTAGGAACACCTTCATTTCTAAACACAGCCACTATATATACATGCTTTGCTTCCCCTACACCCACTTTACACCCCCCTGCTGGCATCAGTGCTGCCCTTGAACACACCACAGACCAAACATTGTGGCCCCAGGAAAATGTTTGTGAGTACCCATGTTTTACACATACAATAACTACCTGACACACCCCAAAAAAACATTCAGGGGCTTTTTACGAGTCTGGCGGTCCACGGACCAGCAGACTCACGGGTGTTCTGCGGTGGCAGTCTTTAACCACCCAATTATGGCCAGGGTAGTCGAACTGCCCTGTGATCACCGCAACCGGTAGGGATCAGAGATCCCTGGTGGTGGCGCAGTGGCATTGAGGTCGTAATATGCAAGGTTATGAGTTTCTTCACCACCACACCTTTCTATGCAGTGCGACCGCCATGAAAATGTTGGCAGTGAGAAAACAAAGGGGGCCCTACAGGGCCCCCTTGTGCCTCTACGTCATGGGGTGCATGCATGTACTGCCCCCATGTGCATGCACCCCAGTACCTGCACGGCATGGACGGCAGCAGTCCATGCTGTGCAGGTACTAGTATTGACGTTCCCATTGCGGTGCCTATTTCATAGTCACCGCAGTGGGAACGCCCAAAAATTGCCCACCAGCCAGGAGAAAACTCCTAATCTGGCAAGTGGATCAAACACGGGTACCACCAAACTCATAACAAGGCCCTTAATATATTACACAATTAACATCATTGTTTTTCATTGAAATAAATAATATTATTTAAATATTATTTATTAACCAAAAAATATTTATCAAATAATTCTTCTTTAGTTACTTTCCACCAGATACCCCTACAAAACTCGCAACCCATACCTAAAACTTAACTTTAAAAAAAATGATTTATACTAGTAATATAAACATTTATCAATTAACTAATTATCATTAATTAAAAATTAATTATTACCAAATTATACTTAATTTACTTCCCACAATAAACCCCTACAAAATGCACAACATGCTCCTAAAATCTAACTTTGTCCGCCCGCCATCGTAATGGACCCCAAGGTTAGTGCTACCTGCAGCTCTTGTATTGCCACAATGCTCCTACTAAAGAAAGTTTTTCCTTGGCTTCCGTCAGCCTAAAGAAAAACCCTAGTCCAGGCCTTGATCATGAGTCACCTAGACTATGGGAATGCGCTGCTTATTGCAGCCAATGACACACTGTTGTCGAAGCTCCACGTTGCGCAGAACACTTCGGCCCAGCTGATATGCAACCTCCCTTTGCACCACACCTCTGCACCCATCATGAAGGCCTGGCACTGGCTGCCGGTTAGGAAATGTGCCATTTTTAAGCTGTGTTGTTGGAGACATAAGGCATTAACCTATTTGTCACCATATTACCTACACAACAGGCTCTGCCATTACCGCCCTACCAGACTGCTCAGATAAGCAAACAAGGCTTTACTACTAATCCCTCGTATCCGTACTTCGAGATTCGGAAGCAGATCTTTTTTGTATCTTACCCCATTCCATTGGATGAAACGTCCTCTGCAAATTTATATCTGCGCACGATCTGCCAAGTTAAATAAACTGTTAAACATGTGGTTGTTCTAATCATACCGTATTGACCCGGAGTAGCGAAGCGCCAAGATACACCTTCGGGTGTGAGTTGTTGTGCCATAGCAAGTGGCCATAACAAGTCTTCATACATCTTTTCAGAAGTCAGAACATTAGAGAGGAGTTGCTTCGGCATCTCCATTGTCATCGATTACAGTGTTTTGGCTAATTCCTAAGACTTTGGTAAATACTTGCTGGCCTTCATCTTGTACATCAGGCACCAAGAGACCAATACACACAGGTATGCAACATCTCAGCACTGCATAAGCACAGAATCCAGAGGCACACCGCATGTAAGGGATAAGGGCAGCTAAATGAGAGCTGCAGGGGCGACTCCCCACAAATGCGGCACACACACATAACATGCAGAGCACATCAACATTGAAAACGAGGTGGTACAAACTGCAACACGTCCAAAACAGAACAGAGGACACAACAGGTGCCACACATGCGTAGAAACTCGCCAATCACATATGGCACTGCAGGAAAATGTGAGTTGACAATGTACAAGTGTAAACTGACATCCGTGATGTAGTCGGAATGTCCTAACTGCACACCCACATCTCCATATGTACTTTTTAAGGTACACAGTGGCGAAAGTATAGTAAACAGATACTTACGTCTACGTGCTTGGCCTATCGATATTTTAGTCATCAATAGTTTTGTAACACTTTCTTATAGCACGATAATTAAACCTCGATATTCCAGTATGATATCACTTGTTGTTATAACAAGGATAAAGGACGTTTCTTAGATATCCTTCTTTGACAGTGTAAGAGCAGAGATAGCCTGAGCCTCCCTCTATCAAAGGATGCATGGCTTTTGTTATAAATGTCAAACTAATGCATCAAGTAATAGAACTCTGCCTCCTCCCTAGGCTTATCAACTAGGCAGCTCCCCCCAAACAGTCACAATGTACATTGTCATGCAGTCTGAATGCAGACATGTACAATGCGTCAACATAATGTGTACATGATGTTAAACTGCATCTCCCCATCACATTGCAGGGGGAAATCCAACACCTCCTGCAGAGCAGTCCGAAACTCTCTTCTCTGATGACGAAGAGGACCACCACACCTTCGACTCAGACGCCCTCGAACAGCTCGTGGAGAGCCTCCGCAGCCCACTTCCAGGATCAGGGCAACCCAGCTGCCACAAGGAGCCACCCCGCACAGTACACACAGCAGGCAGCACCCACCACCACGGCTGCCTCCCAGGACCCCCACGACAAACACATGGCCTTCCAACGCCGTGTGTTGGGGTGCCAGGAGAAGCTGGCTGAACAGGTGCAGGTGGGGTTCTACCGCATGGCAGCCAAACTAGATGCCATATGTGGGTGTCTAAGTCCCGTCAGGACACCCACAGTCCGCTCCATGCCCTCCAACGGACCATGGCTGACATCGCCAGAGTCCTGACTCTGCGACAAGAACGACTGTCTAGGAAAAGAAGAATACCCACCCATTCAAGGATTATAAAGGCCCACAAAGGAGTCCTATGATAATAACTAAATAAACAAGGCAGTCCCGTGCATGCATTGAGAGAACAACAATAAATACAATAAGTAGTTTTGTCTTTTTATTAACAAAATATCAAAAAGTATCACAAAATATATCTTATATTGCAAAAAAATGATACATATAGATGAAATACAATAAAGAAACACAATGGATAAAGTACCCCACAACAAGTCATCATTCATACATACACACTCATACAGATTCACATGAGCTCTTTACATCCATCAGACATACATAAAAAATCCATCCCAGAATTAAAAAGAAAGCCAGCAAGGTAAATGAATGTTCTAATAGACTGGTCCAGATAGTAGATAGAAAATCACTTCAGGGTTTAGAAGGACCAACGCCGACGCGCATTTCGGTGGAAACCCTACTCCCGGGCCACACCTTCCTCAGGGCAAGTCATAAGCAATGGAATAGATGGCGTGGGACACTCAATTAACCTATTGAGGTATTCTGAACACAATATAATCCAACAGAACAATGATAAAAAAATAGCCAGATCGGTCTACGGGTGCTCAAAAGATGCATCCATCAACTCCGATAATGTAGGGCAGATAAATATTTGACGAAGAATCACACTTATATAACTTCAGCCAATTCGATCTTCATAATAGTTCTTGTGAAAGACGTAGAGTAAAAATGGATCTGGATGTACGACCCACGTTTGAGATGAGGGTAAGGATATCACCCGTTTCCTTCTCCCGTAGACCGATCTTTACTATTTTTTTATCATTGTTCTGTTGGATTATATTGTGTTCAGAATACCTCAATAGGTTAATTGAGTGTCCCACGCCATCTATTCCATTGCTTATGACTTGCCCTGAGGAAGGTGTGGCCCGGGAGTAGGGTTTCCACTGAAACGCGCGTCGGCGTTGGTCCTTCTAAACCCTGAAGTGATTTTCTATCTACTATCTGGACCAGTCTATTAGAACATTCATTTACCTTGCTGGCTTTCTTTTAATTCTGGGATGGATTTTTATGTATGTCTGATGGATGTAAAGAGCTCATGTGAATCTGTATGAGTGTGTATGTATGAATGATGACTTGTTGTGGGGTACTTTATCCATTGTGTTTCTTTATTGTATTTCATCTATATGTATCATTTTTTTGCAATATAAGATATATTTTGTGATACTTTTGATATTTTGTTCATAAAAAGACAAAACTACTTATTGTATTTATTGTTGTTCTCTCAATGCATGCACGGGACTGCCTTGTTTATTTAGTTATTATCATAGGACTCCTTTGTGGGCCTTTATAATCCTTGAATGGGTGGGTATTCTTCTTTTCCTGTACTGTTTACCTGATCCCCTGTTTTACCCACCCTTATCTTTTCTTAGGGGTCCCTCCTTTTCTTGGTAAGAATGACTGTCTAGCCAGAGTTCCTCCAGCGATCTCGCCCGGGAGTTGGGACACATGCGGAGGATCATGGAGAACATGGAGCGGATGCAGGCGGAAAGAGCGGCTGCCACGGCTGCACACCAGCGAGAGGTAGCTGGGTCCCTCAATGCCCTAAAGACCTTCCTCATGGCATTCCTGCCACAAGGCCTGGCGCTGATGCATGCTGCTGCTACTACCCCATCCACATCTCCGGCCCCTGATGTGTCTGTGTCACACAGTGCTGGAGACAGTACACCACCACCCACATGTGAGGCACATGCAACAGCAGAAGACGAAGATGCGGATGAACCCACCCTCATGGTCAGGAGGACGCAATAGCGTACATCTCCACCATGTGGCCTGTTTCTGCTTGGTTCTGCCCTCTGCATCATCACCTTCCACTGTCCCCCGATGCAATCTGCAACACTCACCTCGGACCTCGATATGGACTGCCATATTCTGTTTGGTCACCAATGACACAGCTATCAGACTGCGGACTGCAGTCCTCCTCTCCTGATGTACCTGTCATTCCCTGAAGGACTCTGGCTGGCCCTCCACAGGCCGACAATGTGAAGTGGGGTTGGCATGGCCCTGTACTGCTCCAGCTGCAACACCCCCTTGAATGTGTGATAAACATTTATATCCACAAAGATGTGTCATGTCTATGATCTTTCAAATGTGGAGGTATGGATGAATGTAGGGTCAGTGATTCCCCTTACGTCCATGTTGCCCATGTTGTGGAACTATTGTCACAGGGTGACAGATTGCCGAATCCACCCACACCACACCCATCCAGCACTGGCGTCACAGGACTTGTGGCCCTGGCAAAAAAAATGGCCTGGCGCACGTGCTGGACGCCATTTCCACTCTCTCTGACTGGGTGTCTCCATGTAGGTCTCATGTGTGCATGAGGGCCTAGGGCCCTGCCACCTTACATTGCCCAGTGCCTGGGGTGACATGATGGCGTCCGCACAACGGGACTCAATCATTAAGGGTCTATGGCTAGTGGGGCACAGACTTGGTGGCACCGGATACGGCAGGCACAGGCACCCCACCACGGGACGGTGTCTGGCGGTGCAGTGAGATAGGGGCACCTAAAGTGCTGAGCGGGTGTGCAGCCTGCGATGATGCTCTGTCCAGGCGGTCCGGACTGGCAACGATTAGTGTGAGCCCTGCTGGACCGCAGTGTAGGCCTGGGCCAGCGGGCAGTGCGGCCCACCCGCCACGTGTGTTTCCGTCGCGCTTCACAGAGTTAGTGGCACCTCAAGTGCTGAGCGGGTGTGCAGCCTGCAATGATGCTGTGTCCACTGATGTGGTCTCTGCCATTGCGTAATCAAAACCCAGAGTCAGGTGTGTGACCTGGTGGCACGCGGTGCGGGGCTGCATGATGTGGAGGGTGCCATGGTCACGGGCACCGGGCTTGGAGATCCATCCGGAACGTGGTGGGCCCTCTTGGAGACACGCCGGTGGTGGAAGGTGAGCAGTGAGGCCTGGTTGCGCAGGGGCGGGCAATCACCGCTGGGCGGCAGAAGGGGCTGGGGTGCAGCAGCCTGTGTGCGCAGGGGCAGGCAAGCGATGATGGTGTTTGCAACTGTATGGACTCTGCCATTCATGTCTCTGGAAACTGTTTCAGATGAGGGACCTGGGGGACTGCTGTGAATACCAGCACGTGGTTGGAGACACACCGGTGGCAGCAGGTGAGCAGTGAGGCCTAGGTCCGCAGTGTCGGCACTCTCTCCCTCTCTCCCTCTCTCTTTCTCTCTCCCTCTCTTTCTCTCTCCCTCTCGCCCTCTCTCTTTCTCTCTCCCTCTTTCCCTCTCTCTTTCTCTCTCCCTCTCTCTTCCTCTCTTTCTCTCTCTCTGTACTTTGATGGGCGCATGGCACACCTTCTGAGCCAGATTTCTGTTTTGCAGGCTGTGACTTACAGAATGTCCTGAGACGACCCGCCATGCCTCTTCAGAATTGTTTTTTTTGGTTTGTTCTGTAATAAACGTATTGCTTGGATATTTTGATATGGGTGTATGATTTCCCTTTTTCTGGCCACACATGTATGTTGGGTGTTGTGATTGTGCGACTACAGGCGATTTGTTTGGTTCATGAGTTGATGTGCAATATCTTTGTCCATAGGGGAGAGGGGTGTGGGGGGTGCCCGGAGTAGGGCCTCAGGGGGGGGGGTCCTGGGGGTGGTGGCGGTGGGTGTTGTTGACCTATTGGGGCTCAGGCCTGCATGATGGGTTGCTCCAGGGCATCTGTTGTTCTTCATGTGTGGCTTTGGGCTGTGCTCCCTTGTCTGGTGCCGGTTGTCGTCCGACTTTACACCAGGTAGGAGCAGGTGTTAGTTTCCTGCTGCTAACGTGCCTTAGAGCATGTTTTGTGATCATATCGCCGATCTGGCTGGTCGTTGAGAATGTTGTGGAGTGGTGTTGTCGCGGCTTTTAGCACGGGAACGCCTACTCTGCATATCATTAGCGTTAGTTGCCGGGCTCCTCTGTGGCGATGTTTTTTGAGACTGCTATCGCAGGTAAACTGGTGTTATGGACTGTTAGCACCAGCTTCGGAATGGGGTGATAACTTTATCGCGGATTTGGCTGCGATAAAGTGCTGTTGGCTTGGCGATAGCTCCTTGAAAATATGCCCCTACGTTTTCTGTTGAATACCAGGTGCTGGTACTACTCATCTCTTTGTCAAGTGTGAATAAAGAATAATGGAAACAATTATTTATAGAAATAAATACTACTGTGCCTCTCTACTGTGCTTCTCTCTCCCAAATGAATTCTCTTTGATCGCTCATCGGACGTTCCATCTGCACATGAAGACTTCGCTTTTTTAGGTGCTGCCACATTCTGTATTGCTAGAGCCTGACAAGCAGTAGATTTTCCATTTGTCAGGCCTTGGTGATTTTTAATTATTGACACTTGTAGTTTGGAGATCTCACTCGTGTCTGAATGCGCCAAGCAGTAAAGTTCAGAACAAATAAGGGGGTCTGTTCTCTGATGGATGGGGTTTATTCACAACTTAAACCAATTTGCATAGCTATGTAAGACTGTGATAATTAATTGATTATTTGATATTAAAGTGGAAATTGCCATTTGTTATAGAAGAATTTGATGAGCACTTTTGCAATGGCTTTGTAGGCTTGGTTGGTTTGTTTTTAGATGATGGATATATTACATTTTTAATGATCTTTTGCAAAAATAAAATAAAAAATGAAAACATATAACGCTCTGAGTCACTGCCTTAGTTTTTTGTTTTGAATTTAGTAATATCAACACAACCAGTTCAAATAGCTACCAAGGGGAAACAATTGGATCAACGTTAACACAGTGACCCCTGGTACTCTTATTCTTGCAACGCTACATGATTCAAGGGGATGTCACAAAATGTTTAACAGAAGCACGATTCTGAGACTAAACAAAGCATTACCATTGTTAGTCCATTAGAGACATTTGATCTATCTCCTTTATAAAGTGTATTAATGATGATTTAAGGCTCTAAGACAGAGGTCTTCGAACTTTTTGATGCCGAGACCCCCTTGTCAAACGTTTTTAGGCGTAAGGACCCCCTTCTGATGAAAATTTCTAGAACCTGGTACTCCTCATCATAGACAACTATCGACAACCATAAACGCCCCCAATTTCCACAGCAAATAATTTTTACGGTGGGGAAATAATATTAAACACTGTTTAGCAAACCAAAGGTCAGTGAGCGAGGGGGTGTATTCAAAGGTGTAGCTAAAAACAAAAGGCCTTATTTATGAGGAATTGGAGTAGGGCAGCGCCGCAAGTCTTCTTGCTGCGTTGCCCTATGCCGATATGAAAGGGCAGGAATGCCCAGTATTTATGAAATACGGTGCATTCTTGTCCTTTTCCTTTGCGTTGACGCATAAATTGCTGCCTAGCACCAACATAGACAGGATTGTTTTTGTACAGGAAGGGGCACCTTCCTTCAAGAAAACAATCCAGAGAGGTGTTTTCCTCTTTCGATATGAGCTGCAGAATGCAGCACACATGGAATAAGGAAAAAACGAGAAGAAATGAAAACATTTCTCCTCGTTACACCTCTGCTGGGGAGGCGTCTGTTTTTGGAGCTGCCCCAGGTTTACGTGATTTTGTAAATGTGGAGCAGCGACAAAATCCATGAGTGTTGCGTGGGAACCCCACGCAAAGCCCATAGAACACCTCTGTGACGCAGAGTAAGGCAACGCAGTGTCTTGCGCTGCTATGTCTTACTCCATATCTATGAGGCCATGCAAAGACATGCAGGGTGACTTTGCACAGCCACATAGGTATGGTTGAGATGCTTGCGCTGCCGGAGCATAAAAAAGTGATGCTCTGGTGATGAAAGCCTCTCATAAATAAGCCCCAAAATATTCTGTATGTTTTTAGGTTTTGCATTATCAGGTATCTACATATAAAATAATGGGCAGCGTAAATGAAAAATAAATTTTAAAAATTGTTACTCAGTGGGAAAGGCACTGTAGGGCATCACAGTGTAAGATAGAGTGCTGCAAAACATGCAAATAGTTTTTCAGTAAAATGGTGCTTCCAAAATGTAGATTTTAGTGATACCAGAGCGTATGTAATGCAATTTTCTTTTTTACACAACTGTCCCTTCAACACACCTTTGGAGGTACTAAGGGCTCTGTAAATGCAGTTAAAATTAAAAACACACACTTCACAGCTCAGTTATTAACTCTTTGCACTACCACTAAAAAAAAACAAATCTTTGTCATCCCCAAATTTGGATTGATTTGATCAAATAAAGCAAGAATCAGCCCCCAAGCACCCTTTACACTTGCAGATTAACTTAGGCACATTTGCATTTCACTCAGCCAAGCTCACACCCTGCACCAAAACTTTTCACAGCACAAGAGACTCAATTGATGGAACTTCAGCTGATAAAGATCTAAATTAGCCTTCCCAGGACTGCTGTTTTTATCCAAAACGAAAGCAAACGTTTTGGATTGCAGGTACAAGCGAAGCTGGGGAATGTGCGACCCTCTTCCCTGGCCTCCGCGGCCCCCCTGGGGGTCGCGCCCCACAGATTGAAGACCTCTGCTCTAAGATAATACGCATCAATTAATCAAAATATATGCCACTCTGGAAAAGTAATTTTGTCTAGAGCTGAAGGAGAAGCACAATTCACCCCCAGAGGATGTCCATGAGGGGGAAGGAAGTTGTGAGTCTGCCCAGGGGAGCTGGAAGACAGGGAGGCAGAGAGAGAGAGAGAGAGAGTTCAAACTACAGCTAGCCAAAATGAGGATGAAAGCAGAGGAGAGGAAGGCTGAGGATGAAAGAGCTCTAGCTGACCAAAAACTGCTGCTGGAGCATGAAAAAATCATGAAGGAGCTGGAGCTCAAGGCCAGGCAAACTTCAGGATCCAGCAGTGATGGCGCAACATCTCTTCAGTGTACCCTGAAGAGGTGAGGGTCTGCATTAACCCTGGGCAAAGCACTACGCTACGCTCACGTAGTTTGCGAAGTTTGCGCTACTTCGCACTACGCGAATTGCACGTAGCACAGTGCAAACACGTGTAGCGTAGTGCAGCGGTCATTTTTTGCTTGCTCGCGGTCCTCAACGTCAAGTTGGCGGCCGCAAGCAAGCAAAATGACATCCCGGTGAGACTTTTTCCTCGTTCGCGATCAGCAACATCAAGTTGCCGATCGCGAGCGTGGAAAATAAACCTCCCGGCGAGTTTCTCAACGCGGGGAGGTCAGGTTTCTCATTACGAGTGGTCGCGTATGCTCGCGACCGCTCGCAATGAGAAACTACCAGTCCGCGTTAGAAAGCTGCCGCTCGAGTAAAAATCTACTCGAGCGGCAGTAAGAGACAGCTCGCACTGTGCAAGATGCCGTTTTCAATGATTGCACAGTGCGGACAAGCATCCGGCACTGTGCAATCATCGCGAACAGCGCACTACGCGTAGCTTCACGTAGCGCTACTTCGCGAACTACGCCCAGGGTTAGTCTGCATACCACAAGACCTGGGGCTAGGTTAAGTGGTTGGAGACAGCATAGGTAAATGGTTTTCTGCCTATGCGGTAGCCATAAAAATGCACAGGGTCCGAGAGGAGTGTTGGAGGGCTATCTTATGGAAACACATGCCTATAGTATGGGGGACACACTTCTTACACTTGATGTGTAAGACCAGATCAAGTACATCATCATGAAAGCAATATTTTTCTCTAAATGTAGGGTTGCTACTGAGAAGTACCATCAAAGGTTCGGGAATAACTGCAAACTCCCAAACCAGTCTTGGGTGGATTTCTTAGACTATTCCATCAAGGTACTAAATGGTTGAGTGAGGATCAGCAAAGTTGAGACTTACGTTGTGCTGTATAACTTAATCTTGAGGGTGCACCTGCTCAATACCTGTTCTACAGAACTGCCGCAGCTCCTAGTGGATAGTAAGCTCTCAGACCTCAAGTAACTTGCTAAGGTGACAGAACTTTGGATCAGCAACTGAGTGTCTGAGAAGGTACCTGGGAGTGACTCTGAGAGGGGTGTTACAGGTCCCCACAGCACAGTGAGGGGGAGCTCAAAGAAGACTCAGACAAAGCAGAGAGTAAGTTAGAGGCAAGGGTTCCCATGCCCCTTCTGAGAAACTGGGGGGTTCTGGCAAGCGGTGGCCTAGATTGCCCCATTTCCAACCCCCCTGCCTTGAGTGTTCTTTGTTAGGACACAAGCAGGGGCACTTTGTCTGTCCTAAGAAAACACCCACCAGCCTTGCCCCACTAGACTTCGACCTTCTCAGAACATTTTTTATCAAATTTCTTCTAGGTCTGAAGGAAATCGCTGACTGGACCCAATTCACTTTTTGTATCTGAGTCGTGCTTCATCCCGATGGGCCTTATTTTCCGACTTTGACCCGGTCTTGCATCACTGGATGTCTGTGGTTGGTGCTTTGATCTTTTAGGAGCTAGGTTTTACATTACATTTTCAAAATTCATAACTCTGGTTCTAATGATGGGATTTTTGTTGTTTTGGTGTCAAATAATTTATTGAAATGTATTCTGTTTCTGTAAATTGTTGTGAGATTTGTATTGTCTTTTCACTTTTACTGTTTGTAGGCAGCATAAATACTTTGCACATTGCCTCTAAGTTAAGCCTGACAATTTTGTGCCAAGCTTCCACAAAGGTGAGCACAGGTTGATTTGAGGTTTGGTTTTGTTTCACCCTGACAGAGATTCTGGTTGTTGCTTAAGCAGAGTTAACACCCCACTCAACCAAACAACCCGATTTCTCATATAGTTCCCTGGAAATTTATTGCTGTTTGAGGAATGTAAGAAAATTATAATCATTAGAACTTTTACCAGCAGTACAGTCCCAACCATTAGCCAAGCACAGCAGATGCGCTCAAAAGATTGTTATTGGGGCCTTCCCTGATTCATGTTGACTCCAATGAAGAAAATATATTTGGTACATGGTCTGTAAAGATGTTCTAGGAATTAGGTCTTAGGTTGATAACAGGATGGCTGGTCCTAGACATTCCACTTTGTTTTACTTTGTTCTCATTGGAACTACACCCTGTTATACTTGGGTTAATACTCCTTGTTTCACTTCACGTTATAATGCAGAATCATGCACAGACAGAGATTAACATAATGATTGCATTACTAAACCATTGTCTAGTAGTAAACTATAATCCACCTTGATACTTTTTGACACTTAGGGGCCGATTCCGATCTCGGCCGGTAGTGCTCCGAATCGGATTCGGATTTACCGGATCCGATTCGGAGCCCTGTTTCCCGACCGAATCGTACGCGGGTCCGGCCGAGCGAGTACGATGCAGGCACCCGCGAAATCTCCGACCGACTCGAACGCGGCTTCGACACGCTCCGACCGACTCGCATGGACACGACTCGCACCGCGCTATGGAGACGTATCCCGGCCGGGTAAGTACGATGCGCGCCGCGAGCAGTCCGACCGACTCGCGCCGTCCGGCTCGAAAAAGCTGTCGGAGGCGGACTTTGGGGGTCCGCGTCGGACCCCCCTGTACGCATAGGCGCGCGAGTCGCACACAGGGGGGACCCATGGGTCCCCCTACCTGTGCATGTACGCCGCGATGCGCATCGACGCGTACCTGCTGTAGGGCGCGCCTTGTCCGCCTCGCACCCATTGAGTCAATGGGAGCCCGCGTACGCGTTGTACGACAGGCTCCCATTGACTTCAATGGGAGTCCGACCGACTCGAGTCCGATGGCATGCGTGCGCATCGTACTCGTTCGTTGGGCTGCCAGAGTCCGATTCGGTCGGAAATCTCTCCGGGTCCGGCTCGGTCAGAGAGATTTCCGGCCCGAATCGGAATCGGCCCCTATGTCAGGTGCATTGCACTCATACAGCATATGATCATATACTGGTTCAAATTCCAACTGTGACAATATTGGGAGAACCTGGATATACAGGCATAATAATACTCCACAATTAAATTTTTTTTAACCAAAAAAGGGTAATCCTTTTTCTGTTTCAAGACATACAACCGTATAGTCTGTTATCCCGTTCTGTAAGAAGAAATTTCAGGAAGCAAAAAATGTTTTTTTCTGGAACGCCTGTAGTTTGTCTTGAGAAAGACGCTGTTTCAGGGGTGAGAATGCATGGACCATTCACCACAAGTCAAACATTGTGTTCATTTGCACAATAATTAAGTGCTGACATTTTTCTGTGTGATGGAGATTCATACCAGGAATGTGCCACCAGAATCATGTCTGCTGCTTAAGCACTCAGGACCAGTGGTAGTGCATCTTTATTCAAAGGCATCTTAATGAGAAATATATGAAGGAAGTGACCCAATTCGGGTCACCCGGGTCACACAAGACCACCTCTCAGCCTTCCATACCAAATGAAGAGTCGATCAGACAGTAGAGAATACAAACCAATATCTGTTTACTCAGAGTACGCTCAGAGCGGAGCCCTGTCTGCCCAGTCTCTAGGGAGTGCTGCACAGTGACTGACATTAGCAAGCATAACAATACATTATGTACACTTCGAAACCAGTAGAAGCACGCCCACCATGGAATTTTCCAAGCAGATGCAGATGGACAGTAAATTACCTAAAGGAGTAAGTTTTGTTTCTGAGGCCGGGCACACGTTATCTACTATTCAAGGTTACTCTGCCTGTGCCCACCACTAGACAATTGGGAGAAGGCCTATATCTAACGAAAAAGGTATGCACTAATAAGAACAGTGTATTCATTAGTTGTAGCAAAACTCAGCTCCGAAGAAACATAACCTAGAGAAGGCCATTTCTCAGAAATGGCAAAGGATTGGTTTTGATTATAATTCAAAATGGTTGCCATACACAAAATGGAGCCGCAAATGCTAACTTTTACATAAAACAATGTGAAAGCATATTTTCCATTCTAACAGACCCTCCTTTTAGCATGAGCTAAACATTTTGTATAATAGCAAAATACATATATTTCAATAAATCACGAGTAAACTGTTTTAGGAGCACTCCATGTCTTCAGCATCAGGAAGGGAAACAGTAAGGAGGGAAGAAGTCTCAAAGATACCCTCATCTATTTGCATGAGGTCTTCCACTTCTTTCTGAATCATGATAGTTGCATTAGTATCATGAATTGATATTTTCTTAGGAGCGAGGAGGGTGGTGCAATAAGAGCAACAAAAGGGGAGACACTGGATCAGGACACAGCAAGAGATCATAATCACAACGAAATAAATCACCTTTTCAAGGATCCAACCCCAACCACCAAAAAGTGACCAACTCCAGGTCCCACTTTCCATTCCTTTAACGTTTTCTAGAATGTCTAAAATGGGCTGGGTATTTGTGATCCCGACTACACACTGGTCTCCTACTACTGAGCACACACCACTCTCTTGGCCAGGATAAAATCAACCGAATATCTAGTCTGCTCGGAGTATATTTGCATACTTTCTAATTGGGTGGTGATGTCACGCAAAGCCTCTACCGTGGAGTTGGACAGTAGCTGCAGATTACATCCAAAATATTCTCTAGCTTTTTCGCCCCTGGCCATAGCAGTACCACCAAAGGTAATAATGGAGGAGAGAATATACCCAAAAGTGATACCATTACTATAATTATTGACTTCAAGGTCTGTCACCCCTTCGCAAAATTCCTTTGTCAGTGTTCTTTTAACCCATCTGACCTTAGGATTCACATGTTTGCAAGGCACACCTAGAGGCAACACTATCCCAAGGGCCACATCATTTGTACCATTATGCATATTAGAATAAGTCCCATTAGATAAAAAGAAAAACCCTGGGTGTGCATAAATAGGCCTATCATAATCTACAGCAGCACACCTGGAATTCCATCCAACGGTACTAGGGTCCTTTGGATCTACCATAGAGTACTTGCCCTTATGCAGAACTACCCCTGAGCAGTTGACATACAGAATGAGGTCAGTAAAATTGACAATTGGACAACATACAGGGTAATAACAAGCTTCTCGGGATCTGTCAATTCTTTGGAATGTCAACCCACCAATGTTACATTCTGTTTTTCCATATAGAAATTATCACAATAAGTATTGTTGTTACATCCTGGATAACCTATTCCTCGTGGCTTTCGATGATATAGACATGGGCCTGGATAACCAAACCCAAATACTCCTTGTACTTCTACGAAATCAGGGGGTCGAATATAAGTGTAATTAACAAGTGACAATGGATATGCGGTCCATAAGCTAGTAACAGACTCAGTAGGGTAGCAAGCAGTATCTTCTCCAAAAGACCTTTTATGGGTGTCTAGAAATACATTACTCAGGGCTGTCCTTTTTGCGCGGACTTGAGAAACAACCTTATGTTTAGTACATGACGGTGCATCTTGATCTCGTTCCAAAACCCAGGACACCTCACCCAGAATCAATAGCAGCAAAATCACCAGAATAACACATAATATCTTTTTCTTTGTAGACCAGAATATACGTGTTTAAACAGGGGGAATCACTGGCTGCTCTTCATCGGCAACCATCCTGCCAAAGGGATGCGGAGCAAATGATAAAACAAGGGGGCAATATGCCAGTGAAAGGAATATACAAGTTCCCAGTGTCCATCAGAGCCTCTCTGGTACAGGCTCCTATTGTCCATCAAAACGTTGGCACTCTCGAGCACCGGCGGTGGAGCTTGCTCCGTCCTAAGCTCGGGTTCCCACGTTGACCAGGATAATATACCCCCAAGGGGATACTTTGTTCTATCCTATCCAATGTCTATACAGTGCACAAATCTCACATCACCCTAAACTAACTCTGTTGGTACTATAGCAAAGTGCACCCTAACTTACACAGTCCATCCCTAACTAATCTGAATTCTCCTTTGGTGCACTGTTCCTCAGCCGAGGGCGCAGATTATACCTAGTAACTCCAGGCACAGAGGGATCAGTGAAAAGGGGCTCCTAGATAGCTCGTATTTCCGGTGGAACTGCTGCATTCGGCACCTCATCATTTTCCTCATCCGTTTTGGTCCAGGTCAGCCTGGCGCCACTAAAGGGGACAAACTGAGGCACTGTCTCACACTCAGAGTCCCCTACTCCATCCCTAACCCATTTGTCGTAGGGCAAGGGTAGAGGTATCCTGCGACAATGAGTCACATGCACCCAGTTCTTTTGGCCGGCGACTTTAACAGCAGTGCGTGTAGATAGGAGGACTTGTTCAAGTCCCTTCCAACGTGGCTCCAAACTCTTTTTCCGCTGGAAGTTCCACACCAACACGAAGTCGCCAGGCTGAATATCGTGTCCGGGCCCGGCTGGTGTAGCTGGCAGGGCTTCCCGGACCTGTTGGTGAATAGAACGTAAACTGTCAGTTAACTGGGAAAGGTAGTCAATCAGCAACGGATACTCAATATCTGAGAACGGCCGAGGGCGTGGGACGCCCCAGACATTTGCCGGGCATCCAAACACGACCTCGTACGGTGACAATCCTGTCCTAGAATGTGCTGTTGTTCTTGTCGACAAAAGAGCTAATGGTAAAGTGTCTGGCCACTGTAACCCTGTGGTCTCCTGAATCTTTGCCAATTTCAGTTTGAGTACCATTGTACTTCTCAACCAAACCTGCTGACTGTGGGTGATTGGCAGCGTGAAACTTTGGCTTGATACTCAAACCATCACAAATCAATTGAATCACTTTGGCATTAAAATTACTTCCGTTATCACTCCAAATCGAACAGGGCAAGCAGAAACGAGGAAAGAACTCCTTCAGGAGTACCTTTGCAGTCATAATGGCTGTATTGTCTTTAGTGGGATAAGCCTCAACCCATTTACTAAATGCTCAGACAACCACCAAAACATACTTCAAATTATTGCACCTATCTAATTCTATGTAATCCATCTAAGGACCTCAAAAGGAAAAGTAGGTGGTGCAAAATTACCGGGTGGTGTAGGGGCACCTTTTCCAGGATTGTGCATCATGCACACAATGCAGTTCTTCACTAAATGTGCAGCTGTCCTAGAAATGTTGTCATTCTGCCATACAGGGTCTAACAACTTGCAAATACCCTTAGCACTAATATGCGCTGGGCCATGGGCCATTGTGACTACAGGAAGAACATATGCATCTGGTAACATCTATCTCTGCTTCCCTGACTTATCAATCCAACATCCCTCATCGTTTAATTGTGGTGTACTTTCTTGCCACACTGCTAATTACTCCATTGTGGCTTCACTTTGTATAACTCTTTCGCATTCTCAAGTTTATCCTCAAACATGGTAACTTCAGGTACCCACCTAGCTGGCCTGCTACAAACAGTCTTTTCATTTGGGTCCGGGCTGTTTCCTTAGCTGTCTGATCTGCAAACGCATTTCCCCTACCTACCTCGTCAGTGACATTCTGGTGGGCGCTACTCTTTACTATGGCCAATTTCTTAGGGAGTGTCAAAGCAGACAAAAGCCTCAATATAAGGTGCCCATGCTGAATCTTAGTGCCATGCATTCTCTCAGCCCAGAGTCGCCCAAAGTTATGCGCAACTCCAAAGGCGTACTGGCTGTCAGTATAAATATTGACAACCAGTCCCTCACTCAATTTGCAAGCTTGTATTAAGGCAACAAGCTCAGCAGCTTGGGCTGACTGATAAGGAACTCGTGATGTCTCAACTACAGTATGCAGCATGGTAATAGCATATGCAGCAGTTGTAGTGCCATCTGGTAATTTAAAACAAGAGCCATCGACATATAGTTCCCCTTGTGGGTCAGATAAGGGAACATCAGTCAAGTCTACCCATCCTTTCGTCTCTTCTTCCGTCCGGAAGATACTATCATGTTTATCAATCTCATCACTCTCAGAAGGGAGGGGCAGTAACTTGGCTGGATTCAGAGTGGCACATCTTTTAATCGTAATATGTTTAGTGAACAATGATAATTCATAGCCAGTCAGACGTGCACTGGTGAGGTGCTGTGTCTTAGTCTCATGCAAAAGTGTATCCACAGCATGGGGTACCATGACTGTGAGACCAGTATTAAGTACTAGTCCAGCCGATTGTCTTATCGAGGCGGCCACAGCCACGACCGCTCTTAGACAGCTCGAGAGGGCTCTTGCAGAGTCAAGAACAGCAGAGAAATAACACACAGCTGTTGCTTATCTCCGAATTTTTGTGTTAAAACAGAAAGCGTGCAACCAGCCATCTCATGGACGAACAACACAAACGGTTTGTTTTAGTCAGGGGTGCCAAGTACTGGAGCTGAACAAAGCGCAGTTTTCAATTGCTCAAAAGACTGCTTACATTCAGGCATCCAAGGCAGGGGCTCATGCACGTCTTTAATAGTTAGTACAAGCAAGGGTTTAATTAATAAGGTGTAGTTAGGTATCCACTGCCGACAGTAGGAAGTGATACCTATGAAAGCGTGCACATCTTTCTGAGTCTGTGGGATGAGCATTTTAACAATGGTACTGATGTGCTCCGGGGTCAATCTCCTACCCTCCTTCGACAGTAGGTGACCTAAATAGGTGACCTCCTGTCGACAATACTATAAAGAAAAACTTTATGTCCATGGTGGGCCAAATGCAACAACAATTTGCCTGTACTATCGTTACAACCTTGTTCAGTATCAGAAGCGATAAGGAGGTCGTCAACATACTGCACCAATACATTACCTGCGTGGAAGCGAAAGGGAATCCAATTGGAACTTCAAAGCCTGACTGTAAATACTTGGACTCTCAGTATAGCCCTGAGGAGTTCGACAGAACCTAAAGCTTCTGTCAGCTAGTCTAAACCCAAACGCTCGTTTTCCTGCCTGTGGTATTTCATACTGAGGGATACGGGGCAAAATAGCACCAACCTTAACTTTTATCAAAACTGGTGGTATCTGCAGCAGTCCCACATCTGTATCACCTGTCGCCCATAAAGTGGATGGCACATCTGCAAATTCAACCGGAAGAGGCGCATCTTTGGACAAACACTGTTTAGCACGTACTGCATCAGGACCAACTGTCATATAGACACCTGCCGTGGAACAATAAATAGTAGCATGCAATTTCTTCAACAAATCCAAACCCATCAAATTTTCACCACAATTAGATGTCAGCAAGAATGGCGAGTCCACAGTAAAAGGACCAATGGTCGAAGCAAGAGGTCTTGAAATGGGACTCACAACCGATATGCCAGAAAAACCTACCAACACATTATTAAGGCCAGACAGAGCCGCCCCAGGGACCATATTTCGAGAAACAGAACTTTTTGTCGCACCTGTGTCCTCCAAAAATTCCTTAGTTGAACCTTGCAGTTCCGCTGTTACATAAGGACTACGCTGGTCTACAGGTATCGGAACTAGTCCCCCACTCTGTCCTAGCTGTAAGACATTCCTGTCACTTCCTCCATGTCATAATCATCATGGTAATACTGTACATCCCGAGGGTCATCAAAATAATTATTATCAGACTGACCCTGTGAGACTGCAGCGTTCTGTGCCCTATCAGCACCACCAGCTCCATAACCCCGTCCATGAGAACCGCATCCTCTAGGGACCGCCACCTTCTGCTAGAGCACGGGGCACTCGCTAGAGGCGTTGTACTCTGCTGCCTCCTAGTGCGTGGAAGCTGTCGGGCAGGACCACCATGTCCTCTGCCATTCCCTCTGAAAGCCTACTGCCACAATACCTTTGTCTTTAAATCCTTATGCTTTTTCTCTGTCTTTTCTTTCTCATTTTCTCGATGCTCATAATACTGTGCCATATTCAAAATAACAGAGGGAGAAGAGGTGGACCAGGTACTTTCAGAAGCCTGCAATCGAGTCGCAATTTCGGGAAGCAAATTAGAAACAAATCTGTTAACAAACAACCGAACACCCCCTTCAATAGAAAAATCCTGGCTACTATAATCTAAAAATGTATCCTCGAACCGAGTGAAAAAATCAGACACACTCTCATCTTTCTTCTGGCGACAAGCTGACAATTTATCCCAATCTACTTTTCTCGGTGGAATAAGAGAATGCATATATGTAATAATACGACCAGGCAAAGCAAGTATCTCAGCTCGGGGTTTATCACCTGGCTTTCTCTCCTGGTCCCATGCTTTAATTTGATCCCAAGTTCCACCCAACTCCGGCACATGATCTTGAGTATGGACTTGCCTCCAAATATCAACCGAAACAAGAAGACCAAAAAACATTTCAATATCTGCAAGAGTCATTACCATTGAGGAAGCAGCTTCCGTCAGTTCTTTATAATAAGCAGTAGGATTTTTTTTAGGATCGGGTAAATGAGATTTAAGGGACAAAACCTCACTTCTTTTCCACAGAGTATAAACCCATTGTTCTTGAAAGCGGGCTGCCACTGCCGCTTGAGTAACATTACCACGCTGATCCGTTAACTCTGGTATCTCTGGATGATATATGGGATGGACCTCTCGCATCGGCAACTGGGACACCGACCTGGGACTTTTCTCATGTAGTCTTCCCCTATAAGCTACTATTGTCGTAACATTAGCAAAAACTTGTTCTGGCCCCAATTCACTAATATACACTCAATCTCTAATGTCGTATAAAATTTGAGGTGCTTCCGCTTCAAAGTACTGTTGCCAGAGACCAATCAAAGTAGCGGACATGTGTTTAAGGGCATGCTGCTGTATGAAGGGCTCAAAATCTCTCATAGTTGCCCAGACATCCTCTACACTATAAATAGGATTACAGACCCACTGTGCAGCCTGATTAGCTATTACCTTTTTCTCATCATCTCCCACATCAGATCTCACTAACGGTCCCATGACCTCCTTAAATTTTGTCCAATCCCTATCCTCAAATCCATGTACCGGTGTCCCACTACTTACTAATGCCGGAGGATGAAAAACCACAGTGGGAGAAGCAACAGAAGTAACAGGCACTATCGTCGCTGAGGGTTGTGTCGCGGGAGAAAGAGCTAGTGAAAGGGACGCTGAGACAATAGGCATAGCAGGAATACTAACAGTCACAGTGGCCACAGACGGCAAAGAAACAGAAGGAAGAGGAGGAGGAGGGGCCGAGGCCACAGCCATTGACATAGCAGCAGTAGACACAGGGACAGAGATTGTGGATGCAACTGTGATGGGCAGCTGTGAGGGCACCGGAACATTGGGATATATTCTTTGCGGGGCATTTGGAGGCAGGGGTGGGATATCCAACAATTCTTCCACAAAAACATTACCTTCTTCCTGAACCACATACGATTTATCAATCTGCAATCAAAACCTTCTATCTTCACATTCAACACCCCTTTCCTGTTTTTCCCGATCATATGCCACAGCTTTCTGAGTCAATGTCTCATTTTCCGTTTCCAGGCCTCTTTTTCTGCCTTCAGTCGCCTCTGTCTAGCTGCTTTCTGCCATGTTCTGAGGGAATCAAACATAGACTGCCTACTTTGTCTTTTAAACAACTGTTCTTGTAAATACTAAATCCTTTGTTCATCAAAAGTGCCCGTCAATGGCCGCTGCAACTCGGCATTGTCCCTCGTATATATGTACTAAACATAATAGGGCCAAGACCAATCTTCACATACATATAAAAATTTGGAGTGCCTTCTGGAATCACCGTATGAGCTTCTTCCAATCGAGCATCAACAGAATAACAGCGACAGCACAAAGAAAACAACTTACTGACACCGGGCATTTTCAAAAGAACACAAATTCACTATTTTATACCTGGCAAAGCAAGTGCAAATGCTTTTATCCAAAAGACGGTCCTTAGACCGTACCAAACACAAACCAAAATGGTACCATATCCACAAAGAACCAAAACAAACTCACCTGATATATGCAGGTCAAATAAATTGATTCTCCACTGCCGACTCTTCAGACCAAACAGTCAGATCCAAGGGTTTTGCCGTTTAGGACTCCAGTCGGGATGACCACTGGAGGAGGCACCATCCGGCAGGACAGAAGGGGCAGCTGCGAGTACCAGGAACTCTTCGTGCAGGGATCCCTGATACGTCCGTCCGACCCGACGATGGCCTCGACCTCCCCCCCCCGTCCTCGGAAGGGGATGGGACACTCACCCGAAGGAGTCCCTGTTCGGGCGTCAACTGAAGGAAGTGACCCGATTCGGGTCACCCGGGTCACACAAGAACACCTCTCAGCCTTCCATAGCAGATGAAGAGTCGGTCAGACGGTAGAGAATACAAACCAATATCTGTTTGTTCACAGTACGCTCAGAGCGGAGCCCTGTCTGCCCAGTCTCTAGGGAATGCTGCAGAGGGACTGACATTAGCAAGCATAGCGATACATTATGTACACTTTGAAACTAGTAAAAGCACGCCCACCATGGAATTTTCCAAGCAGATGCAGCTGGAAATTAAATTACAAAGGAGTAAGTTTCAATTCTGCGGCTGGACACACGTTATCTACTATTCAAGGTCACTCTGCCTGTGCCCACCACTAGACAAGTGGGAGAAGGCCCATATCTAACGAAAAAGATATGCACTAATAAGAACAGTGTATTCATTAGTTGTAGCAAAACTCAGCTCCGAAGAAACATAACCTAGAGAAAGCCATTTCTCAGAAATGGCAAAGGATTGGTTTTGATTATAATTCAAAATGGCTGCCATACGCAAAATAGTGCAGCGAATGCTAATTTTTACATAAAACAATGCGAAAGCATATTTTCCATTCTAACAGATAGATAGATAGATAGATAGATAGATAGATAGATAGATAGATAGATAGATAGATAGATAGATAGATAGATAGATAGAAGTTGATTTTTATATTGTGTGTTTGAAAATACTACTTTTAGAAAGTGGGTATTTTCTTGCTTAGCCATCCTGTGTGCCTCTGCTGGTTTGTGGATTGACTGTCTGGCTTGGGAGTGACAGGGGCTGGGGATGTGCATTCTGTCAGACAGCCACTGGAGGGGGGGGGTTGATGTGTGTCCTGCCTTTCCTGAATTAGTCAGGGCTGGACTGAATAAACCTGGGCTGTATTCAGAGTAGTGGGAGGATTTTTCACTAGCACCTGATTAGGCCTGGTCTGCAATTAGAGTGGTGGGAGGAGATTTCTCTTGCACCTGAATAGGCCCTGTCTGCCTTGGACAATGCTCTCTCCAACTCCTGCCAGGAAGCTGGACGAGAGAGGACAGAACTGGTTTGGGCTGAGCACAGACACTCTCTGCCCAAAAGAACAAAGAGAAACTGAGTATAAATATTGGAGACCAGACCCCAGAACTTCAGATTACTGCTGAACTAAGGAACCTGTCAGGAAGAAGGGCTGGAAAGGCTGTCAGGAGGAACTGTCACTTTGCTGCATGCTCTACTGCAGAGGTCTACAAACTTTTGGATGCCGAGACCCCCCTGTCAACATTTTGAGGCGTAAGGACCCCCTCCTGACAAAAATTTCTAAACCTGTAGGCAGGGCTACTGGAATTATGAGGCAGGTGAGGACCAAATTACGTGACAGGCTTGACTAAATTGTGTGGGAAGAAAAGGTAAATGATGTTATGTGATGCCGCGTACACAGTAACACTGAGGAAAGATTTCACCCCATCAGTACCAGTGTATAACCAAAATACAGCAATTAACATAGAGAAAGATTTCTAGTCAACCTTTGTGAAGGGCCTTCCACTCCGTAGGAATACGTGCTGCCACATTAGAAGCTCACTTGGCCCTGGCCGGGAGAAGCAGGGGTCCCTTAAAACCCTGGCGGTTTTGTGCAGAGTTAAGCAGTTTACCCATGCAGCTTTCCTCTCACCCCCTCCCTTCCATCCCTCTGTCCTCTCCCTAACCCCGGATCCCTCTCTCACTTTGCAGGCCATTTTCTTTTACCCCTTTTACAACTTCTGAACTCTCCCCATTCAACCTCTCACTTCACCTTTAACACTCCCAGCCAGGGCTGGTCCTAACACTGGTCGCACACGGTGCAACAGTCTTTTTGGTGCCCCACCCCCGTTTCCTCCTTCTCCATGAATTCCTTCACTGCCACTCACCAACAATTCACCTCATCTCTCTATAGCACCTTTCTGACAAACATTTCATTTTTTTATAGCGCTACTCATAGTTTACTCACACTCATTTCTGTGATCTGCATGGTACATATTCTTTGTAGCAGGAACGTTAACCCTCTGCACTGTGTGGGTGACAAGAGTGCCCATGTGAGTGCACGGTGAGCGATGCAACAGTGTGAGAGTAGGGTAAGAGGAGTGACTGCAGGGTGAGTGAGGTGGCTTATGAATTTAGGTGCGGGTGCAAGTTCAGAATGGGACGAATGAGTGTATGATTACTGATGGGCTTGTTTGAGTGAGTTGCATATTGAGCAGTGAGGGGGACAGGTGAGTGAAGTGTCACATGAGTGCAGGATGAGTAGTGTACTCGTGTGACTGCAGGGTGAGGTATAGGATGAACAGCGCAAGTGCATTGTGAGTGCAGAGTGATCACTGTGAGTGCAGGGTGAGCGGGTGAATGGTGTGAGTGCATTGTGATCGCTGTGAATGCAGGGTGAGCGTGAAAGTGAAGGGCGAGAATGACGAGTGAGTTGTCTGAATGCAGAGTGCATTCCCAGACACTTGAAGTAACTCAGCATGTTATGGACGGCGGCGTAGGGTTTAAGATCTAAGTTAAACTATTGCTATTATGGCATTAATCGGGGATCGAGGAAATAAATAATGTGCTGATCCTGCAACAAACTTCCAGTCCTATGGTTAGGGTTGCCAGCAGATTATTTTGATGGCCCAGTCGGTACAAAAATAAGCAGTCACCTAAAGCTGTATTTTAAGCACTTATCTGTGCATACTTCGAACAGCAAATATAAATAGAAAGCACTTTTAATTGTGTTCTAGGGCTGCCTCAATGATCCATGACTGATAATTAAAGAGAACAAAGACAGAAAAGTCACATAACCAATGCATACATACTTTTTTATTTATAAGTCTATTTAGTGTCAAGAGGAGGTCTTTGCAGGCTCTTTAAACAAAACACGGCAGGCATTTTTCTTTTGGCAACCCTACTTTATATTCCTTTTCATGAAATGCATTCTCACACTGCAGCAGTAAATGCAAAATACAAATGTAAGGAATAGGCAGAGTAGGGGCCCAGGGGGTACTGGAACCAGGAAAAAAACTAAGCCTCTGTAACCAGTTTACAAAGGCATGTAAATATGCAAATGGTCTTTAAAGACCTGTGAAAAACTCGGGCGTGCCGGAGATAAGACTCCAGACACTGCCCAGCTGAGCCGCCAGCAGCTCGAGTTGCACTGCAGCAGCCCGGGCTGAGATGCAGGATGGGGGAAGAGGGGGGGCTGAAGCCCTTGGGCCTCGGCAGAAGTGTGACTGGGAAGGCGCGACCCCCTTTGCATCGCTCCACGGCCCCCCTGGGGGTCGCGCCCCACAGTTTGAAGACCCCTGCTCTACTGTGTTGGCCAGCTGATTGCTTCTTCTGTCTTGGGCAGGGAAAGGACTGGATTGTACTTTCATCATCCTGCTGTTAGGTTTCTCCAAGGTCTTGAAGTAGGCTTGCCTCCTTTTGGAAGTCCCAGGGAGATATAAGACTTCAGAGAACTCACTGGAATCAATAAACCTGCCAAGAAAAAGATCTTGAAGAGCTGCCAGGAGTAATACTGCCCCTTTGCTGTGTTGTCGCTTTGTTGGGTTGGCTTTCAGTTGGTGCTTCTGTCTTGGGCAGTGAAAGCACTGAACTGAACTTTCTCTAACTTGTTGCTGAGAATCACCAAGGGCTTGTAATCGAACTTGCCTCCTGTTCACAAAGTCTCAGGGATAGCAAAGACTTCACTAATCTCTGGGCACCGTCTCTGGAAAAGTCGGTTACAGTTGCCGCAGAGGAGGAAAAGCAGTCGACTCCGTCGCTGGCTCCGTATCCTGAAGGCACCACAGAGGGCACCGCCGCATCTTGCAACTCAACCCTGGTCTTACTGACGACAACGACCGACGCTGTCGCCACTGAGCCGCTGCTTGCACCGTGACCTGTGGACACCGCACTCCGCACCACCGCGCTTCACCTCGTCGCCCTGGTCTCACCGACGCCATCACTGCTCTTCAAAAGTCTCTGTCGCCTGCACCGCGATATGTCAGCACCGCATCGAGCACTGGCCTACTTTGCACTGCAGCCCTGGTCTCACTGACACCTCTGGACATTTGTCACCGAGCCGCTGCCTGCACTGTGACCTGAGGACACCGCACGGCACACCGCTGCACTTCGCATCGCAACTGTGACGGTTGCCATATCCGGCTGCATCGGCCCCAATGAAAAAGGTACTGTTCACGAGTCTGTCGACCCTACCGCTGACCCGCTCTGACGCGGTCAGCAGGAACTGTTGGATTCTGTTGTTTTCAGTATCGCGATAGCACCGGAAGGCGCTACTGACTTCAAGGAACTGCATTTTTAAAGCTTTTCTTGCAAAGTGCATATTTTTAAGTACTGTATGTTGGATTTTTGCCGTTTTGGTCTTGTTTTGGATATATAAAAATATTGGATATTTTTCTAAACTGGTGTGGTGTCCTATAGTAGTGTTTTCACTGTATTACTGTTGGCTATGTGCACATGCTTTACACACTGCCTCTGAGATAAGCCTGACTGCTTGTGCCGAGCTACCAAGGGGGTGAGCAGGGGTTGTTCTAGGAGTATAACTCCCTTACCCTGACTAGCAAGAAGGGTCCCTACTTGGACAACGGTGCAAACCATTGCCAACTAGAGATACCCATTTCTAACAATGGAATATTAATTGTTAAACCTGGCATCATTGGCGTGGGTCTCCCCTGTATTTTTGCCTTTGCCTCCTTTATGTTTGCTGTGTGTTGGACTTTGTTTTGCTGGTCTAGATGCTTTGGGCACTTTGCCACTGCTGTTCAGTGCCAAAGTGCAAGTGCTCCCTTTGAAAATTATTTTTATGGATTGGCGATTCCATGATTGGCATATTTGATTTACTAGTCAGTCCCTAGTACAGTGTACTGTGTATGCCCAGGGCCTGTAAATCAAATGCTGCTAGTGGGCTGCAGCACTGGTTGTGCCACCCACATAAGCAGCCTGTAAATGTAACTCAGGCCTGCCATTGCAGAGCCTGTGTGCAGTTTGGTACTGCCATGTCAACCTGGCAAGTGCACCCACTTGCCAGGCACTAACCTTCCCTTTTCTTACATATTAGTCACCCCTAAGGTAGGCCCAAGGTACCCCTATGGGCAGGGTGCAGTGTATGTAAAAGGTAGGACATGCCCTGATGTGTGTGGGATATCCTGATAGTGAAATACTGCCAATTTCGTTTTTCACTATTACAAGGCTACCTGTTCCCATAGGATAGAATGGATAACTACCCCTGAGAACAAGGTAGGAAAATAAAGTTTATTATGCCTGAGCTCAGAATGTTAAAATGAATCTTTTAGTAAGGGTGATTTTTACATTCTGTGTTTGAAAATACCACTATTAGAAAGTAAGTATTTTCTTACTTAGCCATCCAGTGTGCCTCTGCCAGGATGTGTATTGACTGTCTGGCTTTGGAGTGACAGGGGCTGGAGATGCACAGTGGCTCCAGAGAGTCTGGGTGAGTTAGGGCTGTGCTGAATACACCTGGGCTGCATTTAAAGTAGGGGGAGGAGATTTCCTTTCACCCGAATGGGCCTGGTCTACCTTCCACAATGCTGTCTCCACCTCCTCCCAGGAAGCTGCACCAGAGAGTACAGAACTGAGCACAGGGCTTCTCTGCCACCAGAGAACAAAGTATTTTGCTGTATAAATATTGGGGCCCAGACCCCTGCATTTCAGATCATTTCTGGGAAATCAAGAGGAACCTTTGCCAAGGAGAAGAGCTGGAGAAACTGAGGAGGAGTACTGCCCCTGCGCTGTTTGCTGTCTGGGGTTGGCCTGCAGTGGCTACTTTCTGCCAAGGAAAGGGAAAAGGACTTTGCTGTTTGCTGTGTCCCCTGCTTGTGGAAGATCTCCAAGGGCTTGAAGAAGAGCTTGCCTCCTGTTCTGAAGTCTCAGGGACACAAATACTTCACCCCCAGCTCCGCTGAACTTCTTTGCTGGGAGTTCTGACCTGCCAAGAGGTGCCTGTAGCTGTTCTGGGCCTCTGGAGGTTGTTCGGGCTGTTGGGAGCTGGAAAACAACGCAACAACGAGAAGTGTGACACATCTGTGCCTGTTCCGATGCATCGCCGAAGAAACCGACGCAGCGCCTGCCCCCGGCTCGAGAAATTGCTGGACGCCGCATGGAGTGCATCGGTCTCCGAAGTCAAAGATCACCGCACCGATTCCGACGCAAGCCCTGCTGTGCGGCTGCAAGAAACCATGCATCGTCCTGGATCGTCGCAGCGAGGTGCCAAGTCTGTTGCATCATTGGGGGACGCAGTAAGAAATCGATGCATCATCTCCTCTCCGGTGAGGAACTGACTCATCACCTCCCCTGCGCAGCAGTAAGGAATCGATGCATCACCTCCCCCAGAGCAAGGAACCAACGCATCACCTTCCCTGAGTGTAAGGAACCGACGCATCACCTTCCCTGCGGCCCTTTTTGTTTGTGTGCACGATGCATCTAAGGTACTTTGTGTGAAAAGTGTTGCATCTACAATTTGCTTTGAACTGAACTATGTCTACCATTTGAAAGTCATATTTGTATTACTGTATTGTGAATTTTTGTCGTTTTGGTCTTGTTTGGTTTAGATAAAGATTACTTATTTTTCTAAACTGGTGAGGTGTCCATTTGTAGTGTTTTCACTGTATTACTCTATGTGTTCAAAATTGCTTTACACACTGCCTCTGAGATAAGCCTGTCTGCTCATGCCAAGCTACCAAGGGGGTGAGCAGGGTTTATTTTAGAAGTGTATCCCCCTTACCCTGACTAGAAGCAAGGGTCCCTATTTGGACAAAGGTACCTACCTCTGCCAACTAGAGACCCCCATTTCTAACATTAATCTTTTAATACAATAGCATTTCAAGATGTATCAAAACTCCAGCAGCCACCTAATGACATCAAACTACAGCTACCCCTCATCCTATATGAATATAAAGTTACAAGGCTGAAGATATTCCATTTCCAGATAAGTAAAAGCTTTTCTTACAAGTAAAACATTAATAAAAAAACTTTGCTACACTGTGACATACGGCGGAATCTTTTAAATTAAACAAATACTGAAAAGCCTCATGATAGTCATGGAGCTTCTTCCTTAGAAATAATGGTTCTAAATACTGTTTCCTATATGCAAGATAAAATCTGCAAAAAGGTTCTAAGTGCAATATTGATGGAGCAGATCTGTTGTCACAAGGACATTCAAATGATTAAGACCCCAACCACCACTCTTTGGGAGTGCAGCAATATGACGTATTATAGAAAAACAGAATTGAATTAAGAGACATCTATGATGCACATTGGAGACCAAACTAATATAAGATTGAGACCCTGGATACTTTTATAGTGACAAATATCTTGTTACAATAGTTTAAGTCTGATCTCTCAAAAGCCTTTTTTGTGCGCTCAATCTGAAGACATAATGTTTTAGGTCCCTTTTGAAAAACCATGCTACATTCTCCGGAAACTTTCAAAGATTCTCATCTGGGTTATCAAATCCCTTTATGGTGTTTCTAATATTGGTTAGCCAAGGAATTTAATATGCCTGTTCCAGCTCTAAGCAGTCTCCAAGGAATATTTTGGTAACCTGAGTCTCAGTTTTAGACCAAACAGAATGCCAAATAACTGTGGTTTGTACTCTAATATATCCAATAGAAAATGAAGCCCCACTTCCCTGTGTACAATGGTCTTTTGGAGTTGAATGTGTTACTGCAAGAAGTCTTTTCAAAAACGTACTCTTATCTTTGTAGTAAAGTGTTGTCTCAACCCCATATTCCTGTGCCATATGTAGCCACAGCAACTGTTTTGGCCCTATAGAGGGTCAGCATTTATTTAATTGGCTTTGCATCTAATTTTGTTGCAAATCTAAAAGTCCTTTAATTATTTCTTGACAGATTGGTGGAACTGATTTCTCTATGGTAGTTTCACCCATCATCCAATGAAAACCGTATGCCTCAATAGCTGAAATATTTGGTGCTTAAAATCTTACCATTTATATAAATTGGGTAAATCTTCTGTGTGTTTTTACCACAATACATGGGGAATGTTTTTCCTCATTAATCCTTAGATCTATATTTTTCATGTAGTCTTTGAAGGTATAAATGAGACTCCGCAAACTTTTGGAGTTAGAGTGACTAAAACTGCATCATTCGCATACAGGAGAATTGGTATGGGCCGCTGACCAACTCTGGAAGTATTTACACCAAGAGATTGTAATTTCCCATGTACACCATTGATATATACATAGATGAGAAAAAAAGGAGCCAAGACACATTCTTGGTGCATTCCTCTTCCTATCCTAAATAGTTGAGTTAATTCCCTGTGTGGCCCATATCAGACTCTAGACATTATATTGCTATTCATATAGGCTAGCAGTGAGATTATATCATTCAGAGCCCGCAGTAAATCCATACACCTCTACAGCTCATTGCAGTCTATCAAATCAAAATGACAACTACGGTCCTTGAAACACATGTATAGGCTACCTTCCTTTGCTTTGTATAGTTCCCCACCAGAAGGTTCAGGTTGAGGCACTCTTCCACAGTCCCCAGCCCTTTCCTAAAACCATATTTTGCTCTAGTCAGAATATTAATATCTTCAGCCCACTGTTCCAATCTTTTTATGATAACCCTTCCTATTAATTTGGCTGAAGAATCAAGAAGGGAGATGGGTCGGTAACACTTAGGGTTGCTTTTTAAACCTTTCTTATAGATTGGAATAATTAGTGATTTTGACCAGGATTATGTAATGAATCCAGCACAAGCAGCATTTGGGACCTTAGTAATCAAGGGTCCCCATTGAGCAGAGAGATACTTTTAAGTTTCCACAGGGACACCGTCTGGGTCGGGAGCCTTTCCCACTGGACTATTGTCTAATGCTCTAGTTACCTCCTCTAGGATGATACCAAGGAAAACACAGTGTCTGTATCTGATCTTATATGTGGTTAACAAATTAAAGCAAAGTGAGCCACCCAGACTGATGTTGGATTTGAGCAGTCAAGATTAGGGGCAGTATTATTTCTGAACAGCATTTATTGTATTCCAGAATAAAGTATTGTCATTAGTCTCTGCAGCTTAAATTAATTTTCCCAAGCCTCCTCTTGTAACTCTTTTTTCCTGACAATTAACACCTTTTTATATTGGATTCTGCTAGTCTGGATAGCATGAGAGTCCCTGGGATGGCAATAAAGAAACTTAATATGATTACTGCAAGCATGAGTACATTTCTGATTCAACCAAACTTCACCCCTCGTTTCTTTTACCCTTGATTTCCCTAGTCAGAAGTTGACAAATAAATTTTGAAATGAAAATATGTGCTTTCATAACCTGTTCATAAACATCTTCATGAGCCAGGCAAATTAAGAAATGATCCAAATTCACATTTATTAGCTCTGATGTAAAGCTAGAGAGATTACCTCTGGTTAATTTTATTTTAATACTATTCTGCCCAACTGGCGTGATATTTGATATTCAACCTGACTGTTTTATTTGTTGCCACCTTATTTGTACCATTAGAATTATCGGTTCTGATAACGAATACAATTTTCCCCAACCTGATGGTAAGTTGGTATAAACCTTTCATTCACAGTGGCAAGAATATGATAAATTTTTCTATTGCCTCCTCTGCCAATAAAGGTGGGAGGTTGAGGGTCATAGCTAGATCATTAAAAGTCTGTCATATTTTTATTGTATTTAAACATTAAACTATGTAGGGCTGAGCAATGTCTAAAATGACCAATATCCTCACCCTGAATATCGGTGAGGCCACACACCTGTTTAGAAGAGAGAGAACACATGGTAAAATTAAAGTTACCAGCCCAAATCATGTAAACATCATTTGAGTTATGACGGATAAAATAATCTAAATCATTTTCCATGGCTTTTACCACTTCAACCCTTGAGGTATCAAATATTGTATTATAGAAAATAATTATTAGAAGATCAGGATGACCATCAGATGCTAATAACATAAATTGATAATATGTTGTTATTAAAAATGTTTTGACACTTTTAAGGGTACTTATTAGAAACCAAAACAAGAATACCTCCTTTTCCCTGCCCATACCAGATTGAGTGGCTGCTGCACAGAAGAATATAAACCCATCAACATCAAATGAGTTAATTAACCGTGTTTCTTTAAGACAGACTATCTGAACTTCATTAACGTATTTTGACCAATACTCAGATTTGGGTTTATTGGCCAGTCCAGCTACATTCCATGAGACTATTAGTATTTCCAACGAGCCATCCATTGTAGTTAGTAGGTATCTCTTGTCCAGTAACTTCATGGACCCTATTTGAAAATTGTTCAGTATAAATTAACAGCCTCCTCTTAGAGAGTATAGGATTAGGTTTGCTTGATATGGCAAGTCAGTCAGGATCATCCAAACATTCTAGGGGAGAAAATTGATTGCTAGTTGAGACTGGATAGCTCTGTCCTGCCATAACATTGGGACCTGTTTTTGAGCTTTGGCTTAAAGGAGGAAATAAATATTCAGATCTATAGAAAAAGCCCAAAGGGACAGTCTTTATTTAACTCCTCAAGTGAGCACCTTGTGAATATGTGGTCTGGAGAGTCAAAAGTATATATTCAACCAGATAGGGGCATCTGATATTCAAAAATATGCAATTATGCTCCAATGTTTTCTTAAGATTTCCTATCCATTGGACTCTTTTCACCATCAAAATCTTGTCAAATAACAGATTCACCTTAGGTATCCTTTGTGCTAACCAGTGTATAGCTTTATTTTTAAGTTTTCTCCAGGATTCCCTACTAGTGGGCCTCAAGCTGGAAACCCCCGTAAAAATCTGAATATAGGGTGTAACCTGTGGTGGACAATGCAATACGTCTTTTGATGATTGATAGCTTTATTCCCCTGATAAATTACGTTCCTCATGGGAAGGCTTTCCCCTGATCCTATTAGGTGCATCACCCCTTGTTGGAGTTCCTTCTGATGGACTACTTTTGGTAAGCAGGGGCTCTTTCTGGGCTGATCTCAGTCCCACTCTTGTGCTATTATCTCCCTAGGATCACCCTTTGCCATATTGTTTATGGATCCATGCAAAACTTCACTGTGTCTTAGCACTTGTGTACTTGGGGCACAAGTCTACTTCCCTAACAAATCCAAAACATTTTCTAGGCCTGTTTCTGATCATTCACAAACTGGACATATGGAACTAGGTCTGTCCCCATTGTATTGTCCTCAGTTTGCCTGGAAATCTTGGTCATCCTCCTTTTCTATTTAGCAGGTGCAGGTTTCACTTTTGATGGACAGAGAATTGCAGGCGTGGCTTGGGGAGCATGTGAAACACAAGGATTAGAATTAAGTTGCGTCTGGGGCATTACAGGCGAGGGGTTTACTTGGACAACCCTAGGTTCTTCCACTGTAGTTAGAATCTCGGAGACCGCATGCTGAGTAGCCTCCAATCTTTCTTCCACATTAACAAGCTCTTTTTTATCATATTAATGGCCCCTGAGAGGAAATTTGTAATGGAGTTTGAGGTAATAAGGCTGTTATCCTTTGTAACAGCTTTCGTTGTAATTTTCCTTTAACCCATTTTTATAAAACAAGAGGACAAAATATATAGACATACAAGTAAAGATACTATCTTAGTAGTCAGATGTAAGGGTTGCCCAGCCCAGCCTCATCAGCAGGCGACACCAGACGGGCCCGCTCTTGGTGCTGCAGGAGACTCCAACGACAGATCAGCAGGAAGAGCTAAAAGAAGTAGTCACCGCCCGGCAGGGACAATCTGCAACAATTAGGTGTCCCTTTCAGGTGTTTCCAAGTATTAATTAAGGCCTTCAGCCCTTCCACTATCAAGCCGATTTTGCCAGAATCTCCATATGTCATTCAGTGTTCCCGTAGGTGCAATTTATCACACCACTCCTGTATATTCCTCACACTGCTCTGTTTCCTTCTGACTTTGAAAGGGATGAAGAGTCCCCAAATATACCCAATTTAATGTTACTTATGGTGACTTCTGATGCTCATGATGCCGCTTTCCTAGGCAGATAATTTTAGACAGGATCCTAGTGTGACCGGCAGCCGGTTGCCCCCCTAACATCTACTCTCATGTCTCCTCCACCTCCACTCCACCCATCTGCCAGCGCTTTCTCCCATTGCCTGCCGCCTTCAACCCAGCTCAAATCAGGTCAACAATCCCTCATTCACTCACCGGTAGCCTCCACTGCTGTGTAAACAAGGAGACAGTCAATGGGCCATAAAAGATCGAAAGATAAAAGCATACATATAATACTTTCGCATAAAATAATTTATAATGGAAAATCAGCATTACAAACAGCAATGAAAATGCATCAAATGCACTAAACAGGTTACCACAGTCCCTCCAGAGTAAAGCATAGCCATCTCAAAAGCAAATCTCATAATCACTGTCATTACAAGAAGATAGGGGCAGATTTACAAGCCCCTTGCACCGCCAGTGCGTCACATTGAGTGACACACCAGCGGCGCAACCTGCTGCGTGATATTTACAAGCACACATAAATCCACCCTGCGTGACTTTACCTGTGCTTGTAGATATCGCCCCTTTTCACGCAACACTTTGTGTGTTAGGGGCGTGACATGGGTGTTGTTGTGAGTGTTCCCACGCAACACCCATGTCCACTGATGCATTTCCAAATTTACGAGCAACCCCTAGGGTGGCGTAGCAAGGTGCAACGAGGAGAAATGTTTTAATTTCTCCTCGTTTTTTTCCTCTTTCGATGCGTGCTGCATTCTACAGCACACATTGTAAGAGGAAATCACCTCAATTGATTGCTTTTGTGCAGGGAGGTGCCCCTTCCTGCACAAAAACAATATCCCCACGATGCAGGCATTCTTGCACCATGGTGCAAGGGTGCCTGCGCCGACACATGGCAGCAGTTTGTGCACCAGTGCAGGGGGAAGCACAGAGATGTGACATATTGCTGTAAATATTTCGCATCCCTGTGCTTCAAACCTAACGCAGCGCGGCACAGCAGAATGACTTGCGGCACCACACTGCGTTAGTTTCTTGTAAATCTGCCCCAAAGATTCTTGTTGCACCTAGCCATCCATCGATTTTCTGCAACTCTGTAACAGACATCATAAACATTTAAAAATTGGAGAAAAATCAGAGCATCCCAGCACTTGCATCACTTTAGGGATTTTAAAGTTGGATTAATAAATAAGAAACTACATTTGACAAAATTTGCAAAAAAGCATAACGTTTATTTAGGTCTCCTCAGATAATCCATCACAGGCACAAACCGGTACCGGCGACCCCAGGGAGCTACAACTGCCTGGAAAGTTCAAAAGCTGCTCCACTATACAGGCCCTAAAGCGAAACAATCAGGATCTCTCCCATCGAGAGAGTGGGATTACAAAATAATGTACTGCAATGTACTGCAAAGAAGGTGAGATAGTCCCTGACAGTATTTTGCTAGAGTCAATATGTAACCTCTGGGAGTGACAGAAATCAAAAAAGCAGCGCTTTACTATCATCTTTTCAGCTTTTTTAAGGTGCGGAATGCATCAGAAAAATCTGGGGTTATTGTTTTAATGTTTTTTTGTAAATAAGCCAACCAAGGGATTGTAAGACCTTTGTCCAGTTTGCCTCACTCTGTAATGATGTCTCCATTCAGAATAGCCTCAGTATTGATGCTAACTTAGGTTTCCCAGTGAGTGCAGAATAAAATGTGAGCAATGTGGGACAGACAAAAGAGCCGCTTACAGATGCGGATGTCCTCCTTAAGTGAGGTGGTAACATCCTGATAACCCCATATCCGAGCCTCTATTTAGTGCTGCAGATGCACACTAGGACTTATGAATATTCTGAAAAGGGGAACTGTCTCCCTGCCTACTGCCTGTGGTAGATTCAATAGTGCACCCCCTGCCCTACAGATCTTCAGTCGTGAATGGTTAATCTGCGGTTGCCAAGAACCAGAAAGACTAAAAACAACACCAGATAGTTGAAATTATGCACACAACCCAGTGTTTGTCCCTTCCCCCTTAAAGTGGATATGTTTTTTTTCCCTGGTCCTCACACCATTATGTGCGATTTCCTATAGTTTGTAGCCAGCTCACTCATAAAAGATACAAAAGATTCCACCAACAGAGTAAGAGCCCCTGGCATTCGAGCCATAATGACAGCATCATTAGCAAAAAGCAGCCCCAATACTTGTACTTGGGAAATCATCCGAATGTCGATAGTGGCTTCAACCAAGGCAGGCCACAGGTTGTTAGTATGAATGATAAAAAGCAAGGGGGGCAGAATACATCCTTGGCACACTCTGTGGGCTAAAGTAAAACTAACCAACACTTCTCCCACCAGGCCGGACTGAAGCTTCGCTTCCAGCTTCTCTTGTAATGTATGCAGGAAGTTAACTAATGACATCTCCACACCTAAGTCCAGCAACAGCAGCCAAGGTTTGGATCTATTAACACAGTCAAGGGCTGTTGACAAATCCATCAAGACCAGGTCCAGTGGACAGCACTTAGCAACTGTGTATTTACCGATGATCAAGTTCAAGTTTAAGCATTGTTCCACTGTACCCAGCCCCTGTTGGTAGCCAATTGAAAGGGGCACAAGATGTCATTAGAGTTTGCCCACAGCTGCAAGTGACTGAATATCACGCTTAATGACCTTAACCGTACTATCAATTACACACTCCTTTGATAACCCCAGATAAGGACAGAAATGTGGAAGAATGTGTACAGGGCACAGTTCAGAGCAAAAGGGGAATTTGCCTTGTTTCTTTGAGCCAGTACCAGAATGTCACACTGCCATATAGGTGATACTAAAGTCTGATATTTCCTTTATAAAAAAGAAAACAGAAATTCAGTTTCAAAGCAAACTTGGTTCACAATGTTCACATTTTCCTGAAAAAAGCTCAGTGTATTAAAAAAAGCCCCATAAAAGCTACTAGTGCCGTTAGATCATTATCTTTGTCAGTTCTTTGTGCATTCAAAAGAAAAGACTGATGCAGATTCACAATAACTCCTTAGAGGGAAGAACATTTTACAAAGCTGAGAAAGTGTCCTTAAGAAACACTGCCTTTCAGCCAATAGGGCTGAATTTTTTGATTACTATAACTATTGTACATGGAAAAAGCATTGCACAAACCATACAATCATGTGTGCAGTGTAATATGCTATTTTTGCCATGCTTGTTAGGGGTGAGAGGCAATATTACTCACTTGTTTTTTTCGCCTCATGTGAAGCACATATGTTTTAGTATTTACACATATGTAAATATATAATGTGTACATCATCCTGGGAGATATCCTAGAATGTTTTGAGTATGCCTAAAAATGTAATTATACTTCAATCGTATGAGTACATATACAGATAGTGTCTTGAGCACCTTATGTAAAGAACCTTTCCACCAAAACGCTGTGTATGAGGTAGTAATTGCATTTGTTTCCACAAAAGTTGAGGACAGACACTAGCTTCACAATTTTTCTTTTCAACACATGAAATGCATGCTAAAATCGCTGCAAAAATTAAGATTACAATTATCTCTGAGTTGGCCATTGAGCAGTCATGCTGGTTCTTACCAGAGGGAGATGCATCTGTACAAATGCATGTTAGACTTTAGATCAAGGAGAAGTATATGATCTGTCAGTGTCAGTAATATGTTTAGATGTCGAGAAAGCTTTTCGAATGGTTTATTAGAAATACTATTGTTAGTAGAATATTTTAAGGGCCTACAACATTCTTAAGTGGGTTCAAGATGATAAATAAGAAATCATCTGCATTATTGTGTCAATATTATCCTATCCAAGACCCGCTCTATTTTCTTAAGCCTCTGCTCTTGCTAGTTCTATTGCAATTGCTTATTGTACTTTATATTTTACATTTAGATCATTGTAAGAAACTCTCAATGCAAACGAGGCAATTTCTTGATTGTGATATTGCTTCAGTGAAAGGGATTTGTGCCCTTTTTGTCCCCTCCAACTCTGATCTTTTTAGGGAGCTTGAGTAATAAAGGAGTTAGGTTCAATTCAAATTCACAAAGACAGTGTAGCCCATTTGGCTACACAGTAAAGATACAAATCGAAAAGTCAGGTTAAACATAGATTTATTACAAATTCGAAGCCAATGTAATATAAATCAGTCTCAAAAACATCACATAGCAATACATAATTATCAAACAATTTACAACTCTACGAACAAAATTAATTCTCAGTAGTAAATAATCAATGAGAACCTCAGTAGCAATGGTACAAAGTAAAAGAAGCAGAGCAGATTCAGAAGATTGGAAAGTTGGATCCTCCTGTCTATGATGCATGAAGATTTTTAATTCCACTATTAAAATACACTAAAAAATGCTAAACTAGGTTCAATCAGATCCCAGAAAAAAGAGAAAGGTTTCAGCGTGGAAACTTTCAGTAGAAGTTTCTAAAGTAAAGCATTGCATAGCATGAAACTTTACTACGAAAACACAGAATGCAAGGCACAGAAGTCTAAGCCTCTCCTAACCTAAAGAAGTATAAGCGTAAGTGTGTATAGAAAGCCACAGCACATTGCCTAATTATACCCTCAAAGACCTTCCTAAATTATTATCATGGACCCAATTAAAGACCACCTTCAAAAATACTCTCTTTAGCAAAACACACTGGTAATTCTTCTTTCTTTGATGTGCATTTTGAAAACATGCTTGTAACTCCTTCTTCTTAGATCCACATATTTAGAGACAATCCTTAAATTTATGCCTTTATTCCACACGGAGAGTAGGCCTCATTTCTGGTATTAATTTCTACCACCATTGACTCCCTTTTCACTTCCTTATCTGTTTCACACAAAGAGCCTTTTTCCATTCATTAGGTCATCATACCAGGCATATGGAGACTGGAAAAAACACTCCACCTGAGAAAACATTCACATAAAAAGTTAGACAATAAGAAACCCAAATCCTTAAGGCCTTTGGTCAAGTTAACAAATTCAAGACTTCAATACATGTTATAAATAAATAAATGCTAATACAAGAACTACCACGTTATAAAAGTAAATACATTGTTCATGTATAAATATTATATTATAAAATAAGAACAACACATTTTTGTATAATAGATAAAACTGCAACTCATTATAAATAGAAACAAAACATTAGTGAACACTCCTATTATAAATTTTGTGATTACATAGCACGGGTTACATTACATCTGTTAGAAATGGGGGTCTCTAGTTGGCAGAGGTAGGTACCTTTGTCCAAATAGGGACCCTTGCTTCTAGTCATGGTAAGGGGGATACACAGTTTAGATCACCCCTACTTACCCACTGGGTAGTTTGGCACAAGTAGGCAGACTTATCCCAAAGGCAATGTGTAAATATTTGTACTCAAAACACACAGTAATACAGTGATAACACCACAAATGGACACCACACCAGTTTAGAAAAATAAAGTATCTTTATCTAAACTCAACAAGACCAAAACGACAAAAATCTAACATACAAATATTAAGAATATGACTTTTAAAGGTTTCAAACAACTTGGTCCATAGAAGACTATGGATTTCTCTCAAGGTACCTGTAGTTGCGACAAAATTCACAAGGCCAAACAGCCGCAGAGGTGGGAAGCGTAGAAAAACAAAGAGATGCGTCAGTTCCTGAGACCATGGGGAGGCGATGTGACAATTCTGGAGTAGTGATGGGTCGAATCCGGTGTGTAGGGGGAAGTGATGCGTTGATTCCGAGATGGTTCTGGTCCACGGGTGATGCGTCAGTAAAACGTGCCGCACAGGTACGATGCGTGGAAACCAGGGATGCATCAGCGATCGATGTGGTGGCGTTGAGCGGCACTGCATTGATTTCTTCAGCCACGATCCCTCGATGCATCGGTTCTTGCAGCGGCGACAGGCACTGCGTCGGTTTCGGCAGCGGCACAGCGATGCGTGGAGATTCTTCTCTCACAGCCGTGCTGCGTCCGAAAAACAGCCGCAAGAAGAGCGATGCGTAGATTTTCTTGTAGTTGTGGTGCTTTTCCAGCTCCCAACAGCAGGAACAACATCCAGAGGCCCAACACAGTCACAGGCAGCTCTTGGCTGGTCAGAACTCCCAGCAAAGACGTTCAGGGGAGCTGGGGGTGAAGTCTTTGTGTCCCTGAGACTTCAGAACAAGAAGCAAGCTCTACTCAAGCCCTTGGAGATCTTCCTCAAGCAGGGGGACACAGCACACAGCAAAGTCCTTGTCCTTTCCTTTGTAGAAACAGCTACTGCAGGCCAACCTCAGACAGCACAGAGCAAAGGGGCAGTACTCCTCCTCCAGTTTCTCCAGCTCTTCTCCTCGGCAAAGGTTCCTCTTGATTCCAGAAGTAGTCTAAAGTTCAGGGGTTTTAGGTCTAATATTTATACCCCAAAATGTCTTTGTTCTCTTTTTGCAAGGGTCTCTGAGCCCAGTCCAAACCAGTTCTGTCTTCACTGGTGCAGTATGACCACAGGGGGTGGAGACAGCATTGTGCAAGGGAGACAGGCCCTATTCAGGTGCAAAGAAATCTCCTCCCGCTACTCTAAATTCAGCCAAGGTATATTCAGCTCTGCTCTGAGTCATCCAGGAAGGGCCAGGCACACCTCAAACCCCCCAGTGGCTGCCTACAGTGAATGCACATCCCCAGCCCCTGTCACTCTAAAACCAGACAGTCAATACACAAACAGGCAGAGGCACACAGAATGATTAAACAAGAAAATACCTACTTTCTAAAAGTGGCATTTTCAAACACACAATTTAAAAATCATTTTTACTAAAAGATGTGCTATTAACTTCTGAGTTCAGAGATCCTAAACTTAATTTCTCTATATTGTCCCCATGGGAATTTATGGTTGGAAGATGTTACAAAGCATTTCCCTTTCTGTCCTATGGGCAAGATAGCCTTTCAATAGGGAAAAACGAAATTGGCAGTATTTTACTTTCAGGACATGTCACACACACCAGTACATGTCCTACCTTTCACATCCACTTCCCCCTGCCCAGGGGGGTACCTTAGGCATACCATAGGGGTTCCTTACATGTAAGAAAAGGGAAGGGAAGGTTAGGGCCTGGCAAGTGGGTGCACTTGCCAAGTCGACATGGCAGTTAACAACTGCGCACCGACACAGCAGGGGCAGGTCTGAGTTACCTTTTCAGAGCTACTCATGTGGGTGGCACAATCAGTGCTGCAGGCCCACTAGTAGCATTTGATTTGCAGGCCCTGGCACACTTCAGTGCACTTTATTAGGGGCTTACCAGTAAATCAAATATGCCAATCATGGAGAACCAATTGTAACAACAATTTACACAGGGAGCACTTGCACTTTGAAACTGATCAGCAGTGGCAAAGTGCCCAAATCATCTAAGCCAGCACAAACGAAATCCAGTAAAGCATCAAAAATACAGGAGGTAGAGGCAAAGATTCAGGGGAAACCCATGCCAAAGATGGCAAGTCTAACAACATCCCACAAATACTTAAGGCCTCAGTATACATATGTGGCCTAATCAATAATAATTGGGGCAGAGTCAGTTTTATGCTGCTCCAGTCCCCCCTCTATTGGCATATCAAGCCATCACAAGTAACAATGTGATCTAATCAAAAGAAACATCTAAAACTGTGTGGTCGTAATCATTTTTGAGTCCTCCAGATGTTTCATATCATCATAGTATCTACTCTAACGCTCCTCTAGCTCTACTTCTGCTCTGTTTCTCTTCACTCCCTGTCGAACTTGAACATATCTATATCCCTATTAAAATCAGGAACATGAATATCACACAAAGAACAATTATTGGGCTTCAAAATAGCACCCAATATTCCACTTCCCAAACCATTTTCCCACAGCAGACACTACATTTCCAATAGATTCCCAAGCTCCTGTTGCTTTAAACCATTCCAAGTTCCTCATCAACCCAGATATATTCCTGATATACTTATCCAGATCCTGACTCTTGTCAGGTCTATAAGTACAACATTGCTAGACTTTGAGCATCTGACAGACTACACCCTTTTTTGCATGTAGAAGGTCTAATGCAAGTCTATTCTGCAAAACCATTGATCTAACCAATACCATTTCCGTATTTATAAGCAATAGAGAATTTGCAGCATTAGTGGCTAATCTATCCACTATAACAGACAGCTTCCTAATCATCAGACAATTCAGGATCACACCTACTGATGGAACAATGGCACCAAAAATGTCACCTACTACTGCAGCTCATTTTGTCTTGTGTTACTTATACCGTACTGGATCATCACAATGCTCAACATGATAATTCTTCAGGAACACTATACCAAGACAGCATGTGCCATGCCATCCAAAAGGCAATGTAAAATATGCATTTTGCCCACAAATTAAATATATTCCAGGAATCAGAGTATCCTGTCCTTCCAGGTAACAATAATTCATTCCTCTTCCATCAAACACATGTTTACAATCACTCTCCCCTAAGAACAATGGATGGAAATAACTCTGATCAACATGCATGCACAATTTTCCCTTATGCTTCCAATCCAAAGCAAAGGCAGGTAGAGTTCCCTTTTCTTGTGTTTGAGTTCTTCACTTGCCTGTTTGTGATTTTCTGCTCTCTTACCAGTTTCAACTTGAGTCTTCAGGTCTCGCCATCTATCCTCCACAAAATTCAGAAATGTATTTTCCACATCAGACATTGAACAAGTCAGATTGTGTCTCTGAGCGTAAGGAGTGACTAGCTTTTTAAGAGATGCAAAATATTTACATGCAAATTCTGCACCTTAAAATAGTTATTCTTATTCAGGTGCTTGAAAATTAGAATTTCTGACAGTACTAAATCAAAATAAAAAAAATAATATTGAAAACTACCTTGTTCATGGAATAAACTCAACAAAAGACTACATGTAATCCCATATGTCAAAGGTATGTGATGGTAGGTAGTGCTCTCAACTACTGAGGCAGGCAACTGCGTACACACATAACAATCTCTCGTGCTCATTGTAACAACATACCCATACAACCAGAAATACACATTAAAATCATAATCTCCTTTCAACATGTCTGTATGTAGCATTTTCGCTCCCCGTTTTTGTCCTTAATTGTCAGCAGGATGTGATGTAGTTGGTGCAACTGGTGAAATAATTTCTCCTGGCCTATATGTAGCTGGAGACAACCCCATAAGTATCCTTACAAGTACAACTATTACAACTAATTATAAATCTGTTATGATGCATGTACATCTATTAGAACTAGTACTAGGGTTAATATCAGCTATAGTATTTGTTTTGGTATTGGCTTCCATTTCTTCACTTAAATTGAAACCTTTGGGTGAAACATAGCAGCTACAGAATCTTTTTGTCGATTTTCACCTGTGCAAACAGAAAAACCACGTACAATCAATAAGCAACAGATTATGTACAAAGTCTTTGAGAGCCTTTCTTTCTTTCTTGCACCGTATTCAATGTCTCTCATGATAAAAGGCTCAAGTTCACTAACAATCAGTTCCAACAGGAAGTGTTTCAGTTTGTTGACTAACACAGGATATGCATTGGTGTCCAGGAAAGGTAGACCAATCACGTTAAAAATGAAATACATCAAAGCAAAGGAAGTTCAAACGTAAGCTCAAACTGTAGAATGAGTTCCTACAAATTCAGATGAATTTCCACTACTATTCCAGGATTCAGACAATTTGAGTTCTTGGGGCATTTACAAAGAAATATGTCCACTCAGGAAAAGAGTATCTCCAACAAGGCACCCTCGCTCTCTTTGACATTCTGAGTGTGTTTTTTCCCCTTCTCCAGCGTCACTCAGATCTGAGTTCTCTGTGTCTTTGGGAATTACAGCAAGGTCACCTTCTCCTTGCAGGATCTGTCGCCTAGGCCAATGTTCACCAGCTGCCACCCGCAACTGAACAGCATTAAGCCGTTTGTCTTCATCTAACTCAAGTTCTGTCACAGTCGGAGAACCAATTTTTGTCCTTAGTAACCGACTCTTCAAGACCCTCTTCAGGCTGAACGAGTGCTGTATCGAGTTCTTGTGAGTCCCCAAGAGCTTGACTAACCTGTTCCTGTGGTCGTTCAACCACCACTAGCTCTGCTGAGACATGTGCTGTTATCTCATTGAGGGGACACAGAACTAGGTGAGTGTGAGCAGCATGCATCCAGTTGGTGAGACCTACACACTTCACTACAGTATTTGTGACCAAAATCACCTGGTACGGCCCTCGCCAACGAGACTCCAAACAGCTTATCCTCATGTGTTTCTTGACCAGGACCCAGACAGCAGGATTCAGGTCATGGCATTGCTCTTGATGAGGCAGGACCGTAGAAGCTTCAACCTGATGAGACACAGAGTGCACCATATCAGCCAGTGCTTTACATTAGTCAAGCACTAAATCGTCATTGATGTTGACAAGTATATTTGCTGGTGCTGCAGGTAGTCTCATTGCTCTACCCTTGATAAACTCATGGGAGGACAATCCTGTAATTCGATCAGGTATGCTGCGAAGACTCATCAACACAAGCAAAAAAAGCATCAGGACATTTCAATGTCTTGGGAGCACACACTTTGGCAAGCCTTGATTTCAAAATTCCACCAGACCGGAAGCCTCAGGTTTGTAACTACAATGCAGTCTCTGTTCCACCTGCGGCTGACAGGAGGATATTTACCCCGTAAGCAGCGTGACCTGTATTTTACTATATTTCACTATTTTAACTGCCTCTTAAATGTGCCAAAACTTACCTGCAATCTCTGCATCGCCGTTTGCCCCACCCTGCTCCCTGGTCCACCGCAGATTTTCCGATTGCATGGAGAGAGCAGGGGTGAGGGGGCGGAGCTTAGTGTCACAACTTCCGGGGGGCCTCCATTAAAGACGCATGGCAGCGCGGACGCGCAGCGGCTGACAGGAGGATCTTTACCCCGTAAGCAGCGTGACCTGTATTTTACTATATTTGACTATTTTAACTGCCTCTTAAATGCGCCAAAACTTACCTGCAATCTCCGCATCGCTGCTTGTCCCACCCTGCTCCCTCGTCCACTGCGAATTTTCCGATTGCATGGAGAAAGCAGGGGTGAGGGGGCAGAGCTTAGTGACACAACTTCCAGGGGGCCTACATTAAAGCCACATGGCAGCACAGACGTGCAGCGGACGAGCCTCTGGCACGCTGCTGGCAAGGCAGGGGCAAGCCCATATGCACCCGTCCGCATCCGACCGGGGCCAGGGGCCACAACCCCTGCCCCTCAAGCCTCAGGTAATACTGCCTACTTCTATGCCTACTCCTCCTCTCAACTATTAAAGCTAAGGAGCCCATGAGAAGATAATTGTCAACACTCCATGTGCTTATCGAATAGTGACTCTTGTTGTACTCAGTGCTCCTTCAGGCTGTATTCCACTCTACAGATGCCGCCAAACCCACAGTCTTATACTTATAAAATGTTTTTACTCAACTGTAGATCGTTACCAAAACACTCCGCTGAACTTAACATATTTTTAGAGGACGAACAACCAGATGTGTAATTTTTAACAGAAACCTGGCTCCATAAGGAGTCTGACCCTAACCTGATCGAAACCCTCCCTCTGGCTATAATATCCAGAGGAAAGACCGTGAAACTAGGAAAGGTGGAGGTATTGCCATCATTTTTAAAAACTCCTTTAAGTGTTGTGTCAAGCCTAATCTTGTCCCGGACTGTGAAAATCTATTTTTCTCTATTCTACTCTCCGCCACCCAGACTTTCTCAAGGATTCTAAACTATTGCTGTCCGGGTGTCTGTGGACAATTTCTCAACTCTCTCCCTGAAATATCGGCTACTCTAGCAAGTTCTTCCTCTAATATCACTCATCTGGGGGATTTCAATCTACAATTTGATGATCCAAACAATGCAGATGCCTAGAATCATTCCCTAGACCTATCAGCCATTCAGCTTTCACTAAAGGTGAAAGGCCCTACTCACAGGAAAGGCCATACCTTAGACCCTGTTTTCTCCAACAACGATGAGCTGTCAGTGGGCGACCCTCTTCCTGTCCCTTGTTCTGATCACTTTTTAATTCCCATCTCACTGAAGTCGTTATCTCAACCCACCACTACTGATCCCATTAATAGGAGAGACCGTCCATGGTCCAAGCTTTCTGTAGAATCCTGGATCACTGCTCTTGAAAAATCTAAGCCTAAATCAGACCCCAACCCTGTCGTAGCCATGAAAAACTTTACGCACTGGATAGAGTCCTCACTCAACACAGTCATCCCTGTTACTTCTAGCTACAAAAAGGTGAGAGAGAGAATGTCACCATGGTACTCGCCTAAACTCCGAACACTAAAACAAATCTGTAAAAGACTGGAGAGGAAACGAAGGATAGACTACAATGAACCAAGTTAACTAAAATATAGAGAATCTATAAAACTCTACCAACTGGAAATAAAGAAAGCACAAGCACTTTACTATGAAGGAAAAATTAACTCAGCAGCTAACACTCCCCGGGAAATCTTTCGCATTGCGAAGAACCTCCTAGAGCTTCCACCCTCAGGCACACAACAAATTGTCTCGTCTGCCCGCTGCAATGAACTTGCAGAATTCTTCAGCGGAAAAATTCAAGACATCTATAATGCTTTTTCTGGCTCCACATGCCCCACTGACCCCCTAGTAATGGAGAAGTCCCCTCTCTCCACTTCGCATTCACTGGAAGAATTTTCTGGCATGAATTTGCATACTCTATCGGAAATTTTTTCCCAAATAAAATCTGGCTCTCCTCTCGACTCAGCATCCCCTCACTTCCTACGCAAAGTCAAAGAAGTAGTGGTTCCAGTTATATTAGAGGTGATAAACCTATCTATTTCTTCTGGCCTAGTCCCAGCCCCCTGTAAGCATGCCATGGTGAAGGCTCTGCTTAGAAAACCTAGCCTAAACCCTGATGTCCTGGGTAACTACCGCCCCAACTCCTTGCTCCCTGGGATCTGTAAATCCTAGAGAAGTATGTCAACACGATCCTCTCCGATTTCTTAGAAACTCACAAACTCCTGCACTACTCACAGACTGGGTTCCGTCCTCAACATGAAACAGAAACTGCTCTGCTGGCCGTTGTTGAAGAATCCAAGAGAATTCTTGTTCGGGGAGGAGCAGTAGCCATCATCCTCCTCGATCTAAGCTTTGCATTCCTCACGGTCAATTTTGATAGTCTTTTAAACAGACTTAGCATGGTCGGAGTTTCTGGTGGCGCTATTACCTGGCTCAGGTCCTACTTAGATGGTAGATCATTCCAGGTATTTGTAGGAGATTATCGTACAGCTGCGGAGTGCCTCAGGGCTTATCCCTGAGCCCCACATTATTCAATGTATACATGAAACCGCTCGCAGATATTGTTTTGCCATACGGGATCAAAATCGTCACATATGCTGACAATACACAGTTGGTCGTTGCTCTCAACCACCACCAGAGCTCTCCATCCAACCTGGAAGCTTGCTTAGATAAAGTGGCGTCATAGACGGATCACTCCTGTCTTAAACTTAACGGAGGAAAAACAGAGCTAATGCTCCTGGGCAACTCTCTAAGTATCGATCCTAAATTAGCTTGGCCAACTTGCCTTGGCCCTGCTCCTACTCCCAATACTAAAATCAAAAGCCTAGGTGTTTGGCTGTACAAATCCTTTAAATTCGACCACCAAGCAGTGATGCTGGCTGGGGCCTGCTATGGCATTCTCAGACTCCTGCGGAAAGTCCTACCCCTTCTTCCCATGAGAGCAAGAAGAATCATGGTCCAGGCCTTGGTCCTCTCTCGTTTCGACTATGGGAACTCCCTTTTTTTGGGAGCTCCTAACTCAACGATAAGGAAACTCCAAGTCATTCAGAACTGTGCAGCTTGGCTACTGCTAAAACTCAGTCAGCTAAGCCAGCCTTAAAGACCTTACATTGGCTTCCAATCTCAGATAGAATAAAGTTCAAATCTCTTTGCATAGCCCAAAAAACCTTATGGGGAAGGGCCCATCAATCAATGACTCTCTCATCACCATCTATCAGCCCATGAAATGTCTACGCTTGGCTAATTTAAATTTGGCTGTAATCCTCAAAGTCAAAAGGGTGAGATGTGGAGGAAAGTCCTTCATGTACAACGTAGCCAGACTCTGGAATACTCTTCCTGTACATCTTCAATCAGAGTCTCGTCACCTTCCTTTTCAAAAGCTCCTCAAAACATGGCTGTTCCAAACTCCCTCTCTTTAAAACATTTAGCTCCTCTCTGTCTTGCTGCTAGCCCTGGGATGCCTTCAGGTAGCTATGCGCTCAATAAATGCTGTTTAAATTAAAATTAAATTAAACCTGCAAAGCAGCGCATAGCATTCTCAAAACTTCATTGTCGAAGTGTGTTCCTTGGTCAGATTCCAGCAATGTTGGGAAGTCAAACCTAGATATTAACAACCTGAACAATAGTTTTGCTACTGTCAAACTGTCATTCCTGCGTGCAGGATATACCTCAACCCACAGTGAAGAATTGCACACCACAGCCAGCACATACCGCAATCCACTGCACACAGGAATCTCAATGAAACCTTACTGTGTCCTATTGAATGGACTACCAGACCTCCCAATATGGCTCAATGTAACTGCAGTTCTTTTCCCCACATTGTTCTGTTGGTACACAACAACACACCTGTAACATAACACTTCAGTCATGAACCTAAAGCTGGGATTAAACCAGGTTTGTCTAAACAACTTCACCATGGCATCCCTTCCTACATGAGTGGGACTATGATAATGTTTTGCCATCAGTGACAAAAGACTATTGGGCATCACTCAGTGGTCTTCCAATTGCTGAAAGCCAAATCTCATCTTTATCTCTCTTAACACAACCTGCTTTGACCCAATTCTGCTGTTCTTCTTCTGACACTTTCTCCTGCAACCTCTTTACTTCTTCCCAAGTGTCTGCTTTTGTCAATAAAAGGTTGCAGTTGGTTTTGTCTGTTGCTTCATTTACATATTCACAATTAAATGTACTAGCATTATAGGCACAGTATTTTGCCACTTCATCCACATATTTATTTCCAACAGTTACATAATCATCGCCCTTATAGTGTGCAGAGCACTTAACAACAATAATCTGGGTTGGCATTTGCAATGCATTAAAGAGTTTTCGAACTTGCTCCCCATTTCGGATGGACGATCTGGAAGAGATCAAAAAGCCCCCCTGGGAACATAACTGTCCGAAATCATAAACCACACCAAAGCCATATTGACTAGCCATATTGACTAGTCATATTGACTAGTCACTCTCTCTTGATCAGAGACACAGCATGCCCTAGTAAGAGCAATCAACTCAGCCTCCTGTGCTGAATATACATCTGGGCTGGGAGCCACAAAACTTCTACTACTCCTGAAACTGTGCAAACGTATCAACATCTCACAAATTTTCTTCATGATCTCGCAAACAGGAGCCATCCACAAACAATGCAAAATCAGATTCAGGTAGTGGCTCATCCTGAAAATCAGGTCTCGGCTTGGTGCACAGTTCAGTGACATCGAGACAGTCATGCTCCATTTCATTTTCATTTTTATCAGCATCATGAATAGGCAACAGTGTGGCAGAATTTAGAACAGAACACCTCTTCAACAGGACGTTTTCAGCAGCAAGTATGATCTGCTCATACTGGGTCAAGCATCTGCTCGCCAAATGCTGAGTGAGGGTACGCATGACCAGTATTTCCACAGAGTGAGGCACATACACCATTAAAGGATGACCCATGACAATGCCTTCACATCTCTATACACTGACACCTGCGGCCGCACTGCTTTAAAACACCCAGTAGCTACTGGATCTAAGGTAGCTGAAAAATAGGCCACTGGCCTATGAGAATTCCCATGTATTTGTGTTAATACTGAGAGAGCACAACCCTCCCTGTCACTGCAGAAAAGCAAAAACGTTTGGCCATAGTCAGGCATTCCTAGCACCGGGGCGCGACAAAGACTTTCTCTCAACTCCAGGAATGCAATCAAAGACTCATTATCCCAAGGCACAGGATCCAACCCACCCTTGTGTGTCTGACTCTGTACAGTCTTGGCCACTAGGGAAAAGGTGGGTATCCACTGGTGATAGTAGCCCACCATTCCCAAAAACATTCTGACCTCTTTCTGAGTTTTTGGTGACTTCATTTGTAAAATCACTGAGATCCTCTCTTGTGACACCTTCCTGACTCCTTTTTTGATATGAGGACCAAGGTACTGAACCTCTTTCAGACAGTACTGCAACTTTCCGTGGGACTCTAAAGGCCTCATTATGATGTCGGCCGGACGACACCATTGCGGATTGGGAAATGTCCAACCTGAGGTCGGCAGTTCCGACCGCATCATTTGGATGCGACTGCACACAGTGCGGTCGGAAACATCTATTTTCCCATGGGAGCTTGTGCGGCGGGCAGAAAACGCCAGCAGCATAATCCCATAAAAAAAAGGATGTTTCCAAACATTCCTGCACCTCATGGTGCCTGCCACACGGTGCAGGGATGTTTAGGCCAAAATGCAAAGGCTGGGGAGTGACGGGGGCCCTGCTAGGGGCCCCTGCTAGGGGCCCCCAGAGTTGCTTTCCGACAGCCTTTCAACGTCACAAAGTCTGACATGGAATGGCTGTCGGAAACCGACATCATGATCCATACAGCAGAAACGCTGTCCTTAAGGGACTATGGTGAGTTTCCGGCTTACCGCGAGGGCGGGGGGGGTAAAATAAAAATAAAACTTACCTGACCGGTCCCGCGCCGCCTCTGCTCCTGGGCCGGGTCCGCGTTTTCCTGCTCCTGAACAGGAACAGCCATGCTCCCTCCCCTCCTGTAAGCCAATAACAATGCTGCCATGGCAGCGTTGTGATTGGTACGGAGTCCCGGACAGCGCTCAGCCAGGCACCTGTAGGGAGGCCTTTTTCTCTATGTAGGCTGCATGCCTACATAGAAAATGTAGAGTGCGCATGACTGCTTTGGTACAAACCCTGTATTTTGCTCTTGTTTTACTAGATTAAAACAATATTCTCGCTTCCAGTGCCCCAACCTATTGCAGATGTGGCATGGATTGGAGTTTTTCAATGTAGCCACATCAATTCCAGTACTAGGGTCAAAAAGAACTCCTGTACCTCCATCTTGAGACAGAAATCCACCTAAACCCTGGGTGGTGGAGACTCCATGCGGATACACTCTCTGCATAGGAAGTGCATTCAGAACTAATGTTGGACCTTGATTTTCTCTCTGTGCTGCTTTCATTGGTGCCACCATGAGCTTCTCTTTCAAGGTTTTCGGCTTCATTTCTATCTCGCCATTGCAGTCTTTTGCATACCGCAAAATTTAATCGCCCAACTTATTTTGCTAGCATATCAAATGCTGCTGAATCATCATGCAAACCTAAGGTCTCAATCCTGTAACAAACCTTGACACAAAATGTGCCATATCCTTGGGTTCCAACGTATCCTTTGCACTGTACTGCTTGAACACCTGTAACAATCTCTCATAGTAAGCATGAATCATTTCCTTGGATTTCTGAGTCGTACAATCACTTTTAACCTAATCAACATCCTTTGGTGACACAGTAGATTTCAACCATGTCATCACTTGATTGTATTTCCTCATCACAATATCTAATGAACAATTAGTCATCAGATCTCTTTCTGGCTCTCTCACAGGCCGTACAATAGCTACTTTGCATTATAACAACAAATCACTCAGAATCATAAAATCAAACAGATTATTCAAATAGATCCTCAAAACCTTTGAAATCTTTACAAACTGCTCAACTTGTTTGTACCAATCTACAGGTTTCTCTCTCAACTTGGGAAAATCATTTGTGAATGATTAAAGATCACTTCAACACCATGGTACATGATCATAACCTACATTAGGCACTTCTTGTAAAGGTAAACTCTTAACACCTGTTCCTTCATGTCCTGGAGGAGGAGCTTCTCCTAACAACCTGATTGGGCTGTTCTTCTTTGACCATGTGACTTCCCACTTCTCCAATGTTCCCCAAATTTGAATACTTTGGATTAGTTTCCTAATTTGCATTTTTAAGCCTACCATCCTCATGTTTTCCAAGCCCGGATTTGAAAAATTAAGTGGATGACTTTTCTGAATAGCTATAGGGCCCTATTACTACTACAGCGGTCCATTGTATCCCCGCTGTCATGGTGGCGATACGTGGACCACCAGACTGGCAGTCCACTTGCCATATTCTGACAATGGCAGTCAGACGGCCACAGAACCACTGCTTCCGCCAGGGGTCCATGATCCCTGGTGGCCTTGCAGCGGTGTGAGGCCGGTAATATGCTGGCGGTGCTGCTGCGGCACTGCCAACCATATTACTAGTTTCCACAGCAACATAGTTTTCATGGTGGTATGACCATCATGAAAAGTGTGGCAGTTAGGAAACTAAGGGGGCCCTACAGGGCCCCTTGCTGTCTCTGCACCAGGAGATGCATGCAGAGGGGCACATGGGGTGCCCCCCTTTCTGCATGCACCCTCTGTTTCCTCAGGGCATGGGCACTGCAGTCCAAGCCCTGCAGTAATGTGCAATGGCGTACCCATTGTCGTGCCTGGCTAGGCCTCACATATAAGCTTTAGCACGACACCGCCGTGGGCCAGCCGCCACAGAACTGCCCGACCTGGATTCCTGTCAGAATCCGACAGGCGGTCTCATTATGGGTGTGGTATTCTTGGAGTGGGGCACTGGCGTGGGGCCCCGCTCCAAGACCGCGAAACTCATAATGAGGCCCTTAGTTTGTTCTAAATTTTTCTCATATTTCTGTGCCAATTCAGATATTTTCTCATACGCCTGTCTAACCATTCGAGTAGCATAGTTACTCATAAACAAAAGCTCATTCGGTTGATGTGTCAATCCGATTTGACCCTAAACTTCCACTTATCGTTTCATCCAATTCAAGTTTGAATTTGAATACATCTACCAAATTCACCTCTTCAGCTGACTGAATTGTCCCTGACTTATTTGTGTACTCTTAGGGGCTGATTACGATATTGGAGGGAAAGGCTCCGAACCAGATTCGGATTTTCCTAACCCGTGTCAGAACCTCTATTTCCGACCGACTCAGAAACATTTCCGACAGATTATGATGGAAAGGTAACCATTAGGTCTTTCCGACTCGGTTCCGACGGGCATACTGAGACTCCGAGTCGGTCGGCGCCGAATAGTACAGGTCTATGGACCTCGTTTCCGACCTACGTATTATGATGTCGGATTTGGACAGCCTTTCCGACTCAGTTTGTCCGACAAGAAACGGCTGTCAGAAACTGACTTCGGGGGTCCGTAGCAGGCCCCCCTTCACCCGGAGGCCTCCGGTTGGGGCCGGTGTGGGTACCTAAGGACCCCTCTTTGCAACGATGCACAGTGTGGCAGGCACCGTGGGGTGCCCGCCATAGAGTGCAAGGTTTTCCGCAATCACTCCTTTTTTCAATGGGAGCCTGTGTTGTCAGTCGGAACACAGGCTCCCATTGAAGTCAATGGGAGCCTGACCAAACGGTGTTCGGAAACATCGTAATCGGTCCGTCGGACTCCCCGAAGCCAAGTCGGTTGAAAACGATTCCGACATGGAGTCTGTCGGAATGCTTTCCGACCAACATCGTAATGAGGCCCTTAGTCTCATTTGCTGGAACATTACATTCCCTTAAAGGAATGATTTCTTCCCTTAACCACTCATCTATATTCTCATCTGTCAGTATGCATGTCGGTATTCAGACAAAATATCGAATCAAATATATCGTCATATAGAAATATTGTGTACAAAATATTGTGCTACAGAAATATTGTGTGCAAGAATATCATTGTCAAGAATATTGATTTTAAGGTAAGTAATACTGATTTTAACAATATCGAAATCATTAATATGGTTTTTTAGTAATTTTATGTACTTTAGTATATATTTTAATTCTATATATTATAAATTGTTTGTATGATTATTGTAATGTTGTTTTAATATAGTTTTCAAATTTTTTGTAGTTTATGAATGTAATTTAATATTTTTTTATAATTTTTACTACCGTTTATAGGGGTAGAGGGAGGGAAGTTAATTATTCATACATATTAATTATAATTTTTGGGGATTTTTAGTATGGTTGCGGGTTGTGGGGCTTATTGGAATACAGGGTGGGTAGTCAATAATCAACATTAATTAATTATTCATTATTAATTAATATTATTTTTTACGTTAATTGTACAATTAATTATTGTTAATGTTAAGTTTTAGGTGCTGGTTGTGGGATTTGTAGGGGTATAGTGTGGGAAGTAAATCAGTTAAAATTAATTAATACATAATTATAATTAATATTAATTATATATTTGATAATTATTTATGTCAATTGTATAATTAATTTTTGTTAACATTAACTTTTAAGTGTGGGTTGTGGGTTTTGCAGGGGTATGGGGTGAAAAGTAAATTAATTCAAATTCATTAACAATTAATTTGTAATCATTATTATTAATTTAATTGATAATTATTTATGTTAATTGCATGATTATTTTTTATGAAAATAAAAATGTAGGTGACGGTTGTGGGTTTTGTAGGGGTATAGGGTGGGAAGTAAATTAATTCTAATACTAATTATTTAAGAATTACTGTTTAATTAATATTAATAGCTTTACTGATAATTAATTATGCAAATTGGGTAATATATTATTTTGTATTGTAGTGGTGTGTGTTGCTGTTTGTGTATGGGTAAAGGGTGTGTGGGAAATTAATCATATTATTTAAATATTGTTAATTTATAATAATTAATTTAATGACAATTGATTATATAAAATGTGTAATTAAGATATTGTTTACTGTATATATTAGATGTGAGTTGTTGCATATCTAGGGGTAAAGAGTGGAAAGTTAATAAAAAACAAATAATGTATTATTAGTTAAATAATAATATTAATAGTTTAATTGATATTTAGTTATGTATATTATAAAATTAATGTTTATTCATTAGGTATGAGTTTTTTGCATTCTACAGAAAAAGGGTGGGAAGGTAATTACATATAATAATAATAATAATAATAATAGGTATTTATTAATAATATTTTTATAGATATGTGATTATGTAAAATGTGTAAACATCAAAATTGTAAACATAAATGTATATGTAATATCAAATCTAAAAAGAGATACATATTTTTATTAAATTATGGAATGTATTATTGTATGTGATGTGTTAATTGTATTGTTATTTTTAATTCTAAACAACATTGTATTTATTGCTTGTTATTAACTTGAGAATATGGTTTGGTATTTTAATTAAAATAGTACTTGTGTTTATTTATGATGTTTATTAAAATTGTAAAATAATATGTGATTGGTTAATTTTTTTTAAACAATTGTATATACATTTTGCAAATTTATAAATTTTGTTTTACTATACTTTTGAAATTATTATGTTTTTTAAGTGAATTAGTCTGTTTTTAATATTGCACAGAGTGCAGTGGGATTAGTACATTTTACCCCTTTACCATCCAACAATTTCCTACTCTTGCACTGACTGGAATGGGAATATTAAATATTACTCCTCCTAAGTGTAAATAGTATATGTAATATTTGTAGAAAGTTTAGTTTATGGTGACTAAAATTATATTATTATGTTTTTGTGTATTTAAAAATATAATATTTATAATTATTAATGCTTTTAATCTTGAATATATTTTTAGTAAATTGTATTTATTTATGCTGTTTATATTGTTATTTGTAATTAAATTAGTATGTTTTTTAACCATTTGTAAGTAACTGGCTATATATATATATATATTATCTACTGGCGGTCGCCAGTAGATAGTTATAGTTAGGACCTATTTTCCATAGGAAACGCACAACATTCTATTTGAAATAACTTTGGCGCCGGTTGACGAATCTTTGCGAAATTTTCAAAACTTATGGCCCGCTCCGGTCCGCTCCTATCCTGAAAGTTTCGGGGTGATTCGGCAAGCGGGGGCTGAGAAAAAAGGGGGGTCCCAAAACGTGTTTTCCCCATGCAATTTTCCATAGGAACCTTTCATCGCAGCTACAGCCCGAACTGCTGAACGGAATTACACCAAATTTGGCAAAAAGGTAGCCCTTGGTTCAGAGTCATGCCTTTTGCTTAAATGGTGTAAATCCGTTCAGTAGTTCCTGAGAAAATCAAAAGTAAAATCACATATATATCTATGGCCGCGTAGGGTCCGCGTACCCTCCCGATCACGAGCTGCATGCTAATTGGCTAACACTCCAAACCAGGAAGTGTTGGCAGCCATCTTGTGCCTCGGTAGAACCGAGGCACAAGAAATCAGAGAAACTAACGTGCAAAACGGAAAAAGGGGGCAGGGTAGAAACACCCTGACCCCCTAGGCCTGCTCAGGGGGTCCCACAAGGACCCCCAGGGCCCAAAAAAACCAGGGGAAAAAAAATGGAGCTTCGTTGTTAATTGCCCCCGGGTGGGCCAAGTCCCGGGGGCATGCGGGGGGTTTTCAAATTTATGTATGGGGGGCCCTCTAAGGCCCCCCCAAGCCCCAGGGACCGCCACCCCCGGGGCTTTAAAAACAATGGTGCGGGAGGGCTCTCGGCTCCTCCCGCAGCCCCGGGGACCGCCACCCCGGGGCTTCTTTTAAAAAATTAAAAGTACCTGTGTGGGGGGCTCCAGCCCCCCACACGCCCGGGACCGCCACCTCCCCGGGGCACTAAAGATTTAAATATGGGGGTATGTTACGGACCCCCAGAGCCCCGGGGACCACCACCTTCCCGGGGCTTTCAAGATGTTGGGAGGGGGGCCGCGAGGCCCCCTCTGGGAGCCAGTGATGGCCATGGGGACCGCCACCCCCCAGGGCCGGCTCCTGCAGTGTCCCGGGACACTGTAGTTTGCTATGGCAGGGCGGGAGCCTCGCGGCTCCCGTCCTGCCATAGCAAACTGCTTTGGTTTTTGGAAGAGAGAGCAGGAAACCTGCTCTCTCTTCCAAAAACCAAAGACAATTACTTTTCAACACGGGGAGCTGCATCTTAGCAGCTCCCCATGTGGAAAAGCAATGCCGGCTCCCAAGGGACGCGGGGAGCCGGCGGGACCGTGGGGGGACTGGGGACCCCCCCACGGTCCCCAACGGAGAGGGCCAGCCCCGGGGGATGGGGTCCCCGGGGCTACAAGTGGCCCGGGAGGGTGGCCACGCGGCCCCCCTCCCAAAAATTTGATTTAAAAAAATAAATAAAACAAAGGCCGTCCCCGGGGATGGGGTCCCGGGGCCATAAGTGGCCTGAGGAGGGGGCAATGCAGCCCCTCCATAAGTTTAAAGAAAAAAGAAGGCCATGCCCCGGGGGATGTAATCCCACGCGGCCCCCTTCCAAATTTAAAAAAAAAAAATTAGGGGGCAGGCCCTGGGGGATGGGGCCAATAAATTAGAAAAAGAAGGGGGCCACACAGCCCCCCTTCTTAAAAAAAAAAATTAAAAAAGACCGGCATCGCGCCGGAGGGCACGCCCTCCTTGCAGCACTCTGCAAACGCGCCCCTGGCGCGTTTGCAGATGGGGAACGAATTCCCCTTGAATACTGGGGGTCCCTGGGCCAACTAGCCCACCAGGAACCTCCAGTATGCGACAGGGGCTGCGTTGCAGAGAGGTGTACAGAGGCCATGCCCCTTTTACACCTCTCTGCAATGCAGCTCTGTGGCGCTTTTTGGAGGTACATGGTGGGCTAGTTGGACTCCAGGGACCCTCAGGATTCAAGGGGACTTAATCCCCCAACTTAAAACGTGCCACGGGGCACGTTTGCACAGTGGTGAACGGAGGGGGCGGGGCTTCAGGTGACATGTGTGCAAACAGGCCCCGTGGCGCGTTTTAAGATGGGGAATTAAATCCCCTTCAATCCTGAGGGTCCCTAGGGGCCAACTAGCCCACCAGGTACGTCCAGAAAGTGCCACAGAGCTGCGTTGCAGAGAGGTGTAAAAAGGGGCGTGGCCTCTGAACACCTCTCTGCAACGCAGCTCCCTGGCGCATACTGGAGGTACAGGGTGGGCTAGTTGGACCCCAGGGACCCTCAAGATTCAAGGGGACTTAATCCCCCAACTTAAAACGCGCCACAGGGCGCGTTTGCACAGTGGTGAAGGGAGGGGCGGGGCTTGAGGTGACATGTGTGCAAACAGGCCCTGTGGTGCGTTTTAGTTGGGGGATTAAGTCCCTTCAATCCTGAGGGTCCCTGGAGTCCAACTAGCCCACCAGGTACCTTCAATAAGCACAACAGAGTTGCGTTGCAGAGAGGTGAAAAAAGGTGCGTGGCCTTGGAACGCCTCTCTGCAACTCAGCTCTGTGGTCCTAACTGTAGGTACCTGGGGGGCTAGTTGGGCCCCAGGGACACTCAGGATTCAAGGGGACTTAATCCCGCAAGTTAAAACGCGCCACGGGGTGCGTTTGCACACATGTCACCTCAGGCCCTGTAGTGCATTTTAAGAGGTAGTTTTAATCCCCCTGCCCTATTATGTACTAGGGACTTACAGAGGAGGTCATGCTAATCACAGGGGTACCCCAACGCATAGTGTTCCCTAGTGTATGTAGGTGTTTTCACTGTATTCTAAGTGTGTTTTAGCATAGCACTGGCTCTGGTTAGTCAGAGTCAGTTACCACCAGTACACATCGGAAAAAGTTGTGGGCACAGGATGATTTTGGAACAAGGCCTCTTTCTGTTCCTCTGTTGGTTCTTTCTGCACATCTTTTGCTTCTTCCTGCACTTTTCTTTGTCTTTGTGGAGTTCTGTTGCTTCTTTCTGCATTTCTTTTGCTTCTTTCTGTGCGTTCTTTCTTCTTTCTTCACATGTCCTACCTTTGTATTCATAGTTAGAAACTAGCATTTAAAAAACCTTTGAAATTCACTTAAAAACCATAGGTTTCAGGCACGTTATAGTTAGAAATTAGCATTTAAAAACCTTTGAAATTCACTGAAAAAACCATAGGTTTCAGACACGTTATAGTTAGAAATTAGCATTTGAAAAACCTTTGAAATTCACTGAAAAAACCATAGGTTTTAGGGACAGTTATAGTTAGTTGGACATTTCACTCGTACAAAACCCGTGAAATTCCCCGTTATAGTTAGTTCAGCTAACTATAACTCGCGCCCCGCAATGCACTGCTGATGACGTCACATATTACATCACTCATGACATGGTCAGTGACATCACTGATGACATCACTGATGACATGTCGATCCTTGTTTCAGGATAGTTAAAAGAATTGGTAGGGCAAAATGAGAGTCCTAGGCACAATGTACGTTTCTCGAACATAGATAGAGGTCTGTATGATAAGTTTATAATTGTTCTGTTTACCATATCATCTTCCATTATTTCTGATTCTTCTGGCTCATTTGTCTTGTTCCCATAAGCCGATTTCCTCGTCCTCTGCCTCTTTTGTTCCCTCTGTCGTTGGAATTTCCTTCTTCTCCAGTTCCTTCCTGGATTCTTCCTTGTCCTCTGCCCCGTCCTCATCCTCTCCCTCGAGTTTTCGTTGGTTGAATGGTCCGCGGTATTTCTCTATGTGTCCTTAGGACACGGAATTTGTCCAAAAAAGTCGGTTGGATTCTTTGGCCGAGTTCTCTTGCTGTCTGAGAGGTTTGTACTTGACGTTCTTCCACTTCGGCATCGCTGCTGGCTATGGAATCAGTTCCGCTCACGGTCTCTGTCTCGCTTTCAAGGGGTGCTCCCAAAGATAGTTTTTCATATAAGTGGTCATATTTGTGTGAGTAAGTCAGTATTCGGCCACTTTCGTAATCTATGCAGTCGCGATGGAGTTTGCGCTGCTTACGTGCTTTGATATCCTCTTCGTAGGTTTTCAGTCTCAGTTTGAGGTCATCTACAAATTTCTTAATTATATCTTGTTCCTTGTGGCTCTTCAGTTCGTCTTCTAATGTTTTTAATTCTTCTAAGAGTGACGCCATATCTTCCCATGCGTACTTCACCAGGATTGCTAGCATTTGTTTCGAGCTCTTTGGCGAATTTTCTGACCATTCTTCTAGCATCCTGGGGTTGGGGGATTCATACGAGGGCGTAATGTATATACATAGTCCTCTAGGTACCATGTCCTTTTCCATATAATCCTGTAGTGAGATGGCTTCCCACCACTTCGATGTTTCTGATTTTTTAATCTTCTCTAATCTTCTGAGTTTATCCTGTAGAGTGGTGTCTTTGGGTCTGGTTTCCGTCCTTACTTGTCCCTTATTCGGCGCTCTGGCAAAGAGACTGAGGGCGGCTGCCCTCCTCTCTGATTCTTCCTCCATATTCGTGATGTCCTTTCTTGCCTGTACACTATTGTGCAAAAAATTGTGGACTGCGTGTAAAGCCGGGGGTGTCCTGGTGCAAGCACCTCCTCTACACAACTGTGAGGTTCCTGCTGCTTGAAGTATCAGTATAATCATTAGCGTGCTATGCTTTCTAGCACGATCTACTTATAATGTCCATTGCAAGTACTAAGGATGCGAAATTTCGGACAATATTTTGCACAGTACACTCGCTCAGTGGGTTTCTACAAGGGGGATCTTTTGAAAATCTACTTTGGTCCACTTTTCTGGTACCCATGTGGGGCAGAGTGCTGTGTTGATACATGGATTACTTAGAGAAATTGAACAAGGAAATAGCTCGGAGAACGAGGCACTGAAAAAGCAACACACTATGACCCACGTAGTGTCAAAACTGTCGGTAGTTACCAAACGGGGTGGATTGAATGTGGGTCCGTATCTATTTATTTTACATCGTTTGTAGTCATAGTTCAAAATACTATGTAGGAGTAGCGGTCGGGTAGGGGGTGAGTGAGCGGCGGCGTACGGGGTGCATTTTCACTCAATTTTCTTTATGCCCGCTGTGCCCGATATGCAGGCTCCGTGTCCCGCCACAGGCAGGGCGGAAGGTGAGAAGGACATGCGTCCTTCGACCCGTCTCTCTCCCCCTCCCCCCGGGCGGCCCCAATCGGAGTCCTTACCTGCACAGCTTCAGCACTTCCAGGGTCTTCCGTTTCGCCTGTCCTCTCCTCCAGGTTTTCAGTATTTCTTTCCGATGTTCTAGCGCCAAGCATCAATTTCTCTTCTTAGCGTATCCAAAACTTGCTATCCTCTACCATGTGGACACTTCGAGCCGGGCCCCGGAAGGCTCTTTTAATATTTTTCAGTTGTTGCTCCTTCTGCCTTCCCCCGCCCTTTGCAGAGGATCGCTGATAGTTGGCGGAGCATGCCAAACGTAGGAAATTTATTTCAAAGCACAAATAAAGCGATCACTCGGAGGTCTGCAAACACCAGTGGTTGATTTTATTCCAGGTTACGCGTTTCGCAGAATATAATTTGAAAATATTATTAAATAATGTTTTTAATTACACATGTAACTAAATATATATATATATAGCTGTGTGATCAAGCTTGCTGGTCAAGCGAAACGCGTTACCTATCTGGAATAAATACCAACTTTGAAAACTGAATATACCTCCGAGTGATCGCTTTATGGGAATCTCTGGAAAGTTAAATGATGTCCGGCGTGCTCCGCCGGCAATAAGCGATCCTCTGCATAGGGCGAGGGGAGACAGCAGGAGCAGAAACGGAAAATATATATATATATATATATATATATATATATATATATATATACATATATATATGTATATATATTAATATGTGTGTGTTTTTTTTAATAAGTATTACAGTTATGTTTATTTTTTAATTAATTCTATATATTTAATTTGTAGTATATCAGTGTTAGTTTTTAATATATAATATATAATTTTTTCTCCTATATTTTTGTTATTTACATAATAAGTATAGGATGGCGATATCTTTGACAATTATATTTATGTCACAGTGTTTTGGTAGGGCGATATTTTCAGAGGCGATATTTTGTCAGTGAACCATACATTTCCTGACAGGTGGCTTGGACACAACTTTAACCTTAGACGTGTTTTGGGTACATTTGAAGGTGTTTGCAATACAAGGGAACCCAGTTCTGGCAATCCCACATAAGACCTTCAAGCCCTAAATCCTCCTTGGCTTATAGATGTATCTGCACTGTCAGCAAAAGGAGAATCCTCATTTATTGAAACTAAGGGAACAAACTTCACAGAAGCTCTAGTCGAAACCTTTTCTGCGGATCTTGTCTCAATTGGAATGAAAACATCACATATAACACTCTCTGTAGTACTAAGGTTATACATAGGGAACTACATGTCCAGTTGTGAATAAATCCGTAAGGCCATTTGGTATATTTGGGGCTGTAGAATTATTCTGGGCTGTACAGTGATTAAGTACACAAGTTCCTGAACTACTTAGTGTCACATTTTGGTTCCAGTTCGTAAAGGTATCTCCCACTGCATTAGTCCTTGCATTCATTGGTGAAGTAGCAACCTCTGAATTTCTGTTAATCATTCAACTTCCACCTTCCCTCACTTGTGCTTCATTGTACGGAGGATGGATGCCCAGACAGCAACCATTTAAAAGATCATCACTAGAGTCAATTTCATCAGTTACAGCTTCCTCATCTACTTCGTTCAACCCATCTCCTCTCACTTTCTTTTTGCTTTCCTTTCCAAATTCTTCACCCATGCTGGATATAATTTAGCTCCTATTATCCTATCCGTCCTCCACTTTTTCTGTTCTGCATCCAATCTTGCATTGGTATAAGTACGTACTGTCCTTCTAGCCCTTCCTTGAAACCTCTTTTGCTCTAGAGTGTGCAGCACGTTCCTATGCATTAAGTGCCTCGAACTATGCAGGTCTGGGCTGTGGTTTCATTTCGTATGAAATTTGTCTCAAATATTCAATGATTCGTGTATTAAATGTACCATAGTGAGGATACGCTAAGGCACCCTCCTTTACTGTGTTCTTGTGCCATTGTTGAAGCCAGACACAAGTGGGGAGCACTATATTTATCGCCATAAAATTACCTGCCACTTCCTCAGACTGCGCCTCTTCTCCCTCTCTTATGGGAATGGACACATCTCCTCTAATCCAGTCCTGTATCACTTTAAAACTTTTCATTTTTATTACAATATATCAAAAATCACATTCAATGTTATCCAATTCAAATAGAAAATAACGATGTTCATACAATTTATTGACAGAATAAGCAACCAATACCAGCGCAGCACAGTGTGACATAACCAACTAATAAAACGCAGCTTCACACCAACTGACCAATCCCAGCATGGCACCGCGTGACGCCAATATCACTCCTTGCAGTGGTTCACACTCCTTTAAAAAAGTTTACAAATGCACTCTTTCAACCTCACACTACCAAATACAACGCAACAATTGTCTGCTTTACTAAAGGAACCAACAGAATTCTGCCACACAAGAATGAAACCTCAACCTACGAAGAATCACCTTGATCAATACAGCATTCCCCTGTGCAAAGGGTCCACTGTACTAATCGTACACCTCAATCACACAAAAGAAAAGTCCCTATCTAAATGGCGCTGCCGACGAAGTCTCACGACAAATCCCACAAAGCTCTACCAGGCAATACAATACAGTTTCTTTTACACCTTTTAATACTATCCTGGGATCTTGGGGCACGGCGGACTTAATAACCACTTTACCACGTTAACCACTGCATCCACACAACATATACAACCCCTCCACCAGACATCACACAACCATTACAAAAACTGCAAGCCAAGCGTAAGCCATACACACACATCCCCATTGATACTCACTCCTTCCGCTGCTACTACGCCACCACCACCGGAAACTGGAACTCCGGCAATCCACCACATTGAATCATGGGCTTCAGGACTGGAACCAACCTAACCTGAGGATTTAACTATCTTCACCAAAGCAACTAATTCCCAATCTCAAGACCCTAACCATCCTCTGCTACCATCAGCTTCAGCAAAGGGGATTTGGACCTTTTTTGTCCCCTCCAACTCTAATCGTTTAGGGAGCTTGCGAAATATAGGAGCAAATTTCAATTCAAATTCACAAAGACAGTGTAACCTATTTGGCTACACAGTAAAGCTCTAAATCAAAATGTCAAGTTAAATATAGATTTGTTGCAAATTCAAAGGACTTCCAACTCTATGAACCAAATTAATTCTCAATAGTAAATAACCAATGAGAACATCAGTAGCAATGGTACAAAGTAAAAGGAACACTGCAGAATTGTATGCTATGTTAAGATTGTAAAGTCTGATCCTCCTGTCTATGATGCATGAAGATTTCTAAATACCCAATTAAAATCCACTAAAAATGCTAAACTAGGTACAATCAGGTCCATAAAATAAAGAGAAAGGTGTCAGTGTGGAAACTTCAGTAGAAGTTTCTAAAGCAAAGCATTGCATAGCATGAAGCCACACAATGAGACAAAAGCATAGAATGCAAGCTACAGAGGTCTAAACCTATCCTAATCTAAAGATGTCACAGCTTAAGTGTGCATACAAAGCCACAGAACATTGCCTTGTTATACCCTCAAAGGCCATCCTAAATTATTGTCATGGACCTAATTAAAGACCACCTTCAAACAATACTCTCTTTAGCAAAACATACTCGTAATTCGTCTTTCTTTGAAGTATATTTTGAAAAAACTCTCATAACCCTTTCTTCTTTGATGCACATATTTCGAGACGACCTTGAATTTATGCCTTCTTCCTACACGGATTGTAGGCCTCCTTTCTAGACGTAATTTCTTCCGCCCTTGACTGCCTTCTCGCTTCCTTATCTGTTTCACACAATGACCCTTTATCCATTCATTAGGTCATCGTACCTGGCACCTGGAGAGGGAAGAAAAACACTCCATCAAAGAAAACATTCACATTAAAAGTTAGACATTGTGAAACCCAAATGCTTAAGGCCTTTGGTCTAGTTAACAAATTCAAGTCTTCAATGCACATTATAACTAAATAAATGCTAATACATGAACAGTCATGTTTTAAAAGTAAATGCATTTCTCATGTATAGTGTTTGACCTTGCATCCTTGGCGTGGTTACCCGTCTTTTTGCCTTTACCTCCTGTATTTTTGACTGTGTGCTGGAATTTGTTTTTGCTGGTTTATGTACTCTGGGCAATTTACCACTGCTGATCAGTGCTAAAGTGCAAGTGCTCCCTGGGTAAATTGTGATTCTGACTGGTTATCCATGATTGGCATATTTGATTTACTGGTAGGTTCCTACTAAAGTCCATTATGTGTGCCCAGGGCGTGTAAATCAAATGCTAGTAGTGGCCTGCAGTCCTGGTTGTGCCACCCTCATGAGTAGCCCTGAAAATGTGTCTCAGGCTTGCCATTGCAGTGTCTGTAAGTGGTTTTAAACTGTCATGTCAACCTGGCAAGTACCCCCACTTGCCAGACCCTAACTTACCCTTTTTCTACATGTACGTCACCGCCAAGGTGGGTCCAAGGTACCCCAATGGGCAGGGTGCAGTGTATGTGAAGGGTAGGACATGTACTGGTGTTTTTTACATGTCCTGATAGTGAAATACTGCTGATTTCATTTTTCACTATTGTAACGACAAGCTCTCCCTTAGAATATCATTGGAGCTGCCTTGTAACATTTCACAAGTGTAACTTTTAATTGAATCAACTAGAAATGTGGAGTTTAAGTTCGCTAAGCTCAGAATTTAATAACACATCTGATAGTAAAGATGGTTTTTAAATTGTGTATTTGAAAATGCCACTTTTAGAAAGTGCAAAAACAACAGTTGATGGACAGAATGCAGAACAAAGTCATACATTCACCCCAGTACAGAGATCTGGACCTAAATCCATCGTTTTTTTGCTCACCATGCCATTCCAGTTTGAACCCAGCCATATGCAAATCAGTCTTGACCATGTGCCTCATGGGAACAGTCCAGCCCGAACTGCCAAGCCAGGTCCTCCCTGGACTGGAAACAAGCATCCTAGGATTGGTTTCGGGGTTTCACCCCTCTTCAGCCAGGATAGCTGGATTCCAGTGGCATGGAGAGCACGGGACCCACGTCTGGGCATACCCGTCCCACTCGGGGAGACAAATGCAAAAACAACAGTTGATGGACAGAATGCAGAACAATGTCATACATTCACCCCAGTACAGAGATCTGGGCCTAAATCCATCATTGTTTTGCTCACCATGCCATTCCAGTTTGAACCCAGCCATATGCAAATCAGTCTTGACCCTATGCCTCATGGGAACAGTCCAGCCCGAACTGCCAAGCCAGGTCCTCCCTGGACTGGAAACAAGCATCCTAGGACCGGTTTCGGGTTTCACCCCTCTTCAGCCAGGATAGCTTGATTCCAGTGGCATGGAGAGCACGGGACCCACGTCTGGGCATACCCGTCCCACTCGGGAGACAAATGCAAAAACAAGTTGATGGACAGAATGCAGAACAATGTCATACATTCACCCCAGTACAGAGATCTGGGCCTAAATCCATCGTTTTTTGCTCACCATGCCATTCCAGTTTGAACCCAGCCATATGCAAATCAGTCTTGACCCTGTGCCTCATGGGAACAGTCCAGCCCGAACTGCCAAGCCAGGTCCTCCCTGGACTGGAAACAAACATCCTAGGACCGGTTTCGGGGTTTCACCCCTCTTCAGCCAGGATAGCTTGATTCCAGTGGCATGGAGAGCACGGGACCCACGTCTGGGCATACCCGTCCCACTCGGGGAGACAAATGCAAAAACAACAGTTGATGGACAGAATGCAGAACAAAGTCATACATTCACCCCAGTACAGAGATCTGGGCCTAAATCCATCGTTTTTTTGCTCACCATGCCACTCCAGTTTGAACCCAGCCATATGCAAATCAGTCTTGACCCTGTGCCTCATGGGAACAGTCCAGCCCGAACTGCCAAGCCAGGTCCTCCCTGGACTGGAAACAAGCGTATGGCTGGGTCCAAACTGGGGTGGCATAGTGGGCTAAAGAACGATGGATTTAACCCAGATCTTTTGACTGTGGGAGAATGTTTGCATTGTCAGCATTCCGTCCATCATTTGTTTGCTGTAACACTTTTCGCCCTAAGTGGGATGGGTAGGCCCAGACGTGGGTCCCTTGCTCACTGTGTCACTAGATTCAAGCTAGCCTGGCTGAAGAAGGGTGACATACCCTGAAACCGGTCCCAGGATGCTTGTTTCCGGTCCAGGGAGGACCTGGACTGGCAGTTCGGTCTGGACTGTTCCCAAGGGGCACAGGGTCAAGACTGATTTGCATATGGCTGGGTCCAAACTGGGGTGGCATAGTGGGCTAAACAACGATGGATTTAACCCAGATCTTTTGACTGGGGGAGAATGTTTGCATTGTCAGCATTCCGTCCATCATTTGTTTGCTATAACATTTTTCGCCCTAAGTGGGATGGGTATGCCCAGACGTGGGTCCCTTGCTCACTGTGCCACTGGATTCAAGCTAGCCTGGCTGAAGAAGGGTGAAATACCCTGAAACAGGTCCCAGGATGCTTGTTTCCGGTCCAGGGAGGACCTGGCCTGGCAGTTCGGTCTGGACTGTTCCCAAGGGGCACAGGGTCAAGGCTGATTTGCATATGGCTGGGTCCAAACTGGGGTGGCGTAGTGGGCTAAAGAACGATGGATTTAACCCAGATCTTTTGACTGGGGGAGAATGTTTGCATTGTCAGCATTCCGTCCATCATTTGTTTGCTGTAACACTTTTCACCCTAAGTGGGATGGGTATGCCCCGACGTGGGTCCCTTGCTCAGTGCCACTGGATTCAAGCTAGCCTGGCTGAAGAAGGGTGACATACCCTGAAACCGGTCCCAGGATGCTTGTTTCCGGTCCAGGGAGGACATGGCCTGGCAGTTCGGTCTGGACTGTTCGCAAGGGGCACAGGGTCAAGACTGATTTGCATATGGCTGGGTCCAAACTGGGGTGGCGTAGTGGGCTAAAGAATAATCGTTTTAACCCAGATCTTTTGACTGGGGGAGAATGTTTGCATTGTCAGCATTCCGTCCATCATTTGTTTGCTGTAACACTTTTAGAAAGTGGGCATTTGTTTGTTTAACCACCCTAGTGCCTCTACCTGCCTGTGAAATCAAAATCAGGTTTAGACTGACAGGGGCCCATTTATGCATTCCCTCTAGACAGTCACACAAAGGGAGTTGAGGTGTGCTCTGCAAATCCTGATGCAAAAAGAACAGATGATAAACAGAATGCTAAATTAATCAAACATTCACCCCCAGTGACAGGTCTGGGTTAAATCAATCGGTTTTTTGCTCCCCACGCCATTCCAGTTTAGGCCTGGCTATATAAAAATCACTCTTGACCCTGTTCCCCATGGGTACAGTCCAGCCTGAAGTGCCAGACCAGGTCCTCCCTGGACCAGAAAAAAGCATCATGGGACCGGTTTGGGGCTATGCTCCTCATCAGCCAGGCTAGCTTGAACCTGGTGGCGTAGCGAACCCGAGACCCACGTCTTGGCATACCCTTCCCACTTAAAGCGACAAATGCACACAGAACAGATGATGAACGGAATGCTGAATTAATCAAACATTCACCCCAGTCACAGATCTGGGTTAATTCCATTGTTTTTTTGCCCGCCACGCCATATGCAAATCAGTTTTGACCCTGTTCCCCATGGGACCAGCCCAGCCCGAACTGCCACTGGGGTGACGTGGTGAGCAAAAGAACGTGGAGTAAACCCAGATCTTTGTGACTTAGGGTGAATGTTTGCACTGTTCAGCATTCCATCCATCATTTGTTCCTTTTGCTCACTGCGCCACTGAATTCAAGCTAGCCTGACTGATGAGGGGTGATGCCCTGAAACCGGTCCTAGGATGCTTGTTTCTGGTTCAAGGAAGACCTGGCATGGCAGTTCGGGCTGGACTGTTCCTATGAGGAACAGGGTTAAGAATGATTTGCATATGGCTGGGTCCAAACTGGGGTGTTGTGGTGAGCAAAAAAATGATGGATTAAACCCAGATCTTTGTGACAAGGGGTGGCATGTTTGCATTGTTCAGTGTTCTGTCCATCATTTATTCCTTTTGCTTTTGTTGCCCTAAGTGGGAAGGGTATGCCCAGACGTGGGTCCTGTGCTCACTGCGCCACTGGATTCAAGCTAGCCTGGCTGATGAGGGGGTGATGCCACGAAACCGGTCCCAGGATGCTTGTTTCCTGTCCAGGGAGGATTTGGCTTCGCAGTTCGAGCTGGACAGTTCCCATGAAGAACAGGGTCAAGACTGATTTGCATATGGCTAGGCCCAAACTGGGGTGGCGAGGTGAGCAAAAGATTTATGGACTAAACCCAGATTTTTGGAACAGGGGGTGAATTTTTTCATTTTTCATCATTCCATCAATCATTTGTTCCTTTTGCTTCTGCATTTCCTGATGGCACATCACCAGGCTGATGCGTCTTCCTGAGTTCGAGAGAGTGGAGGAGCTATCACCTGCACCTGAGTAGGCCTGTGCCTGGCCTCTCACAATGCTGTCTCCACCCCCCTGGATTGCCTGAAGCCAAGACAAGGCAGAACATAACTCAAGCACTACAAGATAAATCCTTTGAAGTATCCGTACTAAAAATGCCAAAAGGAGTATAAGTAGTGGACCGGAAACCCCAAACTTTAGAACACTTCTGGACTAAGTGGGCCCTGCCAAGAAGAAGAGCTGAAGAGCTGCCAGGAGGAGTACTGCCACTTTGTTGTGTGCTGCTTTGCTGGTTTGGCCTGCAGTTGCTGCTTCTGTCTATGGGCAGATGGAAAGGACTTGACTTTTACTTTACTGTGTCCTGCTTAACAAGATTCTCCAAGGGCTTGAAGTAGAGCTCACTTCCTGTTAAGAAGTCTCAGGGACACAAGGACTTCACTTGCAGCATCCCTTAACTCCACTGCCGGGAATTCTGGCCTACCTTGTGATGTAAATTCCAGTTTTTGGCCCTTGGAGGTTGTTTTGCTCCTGAAAACCTGCAAAATCGTTGCATCGCCCTTCTAGCACCTGTTTTCCAGATGCAGCACAGCCATGCAGGATAAATGTCCACGCACCGTCACCGTACGGCCAAAGAAATCAACGCAGCGCCTGCCCATGGCCTAAAAAAATGATGCTCACCAAGTTCAGCTCACCGTGTCTATGAGGACTGAGACCACCTCACTGACTCATACGCAGGCCCTGTTGTGCGACTGTCAAGATCGATACATCATGGGACAGCGGCTGAAGAAACCGACACAGTGGCTGTTTGCCGCCACCGCATCAATCTCAAGCACGTTTCCAAATTCCATGCTTCGCACCTGTGCTTCACTAATCACTGACGCAGCACCCGCAGAACGGAACTGTCTTGAAAATGATGTATCACTTCCACCTACAGTCCTGATTTGACTCACCGCTTTTCCTGCATGCAGCAGAACTGTTGTCTCACCTCCCCAAGGACTCAGGAACTGATGCATGAATGTGTTTTCCGATGCTTCCCTCCTCTGCAGCTGTTTTGCCTTGTCGATTTTGACTCATTTGAGGTACTTTCTGTAAAAGTCATGCATCCATAGAGTTTGATGGACAGAATTGCTTGAAACCTTTTAAAAGTCAGATTTTGAGTTCTGTATGTTGGATGTTTGTCGTTCAGGTCTTCTTTTGTTTAGATAAAGATATTTTATTTTTCTAAACTGGTATGGTGTCTATTTATAGTGTTTTCACTGTGTTACTGTGTGTCATATGTACAAATACTTTGCACATTGCCTCTGAGATAGGCCTGACTGCTCATGCCAAGCTACCCAGGGGGTGAGCGGGGGTTATCTTGGGTGTGTAATCCCCTCATCCTGATTAGAAGGAAGAGTCCCTACTTGGACAGGGTGTATACCACTGCCAATTAGAGACCCCCATTTCTAACACTGGTGGTCAACGGTGAGGATAGGACTTGTATTTGTACTTTGACATACAGTGATTATTGTACACTTCTAATGATTGCAGACCATTACTCGACCACATACTGCTTTTTGTTGATTTTTCCAATGTTTGTAATAACCCTTGAAGTATCTACATACCATGTCTCTGTCTGGTGAGCCAGCAAGTGAGTTTTCATAATTGGTGTTTGAGATTCAGATGTTGCAGTCTTAGAAAGTGGATCTGCTCAAACAGTTTTGTAAGGATTTTGGATGTCCCATTAGAAGCTCCACTAGGAAGGAGGAGCTACAGAAGGCCCTGAGTGCCTGGTGGGCAGCAAGAAAAACTGGAGAGGTGGAGGATAGGAATATGGATCTGGAGGTGCAGAGCCAGCAAGGGGAGTTTGGAGGTCAGGATCTGCCTGTAGGAGCATCTTTCAGGTTTAGCAGCAGTGTGTCATCCCGGAATCTGTCCCCAGAGGAGCTGGAGGACAGGCGACAAGAGAGAGAGCATGTGAGAGGAATGGACAAGCTCAAAATTGTGAGCAAAAAGTTTAAAATGGAGCACAAACAGCAGGAGAAAGAGAAGGAGAAGGCCCTTGCTCTAGAGAAGAGGTCTCTTGATCTGGAAGAGAAGAAACTGTTGTTGGCTCACAAGTTAAGTTTGAAGTAGGTGGACATCAAGGCCAAGCAGTCAGATTCCAGTTCAAATGGTGTCAGCGTGCAGCCAGTGCAGTCTGGATGGAAGGAGGTACACTCCAAAGGATCTGGTACAGAATTACAGAAAGGGAGATGAGATATTTGCTTGGATTTTGGCTTATTAGGCAACACTCCACATGAATGAGGTCCCTAGCGCCCGTTGGGGGTGGGTCTGTGGAAGCACTTTGAGGTAGAGGGGAGGTACACCTTGACAGGGGCAAATACAGCTCTCACCTACATCAACATGAAGGATGCCTTGATTACCCGGAATGGTCTCATCCCAGAGCAGTATAAGGAAAAGTTTAGATCTTTTATGAAAACTGATTCTCATACTTGGTTGCAATGAGTTACTCATGCTGGAAGAGCACTGGATTGTTGGATAAAGTGCAGCTGGGTAACTGACTATCAGTGGTTGTCAAATTTGATTGCTTGGGAGCACTTGTATAGTCTTTGTTTGCCAGAGTTGCGCCACCATCTGGTTGATAGCAAGCTGACTGACTCCAGAAAGCTTGCTCAGGAGGCAAACCGCTTGACAAGTACATTTGGTCCACAAGGGGTATGTGGGAGACTCCACCAAAGGTGGGCAGGGCCCTCAGCAGAAGAGTAGAGGGAAAAGGGGTAAACAGAGGGACTTCCCTGAAGGGTCCCTATCTAGTTTCCAGGATAAGGATTCCCATTCCCCCGGTGAGAAGAAGCCATTGATCTTTATAGGGAAGCCTGTAGAGGGGAGTCCCCGCAAGCATTATGCATGTGGTCAAGAGGGTCACATGAGGGGAAGCCCCAAGTGGACATCGGACCCCACTGATGCGCAGTCATGGGGGTTGGCCAATGTAGTGTTTGGGGAGGTGTTAGCCCCAGATGAAGGGTGGGAGCCAGCTGAGATGACCCTTGTTTCACTACGAGACAGTTAGGTGGTACAGAGGATCCTTGTGCCTGAGAACACTTAGAAATACAGGCAGTGAGGGACCATCAATAGACAGAGGTTGCAGGCTCTGCGAGGCACCGGAGCCAGTGTGACTACAGTGAGGTGTCACCTGGTGTCTGAAGGGAAGGTAGTCCCCAATGTGTTTCACCAAGTAGTTGTAGTGGACTCTGAGCCAGTATAAGGTGGCGCATGTTCCCTTTGAATGGGGGGGTCTTAGTTTCCTACAGAGTAGATGTGGGCCCAACCATGTCTATTGATTGTCTGCTGGGAAATTACCTGGAGGATTCCCCTTTGGGTAAGGTGGAACACTGGTCACACTTGGAGATGTTGCGATTGCCTGGGTGGGCATGCATGACCACCTGATCAATGGCAGCCAGTCAGAGTGATCAGAAGGACCTGAAGCCTGAGAGAGTGGTCCAGGTCCCTTCCAGAAAGAGGAGGGGCAGGGGGAACAGGGAAACCAGCCCCAGAAGTTCCCACAGTCCAGGAAGACGAAGATCCTGAAGGGAACGCCCTGGAACCTACAGGGGAGCAAGTGGCCGAACTGGGGGATGTGCTTGAGCTGACACATTAGTACAAAAACAACAGGAGTATAACCCATAGACCAGGTTGAGATCTAGGTAAGTAAGCAAAAACTAACAACAATGTCTCAACCGGTATCATTGAGGAAGGCAAGTATATATGCATGTACAAGACATTACAAGAAGGAAAAGGGAGACTCGTGGTATGTTTTAAAAAGTGCTCTTGGCATCATATATTTGAAATAACAAATTATATATAACACATAACAGTTATATCAGCACTGTGTGCAAGAATTGCAAGGGCAACCCTAAATGAACTTGGTGCACTAATGTGCTCGTGACACACAAAGGTGACGGCGCAAGTGACAAGTGAGAGAGCAGCGAAAGGCGCAATGTGACAAAGTGAAAAAAATATATATACAGAAATATATGGTTCATCAAAGATTATTTACAATAGTTGGTCAAGGTTTGGTTCGACATTTTATGTGAACCATAGTTGAATTTGCGCCGCAGATTGCGCTGAATGGTCGACGGCGTTTCGATCCTATTTATTCAGGATCATCTTCAGGATCGGGTTGCCAAATGGGGGGTGCTGTACAAAAAGGAAAGGGGAGAGATCAGAAAGGGTTGGGATCAAGGAAACGGTGCGCATTGGGAAGCGGAGCCTGCGCAAGGGGGGTGAAGAGTAGCCTACCTGAAGGAGGCAGGAGGCGGGAGTCAAAGGGCAGCGTGGCTTGCCCAATTGAAAGGAGAACAATCTATTTTGGTCCCGCTGGAGAAAACTTGGCTCCACGGGCAGAGCGCAGAGAGGAGGAGCGTCTGTGTGGTGGTGGTTGCCGGTGGCAACAGAGGGTTCCTGGGGGTGAAAGAGCCAAATTAACGTGGAGTAGTGGAGAGAGGCATCGTGCAAGGTGGTGCGGTGGTGCGATCAACTTACCTAACAGAGAGGTAAATCAAGAGTCAGGAAGCCTAAAACAGGGTCGGAGCCCCGATCCACTGTGTGGGGTAGGCGAGAAGCATACGGTCCGTGAAAGGGATCCTAGGTAAGGGCGAAACACGGAACGAACCAGTTAAAGCAAGCGACTATTGAGAAGCGTGAGGGGTATGCATGGGCCAAGAGTTAACAGGGCGTTGTATCGGGCTTACCATGAGGTATGTTGAAGCGTCTGGTGGAATAAATCCGGAGACAGAATGGTCACTCTGATTAGCTCTGGGCCGCCACGTACGTGTGCGGCCGATCCAGTGTCTGAACGAGGGGAACTGCCAGCTGGTGAAATAGGTGCTGCGCTTCCGGGAGCGGAGCGTCAGAGCGTCATGTGGTCATGGGTGATGATGCCTGGGGGTGTGGCCAAGGGAGTCCGGGTGAATACGCGACCAAGGGGCCAATCGAAAGAAAGAAGAACACGCGCGGAGGGAAGGGAGGAGGGAGGGTTGGTAAAAGAAAAGAAAGGGCTGAAATACTGCACACAATTACGTATTGATGAGAATGCAGTGTGCAAACAGATTGCAGTACATTGTACGGACCAAAGAAGAAGGCTGGTCCAATAATGACAGCATTGCAGTCGTGACACATATACACACAGTAAATGTGATGTAGTAATTGTAATACAAGAAAATTACATTACTGAAATCAACACCCATAAACCACAATTACTGGTGCCGTGTATTATAGGCTAGTATAAATTATGTCTAAATGCCAGGAGGGAAAGACGGTAGGGAGGCAGGGGGGAAGTTCAAAACTGATACAAGGAAGAGGGCGTCAGCAGTGTAACTACAGGTTACTGTGTGGATGTAGGGTGTCTGTGGTGCAATCACAGTTGCACTGTACTATTCCACTCATCAATGGTATTCAGACCCTGGTTCACTGAATTACAACGGGTAATCCATTTGCACTCACTCCTGTTGAGTAGTGCTTGGAGGTTACCTCCTCTGGTAGGCAGTAGGGGTTGGTCGATCACCTGCCAAGTGATGTCCAGTTTGCTGTGGTTTTTTTCAAGGACCTGAAGCCTGAGAGAGTGTTCCACGACCCTTTCAGAAAGAGGAGGGGCAGGGGGAACAGGGAAACCAGCCCCAGAAGTTCCCACAGTCCAGGAGGACGCAGATCCTGAAGGGGACGCCCTGGAACCTACAGGGGAGCAAGTGGCTGAACTGGGGGACGTGCTTGAGCTGACACATTGGCAGCAAGAAGGAGGACCTACCAGGAGGGAATTCTGCCAGGAACAGAAAGATTGCCCTACTCTTGAAGGTCCACAGCTGTAGGTCGCAGGATCACACTGGATTTACAGAGAGAAAGGTCTTCTGTATAGTGAGCCTAAGGTTGCTGAGCCTGGGCCAGCCCGAGTGCTGGTGGTACCCCATTGCTTCAGAGCCTTCCTACGGGGTCTGGCTCATTATGTGTCTTTGGAAGGACATTTGGTGCAGGACAAGATCTTTGAGCAGCTTGTCACCCACTTCTGGTAGCCCCAAATGCATAGAGATTCTGATACTTATTGAAGGACTTGCCAGAGTTGCCAGGTAAGTGGCAAGAGTGGAGGGAGATATAAGGCTCTGCTTCAGCCTTTCCCTGTCATGAGCACCCCTTTTGAGCAGGTGGGCTTTGACATTTTGGGGTCTCTGGACCCCAAGACAGCCATGGACAACAGGTTTATCCTGGTCAAGGTGGACCATGCCACCCAGTACCCGGAGCCTATACCTCTGAGAACAATGACAGCACCTGTGGTGGGTGGGCATTGATGGGGATCTTTTCCTGCGTGGGTGTCCCCAAAGAGGTTGTATCTGACTGGGGTGCCAACTTCATATATTTCTAAATGAAGTCTCTGTGGGAACAGTGTGGTGTAACCTTCAAGTTCACCACCCCTTACCACCCTCAATGTAATGGGTTGGTTGAGAGATTCAACTAAACCTTTAAGGGCATGCTTATGGGTTTGAATGACTCCATGAGATGTAAGTGGGACGTCCTCTTACCATATCTTCTGTTTGCTTGCAAGGAAGTTCCGCAGAAGGGACTGGGATTCAGCCTCTTTGAATTGCTGTATTGGCACCCAATGAGAGGACATCTGAGTCTGGGGAAAGAGTGTTGGGAGGAAGCTCCCAGGAAGCCCCCCAGGATGTATTTAGCTACATGCTGGCCTTCAGAAACCAGACTGGCCACTTCAAGAAACTCGCTGAGGCGAACCTAGACGTCAACCAGGAAGATATGAAACATTGGTATGACCAGAATGCCACTCAGGTTGAGTTTCAACCTTGCCATAAAGTGTGGGTCATGGTCCCAGTGGAGCTGCATGCTCTCCAGGACATGTGCACGTGGCATTTTGAGGTGATGGCGAGCAAGAGTGATGTCTCCTATCTGGTGAACTTGTAGTCTCCCAGGAACTCTCTGATGGTCCTGCATGTGAACCGCCTCAAATCTCACTTTGAGAGGTCTGAAGTGACCATGCTCCTGGCAACAGATGATGGAATGGAGGAGGAAAGTGAGCCTCTTCCTGACCTCCTGTTTTCCGAGGAGCAGGATGGGTCTGTGGAGGGTGTGAACCTCTCCCCAACACTGACCCTGCAACAGCAGAGGGACTGTTGCCAGTTCTTGGGTCAGTTTGCCTCACTGTTTTCATTGATCCCAGGAGTCACACACTGGTGTACCCACGATGTGGATACTGGGGATAGTCTTCCTATAAAACAAAGCATTTACAAGTTGACTGACAAGCTCAAAGCCAGCATCAAGGAAGAGGTTTCCTATATGCTAGCGCTAGCGGTGATAGAGCCTTCCAGCAGTCCTTGGGCTAGATCAATGGTCTGGGTCCTAAAGGCTGCTGCACTCAGTGCCACACCTGAACTGCAGTTTTGTGTGGAATACAGTGGGCTCAATGCTGTCACCTGCTGACAGACTGATGCGCACCCCATCCCCAGAGCTGATGAGCTTATAACTCTCCTGGGAGCTGCCAAGTTCCTCAGTATGTTTGACTTAACGTCTGGGTACTGGCAGATTGCCTTGACTGATTTGGGACAAGGAGAGGTCTGCATTTTCAACACCAGAAGGGCACTTCCAGTTTGTGTGATGCCCTTTGGGTCGGAAAATGCCCCTGCCATCGTTCAGAGATTGGATAACCAGGTTTTGGCTGGAAGAATTCAGCGCTTCCTACCTAGATAACATTGCAGTGCCAGTTCCAGTTGGGAGGACCACTTGCATCACCTCTGGGAAGTGTTGAAGGCCCTGCAGGAGGCCAATAAGTGCCAGATAGGGCAGGGGTCTGAGGTGTACTTGGAACACCAGGTAGTAAGCAGCCAGGTGGCGCCCCTACAACCCAAGATTGACACCATCCTGGCTTGGAAGACCCCCAAGAGTTTTGTCAGGGGGTATTGCACCATTGTTGCTCCCTGAGCTGACTTCTAGGAAGCAGCCCAGGAAAGGGATCTGGACTGAGGCTTGCCAGACCACTTTTGATGCCCTGAAGGCAGCCATGTGCACGGCACTCATGCTAACGGTGCCCTACTTCTCCAAGGAATTGGTTGTGCAAACAGATATTCCAGAGCATGTGTGGGGGAAGTTCTAGCACAGCTAAACGTAAAGGGCTTAGACCAACCTCTAGCCTTCATTAGCATGAGGTTACTTCCCAGTGAACAGAGGTGGAACAAAATTGAGAGAGAAACGTTTGCTGTGGTCTGGGCACTTGAGAAGCTAAGTCCCTACTTGTTTGGGACTCACATCCGGGTTCAGACAGACCACAGGCCCCTCAGATGGTTAATGTAGATGAGAGGTGAGAACCCAAAGCTGTTACAGTAGTCCATCTCCCTACAGGCAATGGACTTTATGGTGGAACACCAGCTTGGTACAGAACACGCCAATGCTGATATTCTGTCCAGATTCTTTCACCTTAGTGATAAGAGCTGCCTTGAGGTTGGATAGTTCTCCCTACTTTCAACTGGAGGGGACACATGTTAGACCTGGCATCCTTGCTGTGGTTTACCCTGTCTTTTTACCTCTATCTGCTGTATTTTTGACTGTGTGTACTCTGGGCAATTTACCACTGCTGACCACTGCTAAAGTGCAAGTGTTTCCTGTCCAACTGTGATTATGATCGGTTATCCATGATTGGCATATTTGAGTTACTGGTAAGTCTCTAGTAAAGTGCACTGTGTGTACCCAGGGCCTATAACTCAAATGCTTTTAGTGGGCCTGCAGCACTGATGATGCCACCCACAAGAGTAGCCCTGTAAATTTGTCTCAGGCCTGCCATTGGAGTGTCTGTGAGTGCAGTTTCAAACTGCCATGTCAACTTGGGAAGTGCCCCCACTTGCCAGACCCTAACCTTCCCTTTCTCTACATGTAAGTCAACTCTAAGTTAGGCCCAAGGTACCCCCATTGGCAGAGTGTGGTATATATGGAGGGTAGGACATGTACTAGTTTGTTTTAAATGTCCTGATAGTGAAATACTGCCAATTTTGTTTTTCACTATTGTAAGGACTAGCTCTCCCATAGGATATCATTGGTGCTGCCTTGGAACATTTTCCAAGTGTAACTTTCAATTGGGAACAACTAGAGATTTGGAGTTTGGGCTCTCTGAGCTAAGAATTTAACAACACATCTGTTAGTAATGGTGGTTTTTAAATTGGATGTTTGAAAATGCCACTTTTAGAAAGTGGCCATTTGCTTGTTTAACCATCCTTGTGCCTCGTCCTGCTTGTGAAATCAACAACTGGTTTAGACTGACAGGGGCCTGTTTGTGCATTCCTTCTAGACAGTCACACAAAGGGAGTTGAGCTGTGCCTTGCATATCCCGATGGCCCATCACCAGGCTGCTGGGTCTTCCTAAGCTAGAGTGGTGGGAGGAGCTGTCACCTGCACCTGAATAGAGCTGTGCCTGGCCTCTCACAATGCTGTCTCCATCCTCCTGGAGTGTGTCTAAAGCCAAGCCCAGGCAGGACAAGAACTTGTACACTACAAAGAAATCCTTTGAAGTATCCCTTCGTCAAAGGCTAAAAGGAGTGTAAATAGTGGACCTGAAACCCCAAACTTTAGAACACTTCTGGACTAAGAGGACACTACCAAGAAGAAGAGCTGAAGAGCTGCCAGGAGGAGTGCTGCCCCTTTGCTGTGTGTTGCTTTTCTGGTTTGTCCTGCAGTTGCTGCTTCTGTCTGTGGGCAGTGGAATGGACTGGACTTTTACTTTACAGTATCCTGCTTAAGAAGATTCTCCAAGGGCATGAAGTAGAGCTTGCCTCCTGTTAAGAAGTACCAGGGACACAAAGACTTCACTTGCAGCATCCCTGAACTCCGCTGCTGGGAGTTCTGACCTGCCTTGTGGTGCCAATTCCAGTTCTGGTTCCTTGGAGATTGTTTTGCTGATTAAAACCCGCAAAATCTATGCATCGACCTTCCAGCACCTGTTTCTCCAAGGCAGCACCACCGTGCAGGAGAAATTTCCATGCACCGCCACCACGCAGCCGAAGAAATCAATGCAACACTTGCCCATGGCCCGAAGAACTGCTGCACGCCGAGTTCAGCACACCATGTCTCCAATGTCTGAGACCACCGCACTGACTCCAACACAGGCTCTAATGTGCGACTGCCAAGATTGACGCATCGTGGGACCATGGCTGAAGAAACCGATGCAGTGCCTGTTTGCCGCCGCCGCTGCATAAATCTTCAGCTCATTCCCGATTTCCATGCCTCACACCTGTGTATCATGCATCTCCGACGCAGCACCCGCAGACCAGAACCGTCTTGGAATCGGCCCATCTCATCCCCTTGCAGTCCGGATTCAATGCACCACTTCTCCTACGTGCAGCAGCACTGTTGCATCGCCTCTACAAAGACTAAGGAACTGATGCCTTGCTGTGTTTTCCGATGCATCTCTCCTCCGCGGCTCTTTTGCCTTGTATGTTTTGACGCATTTGAGGTACTTTGTGTAAAAGTAACACATCCATAGAGTTCTATGGACAGAATTGCTTGAAACCGTTTAAAAGTCATATTATGAGGTCTATATGTTGGATTTTTGTCATTTTGTTCTTGTTTTGTTTAGATAAAGGTGCTTTATTTTTCTAAACTGGTATGGTGTCCATTTGTAGTATTTTCACTGCGTTACTGTGTGTCTTATGTATGAATACTTTACACATTGCCTCTGAGATAGGCCTGACTGCTCATGCTAAGCTACCCATGGGGTGGGCAAGGGTTATCCTGGTTGTGTAATCCCCTTATCCTGACTAGAAGGAAGGGTCCCTACCTGGACAGGATGTATACACTGCCAACTAGAGACCCCCATTTCTAACATATACATATTCTATTATATAATGAAAACAAAACATGTTCATATAAATGCATAAAACTGCAACTCGTTATAAATGGAAATAAAACATTAGTGAACATACATATTATAAATGTTGTGATTACATAGCACGTGCACTCCGTATATGGCTTTAAGTACACTTTCTCTAACGAGTTACATTACATCCCACGAATACTTAAGGTCTCAAATACATATGTGGCCTGATCAATAATAATGACGGTAGAGCCAAGTTTATGGTGCTCCAAAATCCATATTATTGGATTATATTTTCTGGTGTCTGGATTAATGTCAGACTATCCGTCCCACTCGTGACAGCCAGGACTTTACAGCCTTATCTCTGGAGGTTCTCTCTGAGTTCGATTACAGTAAGGGTCGGTGCCATGCCAAAGTGGGAGGGAGGTGGGGATGGGGGGCTTGGGGGGAAAAAAATATAAATAAAATTAACTTACCTGAACGCCACCGCCGCAGCCCCCCACAGCATTGTGTATTTCCAGTCTTCTTCTTCTGAGCACAGGCTCCCAGACTGCACTGCAGCCAATCCTGATGCTGCATGAAAACAGCATCAGGATTGGCCTGAGTACTGTCAACTTTCACTCCCTGGCAGACTGGGAGCCTTTGTCTGCTATCTCCAGCCCCAGCAATGCAGCTCGGGCTGGAGAGAGCTTCAGTGCGCATGATAGTTTGGCCGGCCTAAGACAGTCAGCCAAACCATCATGCACACTGTAACAGTGCCTATGACTCCCCCACCAGCAGTGTCATCCCCTGGACCAGCCCCCAAGACTCATCAGAGTCCTGGGGGCGGGTCGAGGGGGATTAAAATAAAACGATGATAAAACAGGTTTAAAACCCATTTTATTATCGTTTTATTTCAGTGTGGTGGCTGGGGAGGGGTGGCGCTCCTCCACCCTAAAGGAGGGGCCACCGCTGCATAATTATCTTGTCAAAGATATAAAGTATCAAGGAAGCAGGTTTAACAGATGCAATTGTCCTGGGTTGGTAGCTCTCCTGGAAGTAAAGGGTGAGAAACAGTGCTCAATTTGTAAAAAATAAGTACAGATGTCCAAAATGTTTCTTCTCCAGCTGCCGTCCATCCCCCCATCATCCATTTGCATTGCTGACACAGCCCCCTGCCCATATAGATAATGCCAATACTAGATTTGAGCAAACATTCAAAAGACTATTACCCACATAGGGTGGAGGGATTCGGTGGGAGGCTCCCCTCCCCTAGACAAGTATTCCCTTGGCACTTTCCATACCATAAAACCTGTGAAATTCCTTTACACACTTTTCCTTAGAATAATAATTAAAACTGGCCCATACTTGACCATTACTCTGTGCGTACTGCAACTGAGACCAAGGATTGGATGAGCACACAGTAAAAACATGTTTATGACACAGTAACTGGCACAGTCAGAAACTCGCACTGCATTCAGCTCTTAATTGTGTCATTATGAACACCCATCCACTTCCAAAAATCATGGGTGAAAACACATGGCAAGTAGTAAAAACCCAAGGAAAATGAAAAGGGAGAAAACAAAAAGGGTGAGGAGTGAGCAACTGGTGAATGAACTAGATGCCAAGCGTGGAAGTCAATGCAATGCAGGAATTCGCCAGGCATCAACCCCATGGAAATCAAGTCTAAGTAGCACTTCTGCCTCCAATGATACGGACATCCCATCATCTGACCTATATTCTGCCTAGCATTGTCTGCGCTTTATCACCCATAGGTCAGTCCACCATAACCTTGTGGACATACGGCTCACATTCTCCTTCTGCCACCCCCCAAAAGCAAACCAATGCCTCTAGGTTTCCTTGCTTAATCCTGACAGATATACCAATATGTTTATGAAATCCTGAACAAGCATTATCTACTATCGGAAAGGTATCAAATAATTTAGAAATTCTCTCGATACAATTTAACATTGTACGAAGGGCAAAATGCTGTTTCTCACACGTTTCGGAATGATTTATTGGAAATGTCTTGCATTTCACATTGATTTAGTAAAATATATCCTCTTGATAACTGTATGAACATTCTGACCTTATCAGCATTTTTAGCATAAATCTACTGCGCCACAGCACATCTAGAAAACTCAAATAAGTATAAATATGAGGGGGCAGATTTACAAGCCCCTTGCGCCACTTTTGCGTCACTTTTAACATGGGAAAAGTGACGCAAAAGTGGCGCAAGGAGCTTGTAAATTTGCCCCTAGGAATCTTTCTACATACGTTGCTGGTGCTGAACTGCAGAAACTTGACCATCACATTTTGTAGGTCATGTGGCCATTTAGGACTTTTTATTAGGCTGCTACTAGAAGTTCCCGTCTGCAAGACCTGGCTCTCGCACCCTTCCTTCTCTGAACCTGGACCATGGCATTTGTGGGTTTTTTGTTTGCCTTCCCCTCATTAAACCCGTATGGCCTGTACCTTCATGTTCCCCTTCTGTTTCTCTTTTATGCCAATCATTGTGTTTCCATAGATTTTTAGATCAACTTAACACACGGGTGAAACTGCCAACTGCAAGTTGTGTCCACTTCACAAAGAACCAGCGGCAGATTTACAAGCCTCTTGCGCCACTTTTGCGTCACTTTTCCCATGTTAAAAATGACGCAAAAGTGGCACAAGAGCCTTGTAAATAAGCCCCCAGGTGGCCTGACAATTCTTTTGTTAGAAAAACTAGTACCTCCTAAGCTGCTGGGGGAAGGCGGTTGGACTGGCAGGCGTTATCCACCCTACCCACGTGAGGTCCTTTAATGTCCTGCTCTGAATGTGAATATTAGCTCCTGGAAGATGGATCTCCTGCAGGCCCTTGAGGTGGAGAGGCAAGGGTCAGTGTCTGATGATAAATTATGCTTTTTACCGGTTGATTTTGCATAACACCCTCTTGCATTGTTATGGCACGGTGCTGTGGTTTGCCAGATCATGACGCATGAACATATGGTTCACTAAGAAGAACACATGTGGAAAATGAATCCCAATGGGAAGAATTTCACGCTTTAAAAGAACAAGAGCTGGGGGGCGTGGCTAGCGCCCAAGGAAGATGGCGGCGTTCCCGTGAGTCGCCCGGTGCCAGCGGGGCTGACGAGGGATTTTGCAACCCTTCGCCAAGGAGATAAGCAACAGAAATAAGCAGGCGGCTGTGGGAACCACGGAGGTAGAGGGCGGCGAAATTTTCAACGTGTGAGAGGCACGCTTCCTTGCCGTATTTTGTCTTTTATTTCGGAGCAATGTGGCGCCCGCCATTTTGAAAATGCCAGCGAACTGAGAGGAACTTCTCTTCCTCTGTAGACTTCCCTCTTCATGTCTGCAAGCCCTCGTAAGGCTCTTTTTCTACTACACTGAAGTTTTATCGCTGGAGTTTGGGGCACTTGCTGTCACTTGTGCTAACGGTCCCAACTACTCATTAGATATTCTGAAGAGATATTGGATCGGGTCATTCTATCTATGGGCAGACTGAAAACAGTAGGGTCATTGGTGGTGCCCACAAATCGCTCTTTTGTTGGTCGTTCACATCTCTACAACCGTCTTGCCACAATGGATGACTCCTTGAATTCTTCTCCTAAAAGTGCCTCTACTTCTTCTTCTGTAGTCACCAAGGTGTCAACCAAACGGTTGAAAAAGGATCCTCCTTCTCCACCAAAACAACCCACGTCAGTCTCAATGGATCTTCTACTGGAGGGGATCCATGCACTATGCCCATTTGTAGAGGAGACAAACTCCAAAATACAAGTTCTAACAGACGAATGGGCAAAGATGGAAGAGAGGATCATTGCAGTTGAGCAAAATGTAGAGTCCCTGGGCTCAGCTTGCGCTCAGGTTGCAGTCCTTCAATCTCAGGTTGCATCTTTCCAGAAGCAGATTGAAAACCTTGAAAATAGGAATAGGCGGAATAATCTTCGTATATATGATCTGCCAGAGGGTTCAGAAGGCTCTGATCCTATAGCCTATTTCAAAACATTCTTGCCAGCGGTACTCAACCTACCAGAAACCACTACTCTGAACATTCAACATGCCCACAGATTGGGTCCTCTTCACTCGTCGTCCTCCACCATGCGAAAACCAAGAGGAGTCATGCTCAATTTTCTTGAATACACAGATCTTCTTAAGGTATTGTCCGCAGTTAGGTCCTTGAAGCAAATTTCGTCATCAGGCAATCAGCTTTATTTCTCACAGGACTATGCAAAGCCTACAGCAGATAGACGAAAAGAATTTCTGGCCATGAGGCCGGCTTTCTGCTCTATTGGTGCACGATTTGGCTTATTCTACCCATGCTTGTTCAAAGTGACCTTCAATAATAACACCATCACTTACGAAGATCCGATCAAGCTTAAAAGTTTCCTCAACTCGCAATGTCCGGAAAAGATGGATTTTTCTAACTCACGCCCCAGATGATTCTTCTTTTGTAGTTGTTCTGAATTACAGCCTTATATATTTAATTTGTTGAATTTCTTGTAAAGTTCATAGATCGTTTACTAGTTTAGATACTGGCTTGTTTCTCTTATTGGAATTTTACTGTTCGGTATTGTAATTTTGCAATCTTACTCTCTAGAAAGTTAAGTTAACTGCTTTCAACTCAACACTGCTTTAATTGTTCTAACCATTTTTTTTCTCCTTACAGGTTTCTTCTCCGTATTGTCTGACTTATTTGTCTTGTGGTCGTTTATCCTGAAGTCTCCTCCGACTCACCTCGTGGAGTCTGGACGTGTCATCGTTCCATGTGGCCTCATCCCCCCTCACCCTCTATATGTTTTGGATTCCTTCTAGGTACAGTTTTCTTTCTTATACTATTTTTAATAGCAATTTCCTTCTTCTTTACTTCTTTTCTGTCTTTTACTTTTTGCATACTATTTCACTTTACATTTTTTCCTTCCTTTTTCTTGCCCTATTCTTCCACTTATTTCTCCCTTATCTATTCTTATCTTATTCTTCTCTTTTAAGTCTTACGCATAATACTTTTTCTTCCCTTACACTACAATTGTCACATGTAAACTTATATCTTCATTTTTATCTTTCTCCCTTTCCAACAAGTTTGTTCTGTTTTGCAGAGAGTTGGTCTGTTTTTTGGTATATTTCTTGTTGTCTGTATTTTTACACTTATTGGTGTCTTATATTCATTCTTTTATTTATTCCATGTCTTTGAATCTTGTATCTTGGAATGTCAGAGGTTTGCATTCACCTATTAAAAGGCAAAGGGTGTTGACTCATCTAGCCAAATTAGGGGCGGATATAGCCTGTTTACAGGAATCTCATTTAACAACAGAGGAATCAACAAAATTAAAGAGAGGTTGGGTTGGAGAGGTTTTCTATTCACCAGGAGATGGCAAACGCAATGGGGTCCTAACTCTATGTCGTAAATCACTTTCTGTTAAATTACTTTCACAATGTTCTGATGAAGATGGTAGATGGTTGTTTACTAAACTTTTGATTGGTAATGCTCCGGTTTCTTTACTAAATGTATACGCCCCTACTGCTGGTGACTCCTCCTTTTGGATATCCTTAGCTCAGCAAATTGCAAATTGTATTGATGACAATTTCATTCTTACCGGTGATTGTAATCAAGTTTTTGACCCCTTCTTAGATCGTAATTCAATGGTCTCTTTTGTCCCTCATAAGGCTCATAAGCTTTTTATACAAACTATTAAACAATACAAGCTTATAGATGCCTGGAGACTTTGCAATCCTACTACCAAAGAGTACACTTATTATTCTCCAGTTCATCATACTCAATCACGATTGGATTATTTTTTCATTTCACATAATGTATCCCAGTCATTAATGGCTGCAGATATTGGATCCATTCTAATATCTGATCATGCTCCTATTACCATGAGGCTAGATATTTTACAGAAACCTCACACTCCCCGTAAATGGCGTTTTAATAACGCTCTTCTTTGAGATCCGTTTTTCACTTCCTCTTTTACCTCCTTTTTTAATGAGTATATTTGTTTAACCAAACTGATGCTTTACCTTTTCATGTGGTGTGGGACGCTTTTAAAGCAACAGCTAGGGATTTTATTATTGGTTATGTCTCCAAAAAGCGTAAAAAATCGAAAGAATTCACCACATCCCTCCTGGCCAAGATAAAGAAACTGGAGCATTCTTATTACTCCTCAAGATCAAAAGATTGTTTAACAGAACTTATTAATGTTAAATTCCAGTTCAATAAGGAATCGACAAATAATGCTTCCACATATTTATTAAAGTTGAGTGCGAAGTTTTACGGGGGACAAAACAAAGCTGGCAAGGTATTAGCTAATTATTTGAAGGTTAAGCATAATAAACTCAATATAGAGTCCATTATAGACGAGCAACAGTCATTGAAATTTAAGGATGATGAGATCTTGAATGAATTTCTTCAATTTTACAAAACACTTTACACATCAGATGTCCCTCCTACAGAACATCACATTTCTCAGTTTTTATCTGATATCCAACGGCCACCTAATACCCAACCAGACCTTTCTATTTTAGAATCTGACCTATCGCAAAAGGAACTTTCCATCGCATTACAGGCACTTAAAAAAGATAAAGCCCCTGGTTCATATGGCTTTACTGTTGAGTTTTTTACGCACTTTGCTTCCCTTTTAATTCCAAAATTGCATAATCTATTAAACTCTTTTGTAAACTCAGGTAAATCCTCAGGCTCTTTTTCAGAGGCTCTTATTTGTCTTATTCCCAAAGACGGGAATGATTTAAGATACTGTAAAAATTTTCGACCCATATCTTTAGTTAACGTTGATTATAAAACAATTCAAAATCTCTGGCCATGCGCTTGGATTCCCATTTGCCTGACTTATTGGGAATGGAACAGTCTGGATTTGTTAAAGGTCGCCTTATCACAGACATCACTTGTTTATTTTTTGACGTCTTATCTAAATCCTCCCATGTCTTGCATTCCTTGGCAGCAATAGCACTGAACGCAGAGAAAGCGTTTGATAGAGTGGAATGGACGTACCTCTTTCAAACTCTCAAATGGTTTGGCTTTGGACCTAAAATTATTTCCTTAATATCAATTCTATATTCAAACCCAAGAGTGGCTGTATGTGCAAATGGTACCATATCTCCTTATTTTAGCTTGGGTAGAGGTGTTCGTCATGGATGTCCATTATCCCCGTTTCTTTTTAACCTAGCCTTAGAACCTTTTTTATCACGAATACGTCAAAATAAGGACATTCATGGATTTAATATTAACAACACTTTAATTAAACTGGCAGCATATGCTGATGATATATTACTATTTATTTCGCAACCTCAATCTTCTCTCCCTGCATTCCTACATGAAGTAGACTCCTTTGCAGCAGTTTCCCGGTATAAATTAAATAAAGATAAATGCGAAATATTACCTTTAACAAAATATACTTTTAAAGATGATTTCACACTCTCAAGTTTCGCATGGAGCCCTCAGTATATTAAATATTTAGGTTTACATTTTACTCCTTCTATCTCTAATACAATTTCACGCTGTATGGATAATTGCACACAAAGAATAACTTCTTTAACTGCTAAATGGCACCCTCTATACTTATCCTGGTGGGGTCGTCTTGACACCATAAGGATGATGCTGTCCCCTATAGTTCTTTATACAATTTCCAATATCCCAATATCCATTCCTTTAAAAATTTTCAAGAAAATAAACTCTTTGTTATCCTCTTTTTTGTGGAATAACAGGAAGTCTTGCATGTCCTTATCAAAATTGATTCGTCCCAAGTCAGAAGGGGGGGTTAATTTTCCTAATTTTCCTACATATCAAAAATCTTTTTTGCTTCGTCAAGCATCAAGATGGCTCTCCAACCCTTCTGAGTATTACCCTCTGTGGGCTAAACTTGAACTTTCTTTTCTCTCTCCTTTTTAATTTCAAGAATATCTCTCTTTCTCTCGTAAACCACAACACCTTTCGACTCCCATAATTAGATACATATCCAAAATTTTAAAACCCAATTCCCGATTGGATCCTATAACCTGGATTTCTTTCTCCAATTCCACGATATGGCATACCACTATGATATTGATACGTGGTAAGCCTTTTTACTGGAAGTCTTGGAGGCAAAGAGGAATCATTTGGATACACCAATTATACATACAAGATCAGATTATGTCTTTCGCGCAGGTTAGAAGACTCTTTGACCTACCTATGTCTTTCCAATCTAAATATACCCTCTTGAAACAAGCTATTCTGACTGCTCACACCCGATGCATACATCCAAATCCTCCCATTGATCCTACACCCTCCTCTATCGATAAATTGCATTCTCTTCTACAAGCTAACCCCAAGGCATCTGTTATTTATAATTATTTACAGATCTCATGCATCACACGAGAAAAACTAAGGTGGAACTTTCTTGGGAACAGGATTTGGGAGTCAGCTGGTCCACAAACACATGGAATAAAATATGGAATAAAATCAGAAAATCTTCGAGAGCAGCTAATACTACACAGACACTCTTTTTTGTGTATAATAGGCTTTTGCTATCCCCGGTCACTTTAAATAAAAGACACGTGGATCTTCCAGATGTTTGCTGGACATGTTCCTCCCCACATGCAGATTTACACCATCTTCTTTTTACATGCCCACTTGTCTGTAATTTCTGGGAAAAGGTGTGGGCTCAAATTAATTTAATTTTTCATTCCAAATGTCCTTTCTCTGTTTCTAATGTGTTTTTGTGAAGCTTGTCTTCGGTTTGGACAGATTGCAATCCTAATACAAAAATAATAGATTTATTGTTGGCAGTTGCCTTCCAGCAAATAACCAAAAATTAGAAAGACTTTACTAAATTATCTTATCAAGCTTGGTTATGCTGTGTGTTACAATCACAGATTAGATACAACTCTTGTGTATCCTATCCCCATGGCAACAAAACGTTTGTATTTATGGTCACCTATCACATTATTCATTGAAGCTAGTGCTAAAAGCTCCTCCACCCTAACTCCCGTACAACAAGAAGTTTCCAAACCTCCATGACTTTCCTTTCATTGTAATTCTATATATAAGATCTTTTTAGATTTTGTATTATAATTCTTTGTTCTTTGTGATTTGTAATCCCCCTGTATTTACATTAAGTGCTTTACATATTTTTATTAATTCTTTTTCTTCTAGGTAGGCCAACTTCATTTATACAGCCAATTATTTTACTTCTAAGTTCAATATTTGATTCATGTGACTATGTATTGTTATATTGTATTTTGTATTGTGACTTATATTTTCCTTAATAAACTTACTTCTGAACTTAAAAAAAAAAGAACAAGAGCATATGGAAAACAACGTTTAAAAATGTTATTGTTGTTTAACTTCATTTTTTCAAATTCTGCAATAATACTGTCAAGTCAACAACTATTTAACAACAGTGCTACCAGTAAGTGGTGTATTTGCTAAACATAATTGGTAAACAGATGATGTTTAATTAAAACATTAGGATTTACTTGCCTTAGATAAACCAAAAAATATGCTATTTTAATGTGTCAGACAGCTGCCATTTAGATCAACTATGAAGTTTGGCTCCTTCATAAGTTAGGACAACGGTTTATGGATGAAGTGTATGTTTTTCTATTCTTTATGTGTTTGGTTCTGCTTTGTTTAAGCAAGGCATCGAGCCAATAAGCAGGACTAGCAGCAATTTAATTGTTGCAGTTACGGCATTCTTGACTAAACGTGGAGTCCCCAATGCGGGGGCTAACATTATTTTTGTTGTCGAGTCGAATCGGCTTACCGCTTCGAGGTCTTTTACTCTTGGGTTACATTTCAGGCAGTGGATGGGAATGCTAATTTGTTTCATGAATATACAGCAGCCACAGTACCGCAGGCTTATCACCCTTATGCATTACTTGAAGCTCCGTTGACAGCCTGGGAGCATACCATCCGGTTTAATGGTGCCCTTTCTCACCCTGTTTCTGTGGTCCGTTTAGGCCCTTTATCAGTCTATGTGGCCACTTGGCCCGTTTGGCAGGTTTTACACTGCATCCAAATTATCTTAATGTTACAATCGCAGAGCTACGTCAGTTACATACAACGCTGATTCACATACAGAGAAGTGTCATACAATTTATGTTGCGTGTGATTCAAGTGGCTCCGGCTGAAGCCGCTCCTCAGCCACCAGTACATGGTGGTGGTCTTGTTATTAGTCCCATCATGATTAATTCAGTGATGGGCAAACGTCCTCAAAACTATGATGACTTGCCATTTTGGCTTGCACAAAAAGTTGAACAACTTGAAGCTGTCTTTCCACATACTAACCCTGTAGAAAAATACAGGATCCTTAAAATGAGTTTGCAGAGTGGTTTGATTCCCGCTTTAGGTGACTGCACCACCTGGGGGATGGTGTTTGCTTCATGTATACACTGTGCTTTGGCACCCCCCTCCATGAGTGCTCTTCTGAGCATTCTGAAAAAGGTTCAAGATGAACACGAGGCTAATCCAGCCCTGGATTTGGGGATGAAATTAATGGGCATGTTCCCTATTGTCTCTGATATGATTTTGGCCAACATTAAAGGTAAAGCAGTTTGCTTACAAGTACTCCAATGCCTAGCAGCAGTGGCGGAAGTGGATCGGCAAAGGCAGTTGCCAATTATCATAGCATATGTATATACATATCATAGCATTGCATGATCCTCCTTGGTGCACACACAGTCCCTTGGAGATTGCACAGCTCAATTGGCAGAGCTCTGTGCTTTGGTTTTAGCTCTTGAGTTTGCTGACCCTGAGGTTACAATGCTTGTAGTGTGTGATTCGCTTTACTGTGTACAATCCATCAATGACAACTTGTTCTTCAGGACACAAAATGATTTCTTGATTCTAAAGGTAGTGCAATTAAGCATAAAATGCTTTGGGTTTGAGTGGCCGCTCTTAAGGAACGTTTGCCACTCACACATGTTATCCATACTTTTGCCCATCAACGTGTGGGAGCACACGCTGTTGGTAATTCACTGGCTGATGAGGCAGCCAAATCTGCAGTAGCCACTTGTTCAGTAGCAGCAGTCACTAGTTCTATGACTAAAATTGATGATGATATTTTGGTGGCTGTAGCTGCGTCAAAGGAGGGGACGGCGTTCCCCCAGGGTTTCCCTTCACGTTATACATATCACTTGTCGTCTGATCAAGTACCATTTGCAACTATTCCATCCGTTGGGGATCCGCTTATTCCCAACGAGGACTGCAGGCTTTCTTTGATTATTGCCACTCATGAAGGCGTGGCTTCCGCCCATGCCGGAGTAACTGCAACAATTTCACATTTACAGCAACGTTTCTGGTGGCGGGGTTTATATCAACAGGCACATAAATATGTTTTTTCTTGTGACATCTGTCAAAAAATTAAGCCTTCTACTGTTGCATGTCCACCACACACTCAACTTTACATCTCTAATCAGTCATTTGGCTAAATTTATCTTGATCACTGCAGTCCTTTGACATCTGATACTGCTTTTAAACACATCTTGGTTGCAGTGGATTCGTGCACTAGATTCCTTTGGGTTTGGCCACAACGCAGTGCTAACGCTTAAACTGTTATAAAAGATTTGCGTGTCTTTGTCGGGACATTTGCCTGTGGCATCTTCCATTCTGACCAAGGTCCTGCGTTTGCCTCTAAGGCTTACCAGGATGCAATGAAGTCTCTGGGGGTCCAGGTGAAATTCTCATCTCCATATCGGCCTGAGGGCAATTCTGTTGTGGAGCGGATGAACCGTGACTTAAAGCAATCTTTAACAGCTAGGGTTTTAGGTGCTGGCAGGGGCTGGCTGACTCATCTTTACGGAGTCCAACGTTCACTTAATAATCTCCCAAGAAGATCTTTGGGTGGGCAGACCCCATAGGAAATGCTCTTTGGCATTAAAATGTTTGTGCCAGACCTTAATGGTCTAGACTTTGTGGCGGCTGTCGCAATCTTTGACGTAGATAACCATTGTGCTATGTTACAGGATTTACAAATTGCCCATTTGCCCTCTTCCACAGATCCTGCGGTGCTGATTCCTGTTTCTGGCTGGCTTCCTAAAGTTGGAGACCTGGTCTGCGAAAAGGTGGAGAACAAAAAATAATTTGGGCCATCCTACCATGCATCGGTCAGAGTCCTTGGTTTGAAAGGCGCCCGAACTGTGATTCTGCCTCCACTACCTGGCTGAAAGGAGAATCGTTACATTTCCATCGAACAAGTCAAGCTACACCATGTGGCTGATACTGAATAGTATGCCTCCCAGCATTCCACACCGGGATCTTTCACTGAATCCGATGGCTTCTGTTTCTTCAATTACTCCCCAACAAGTGGCGGGGGAGATGGAAACTTCAATTAATTTATTGCCTGTTTTACCTTCTACATCCACAACTGTGTATATTGAGTATGCTTCTCCTCCCGTTGAAGTTATAATTGACATTCCTGAAAGTACAGTCCATTCACCTTCTACTGAATCGCAACCACCGTTGTTTCAGCTGGGGTCCAGTGGTTACTATATTGACCGCACTAGCTTTTCTTCTGAATCATCTTCGTCTTCATCATCTGTAGCAGAACCCCCTACAAGTACCAGTCTTTTCATCTCCCAGCTCAAAAAGACTTACCTAGTACCTCTGTGGACATATGTCTGGATGGTGCTGACAATGGTGTTCTGAAACCTGGACCAACACCACCTCGGGACCGGACATCGCCATTGCCATTCCCCAAGGATACAAGATCTCCAGGAAGGACCGCCCCACCCGCCCGGAAGGAGGAATCGCCATTGTCCACAAATCCACCCTCCGCCTGAGCACACTCCCCGACGAAACCACAGACCTGATGGAACACCTTCACTTCAAGATACTGGCCAACCCCACCACCACCCTCCAAGGAACCCTCTTCTACCGACCCCCTGGACCCCGCGAACCATTCGCCAACTCCATCACGGACATCATCTCCCGCATGCCATCGCATCCACCAACTACACCCTGCTGGGAGACCTCAACTTCAACCTCAACAACCAACTGGACCCCAACACCACATCCCTCCTGGACAACCTCCACAACATTGGACTCCGCCAGATCGTGACCGAACCCACGCACTCAGCAGGACACACCCTCAACCCACTCTTCACAACAGGGAACTCCATCACTTTCAGCCACACCACCGAACTCCCATGGACAGACCACCAATGCGTCCACTTCAGCTTCAGAACACCCACCATCCACAGACACCAGCACCGGCTCTCACGAAGAAACTGGACCAAAATCACTGACGACCAGCTCATCTCCTCACTCAGCAACTCCACCCCAACCATCGCGGAAGACGACGACGCCAACACCGCAGCCCGAACCCTGCACAGATGGATCTCCGACAGCGCCAACACCATAGCCCCCTCAAGAAAAACAACAACACTCACGCCAAGAAAGCCAGATGGTTTACCTCCGAACTTCCAGAGTCCAGACGCACGTGCTGCCGCCTCGAAAAGACCTGGAGGAACTCCAAATCCACAGAGGCCCACAACGACTTCAGAGCCGCCACCAACGCCCACCACCAACTCATCAGAAAAACGAGAAAAAAAGCGATTGAAGACAGAATCTCCACACACGCGCACAACAGCAAAGAACTCTTCAGCATCATCAAGGAGTTCGCCCAACCCACCAGCGAGTCTACTGACATCCCTCCCTCACAAGACCTCTGCAACAAACTCAGCACCTTCTTCCACCTCAAAATCAAGAACATTTACGACAACTTTGACGAAGACAACCAACACACTGAACCCTCACCAGCCACCCCCGATCCCCTGAAGCCAACGATTGACAACTGGACAGCCCTCACCACCGAAGACACACTGAAGCCAATGAAGTCAATCCACTCCGGGGCCCCCATGGACCCCTGCCCCCACCACATCTTCAACAGAGCCGCCGACACCATTGCACCCATGCTCCGCCACACCATCAACCACTCCCTGATGAACGCCTCATTCCCCGACGACTGGAAACATGCAGAGATCAACCCCCTCCTGAAGAAGCCCTTGCGGACCCCACCGACCTCAAGAACTACAGACCCATCTCCCTGCTCCCGTTCCCAGCGAAAGTCATTGAGAAAGCCATCAACAGCCAACTCGCCATCTTCATCGAAGAGCACAACATCCTCGACTCCCCCCAATCCGGCTTCAGAAGAAACAACAACACGGAAACCGCCCTCCTCGCCGCAACAGACGACATCTGCTCCCTACTGGACAGAGGAGAAACAGTAGCCCTCATCCTCCTCGACCTTTCAGCGGCGTTTGACACAGTCTCTCACTGCACCCTAATACGCAGACTCCACGACGCAGGGATCCGGGACAAGGCCCTCGACTGGATCCACTCCTTCCTCTCTGCCAGAACGCAGTGGGTCAGACTCCCCCCTTTCCTCTCGGACCCTACACCCACCACCTGCGGAGTCCCCCAGGGGTCCTCCCTCAGCCCCACGCTTTTCAACGTCTACATGGCTCCGCTCGCCCCCATCATCAGAACCTACGACTCAACATTGTGTCATACGCAGATGACACCCAACTCATCCTCTCCTTATCCAACAAACCCAACACCGCCAGACACAACTTTCAAGAAGGCATGGAAGCCATCGCCAAATGGATGAAAAGCAGCTGCCTACAACTCAACACCGACAAAACAGAAGTACTCATCATGGGCTCTAACCCCGACGCCTGGAACGACACCTGGTGCCCCCCGGCCTTGGAATCCCACCAACCCCCAAAGACCACACACGCAACCTTGGAATCATCCTGGACTCCGAGCTCAAAATGGGCCGCCAGATCAACTCTGTTGCATCCTCCTGCTTCCACACCCTCCGCCTCCTACGTAAGACCTCCAAATGGATCCCCCTCAAGCACAGAAAGACCGTCACTCACACCCTCATCACCAGCAGACTCGACCACGGCAACACACTCTACGCCGGAATAAAGAAAAACCTCACCCGCAAGCTACAAAACATCCAGAAAGCCACCGCAAAACTGGTCCTCAACCTGCCAAGACACTGCCACATCTCCCAGCACCTGCTCACACTCCACTGGCTCCCCATCGAGGCTAGAATCACCTTCAAGATCCTCACCCACGCACACAAGGCCCTCCACGACACCGGACCAGCATACCTGAACAGCCGACTCAAATTCTACGCACCCCAAAGGATCCTACGATCAGCCCAGCTCTCCTACGCCGTAGTCCCCCGCACCAGAAAGACCAGATCGGGAGGCCGCTCCTTCTCCTTCCTCGCGGCCAGAGCCTGGAACGCCCTCGCTCCACATCAGACAGACAACATCGCTCCCCATTTTCGCGAGAAACCTCAAGACCTGGGTCTTCGACAGATCCTCTCCTTGATGGACTGGAACCTGCACACCCCACCCCCAGCACCTTGAGACCCTCACGGGTGAGTAGCCGCGCTTAACAAACACCTGAATGATTGATTGATTGATTTGTTTCCTTTTCATGTGGATTGCGTTCGTGACTGTGTTTTTCCTCTTGATTAATGGCCATTATTTACCTGAACGCTCTGCTCTGAGCTTGGTTGAAGGTGTTCTCGCCCCACACACGTCATCTCATAAAATGAAATGAGATCAAGGCCTAGTTAATATTTCAGCATTCCCAGTTGTTGGCATTGTTTGGGATAAGGTAGCATTCGATATCCATGGCCAGACTGAAATTTTGAACATTCCATACGTTTTCCGCGTTTCCTTAGGTGATGTGGTTTTGCCTGACATACACTCTGATGCCTAGGATAGTCATGTTGTTCATTCATTGTTCCCTGACTTGAAATATTATACTGCTTTTGACACTGAAGATTTGTATTTAAATTCTGCAAACTATGCCTATTTGTTCTGTTAGCAACATTATGGCCACCATTTTTTAATTTTACCCAATGGGAGCATGGCCCAACAACTTTGCAGGGGAGTTCAAGGACCCAACAGAGTAAATTTATGTATTTTTCTGGTTACAATCTTTCTGACCCTCAGTCCTTTTATTACAAACTAAAGATACCGTCCCTCGCTAAATTTATGTTGACCCACACAAAATTAGTTTATTCTTCATCCATCGTCAATGATTTGTCCGTGAAGGGTTATGAATTTTGGAAGGACACAATTGATTTGAAATTCGTTTGGGGTACCAAACAATGGCAGGTGCAGGGCACAGAATCATTGCATCGTGCTTGTCTGATACCGTCTCAACTCATATTTTTAAATGTGATGGTACAACAGACTACTTGTTTTGGTTTAGCCACGGGAAAAAATCTAAATATTCCCTCAATTCCATCTTTGGCCCCTTATAACACATGGCAAACACATACCAACTATACAATTGAAGACTTAGCTCTCATGTTTCAGAATGGCACACTTAAGTCTTCCACTATTGACCCCTTGGAATGGTTATTGTGGCCAACGGCCTCCAATGCATGTCAATTACACTTTCTGAATATTACACGGGGATTTACACAAAGTAGATCTGATCCACGTTTCCCACATTCCCATACAGTTACCACATATTCAGTGGGTAAATTGTGTCAACAATGGTTGGAACATTCCATACTGTCATCTGTAAAACAACACCTTTCTCTTTTGTCAGGTGACATTGATCTTGCAGATTTTCATTTAGGTCCTAAATCCCCTCGCACAAAATGTTTTATTTATTCAGCATATAATGAATTTTGGAAGCTGTCGCAGATGAAACCTGCGGTGCGTCTGCGTCAAATTGACCAAGCTAATTTAGAAAAAGTTCTGGCAGTAGTCGATAACAGCATTAATACACTATCTTCCCTTATATATACTTTGGATAATATTGTATCTTCCGTCATTGACATTGTTCAACATGAAGTGTCTGTTTTGTATCATGGTCAAAATCAGTTACGTTCTGTAATGCAGTTTGCTTGGACCTTACAAAAGCTCAAAAGTGGTAAAGTACAGTGGGATTACCTGAATGCTTCCACACTGTTTTTGCCATTTAATTTGACTGATAAACAGAAAATAATGTTGATGAAGGATGCCACATATACATTGTTACATATTGAACAATTAGAACTGTTACCATTTTCTGTGGCAGTGACTGATTCAGCTGTGTGGTTAATTCATGGGGTTATTTCACTGCCTATCTTACTCTTTCAGTTTACAGCCTGTATGAAACATTATCCAGTTGGTAGATAGGAGCCCCTGGGCAGTAATTATATTCATGAATTATGGTTGTTACCTTTCACCTTCAGATGTCAACACGCAGATAAGGAAGTTTTCCTTACAGGGGAAGATTGCGTTTCCACAGTAGGACATTCCCTAGTCTGTGAACAAGTTAAACTCCACAGCGCCTGTAACGTGTCAGCCCCTAATCTGGCTTGTTTTTCGAAAGGTACCCCTGTCCCAGCTAATATTCCTGTGCTAACTTTGCTTTCTAACGGAAGTTATCTTATTTTGAATAACCACGACTGCTGCGGCTTACGGGCTGGCATCCTGTATATATAGTGACAGTTTCCCAACGATATCCTGTTTCAACCCCCGCATGGTATTGCAGATAGTTCTCTTTGGCCTTCCATTCCAACTTTGAAAACGGATTTCAATAAGCTAAGCAGACTCAAAGCACTATTGTTTCAACAAGAAGTGGCTCTCACATCAGCTTGCAAGACCTTCGAATTGCACGTGGCGAGAACCGCAAGTGAGATACACTCACTGCTAAACACGAATTTCCCACTTCATTTTAGAGAATTAATAGAGCAAATATTTAATGCGCCTGATACAGAGGGCCTTGCCCACTTTTTTTAAACTCGTGGGATCTGGCCTTGTTTCTTCCTTTCAGACTATTTTTGGAGTAATACCAGCCTTTATCCATTCTATTTTTTCCAGCGCCTTCAGAGGGTTTCCCCTGGTGCTCCTTTTGATTTGCGGCGTGCTTGTTCTCCTACTAATGCTTCACAATGGATGCTCGATATGTGGAGCTGCCAAGCCCGGTCCAGTTGCAACTGTACCGTGATCGAAAATGGCAGCTTTTTGGTTCTTTGCCAGTGAAGTCTTTCGCCAATGACTACTGGCTGACCTTCCATTATGCCTACTTTACCTGCATGCAACCTGTGTTTCACTGCCTCCGGTGCCCTTTTCAATGGCCCTGGATGTCTGCCTCTCCAATACAACAAGGTAGCGCCACTCGCGTGAGTGGTGTCCCTCTAGGCACAGCTTTAAATCTGCCTGAAGCAGGTTGAAAAATTACAATCCAAAAATGCAAACGAACCAAGAATTGTAAAGAATTTACGAGCTCTTCATCAGGTTTATTTTATGCTTGAATTTCATTCATTCAAAGGTGCATGACAATAACATAATCAGCTCCAATTTCCAATATTCGGGAATCCATCTCCCGATGCATTTCAGATTTATCGGAGTACGTAGCACGCACGTCGGGTTGATATCTTTTCCCTGACGAAGGGCTTTCATGCTCGAAATGCATCGGGAGATGGATTCCCGAATATTGGAAATTGGAGCTGATTATATTATTGTCATAATGAAATTCAAGCATAAAATAAACCTGATGAAGAGCTCGTAAATTCTTTACAATTCTTGGTTTGTTTGCATTTTTGGATTGTAATTTTTCAACCTGCTTCAGGCAGATTTAAAGCTGCACCTAAAGGGACACCACTCACGTGAGTGGCGCTACCTTGTTGACTTTTCGCAACACCCTTTCCAGAGGGTGATACCTCCAGTGCACGCCACATATACACATTCTCGATAAACTCCTACGCTGTGCATGCTCATACGCTCATTGTTTGCCTCTCCAATACCACACACGCTGTCCTGGATTACAATCTGTTATTGGGTCCGTTGAAGGCCCAGGACCAGGAATGTGCCATGGGTAGGCGTTTGGTGTTCAATCCTCTACTTGGACCAACGGCAGACTTGAGTACCTGTACTCGTGCGCAGTGCCTCATAGATCGGAGTTTCATCAAAGTTAACACAGGTTGCCCTGAGATGCTCCTAACGGCCTCTGGATATGAGGAGCCTGTGTGCTCGTTCGATCTACTAAACTGGATGGCATACCTTTTTACTATGGAAGGGACAGACAACATTCTGGAGTTCATGGCATTCCGCTATTCCCGCAAAATCTTTGTCTCCGGTGATTAACTATGAATGCATGGATTTTTGAGTACCCAATTGGCAAAATTATTTGTGGAAACATATAACCTTACAAGAACATTTATTTTTTTGGCTTCATGCCTATCCTAATTGGAGTATGACTAAGATGCTTTGCCTCTGCTTACCTCTGATATTTGTCTTCGCATGGGCTACCGACCTGGCCAAGGGGAGGGTGCCACGTGGCCCTTAGGGACATTGTCATTTTTCACTGACTTAGCATGAGAAAGTTGCAGCTTGTCTGCTACTTTGCGCACATTACTACACGTCTTTATTTTTTGCAATATTTTCAATGGCTGCTTTCACATAAGAACTCATTGCTGTGTTCACTCTCTGCATGTTCCTGGGATTTTGACTGAACATTATGTGCAAGGTCGAACAACAATGCCCCTTGTTATTTTGTACTGGCCAGGCTTTAGCACTTAGACAAAACATACCGATGCAGCTGTTGTTTGGACAACATACTTTGGTTTTTAGTGGGGTACACGACTAGGTGACTTACACTTGGAGAGGGACCTTTCCAGGGAGAAGAGCGAGACAGCACCTATGATGTAGATCTACCATCTATAGGCTAAGGTATGGGGTCTGCTGACAACGCCCAGAGATCTTCTAATATATAATAATACTGGTTCTTAGCAAGGGGAGGGAGGTTAGGCTCTAGGGTCTTTCTATGACGACATCCCCCTTCATGATTTATGGACTAGCTGCTATGCTGACTGTATTTGTACTATGCATTTTCCTGCTTGTTGTGGCACGTATACTGCGTGTTAGGGCACGTTAGTTAAAATAAATATTTTAAACTGTTTTTTTTCTCTGTCAGATCTTATTGTGGACAAGTACGGGAGTGCAAGCGAAAGGGTGTGCCTTGTTACCGCGATTCCTGAGAGATCTGTGAGTGATGTGTTCTGGGGTGTCTAATCATTTGTTTCTCTGTGAGTGAGTAGGAGAGCAAGTGAGACACCATAGCTAGTCGGTCCGGCGCTCGTGGGTACTAAGGTGGTAGGAAGACTCAGTCCCTATACACCAAGGTCCCATAATCCTGCGCATAGTTCTGTATTTGTGCAGAATCCCTGCAACAGGATGACCCTGCAAAAAGGGCCAAGTCCAACATAATCCTCTTCCAGCCTGAAGCCAGGGTAGACCAATCAATACCTTGATGGGATTCCCTGCTTGGGATGATAGAACACGGATGGGGCACACTCTACGCCGATCTGAACCCATATGGATTCCTCTGTCTAAGCTCCCACGACCAACAAACCTACCCCACTGGGACTCCTTAGCTGTCTGCGGCCAGGACCAGGCCCTAGGCCATCCAGATGTCCTTGGTCTTTGCCACCTCGCAGAGTGGGGGGCGGTAGCCCCAGGTACATAGTATCCATTCTCCACGATACCTCTCATCTGTGCAGTTCTATACTGCCATTGATCCCTCAACCCAGGGTCTGCACCCTCAGGCTGACCAGGGGTCCCGGACGAGGCTCTCCTCCCCCTACCACTCCTTCTGGGGTTTTGCACTCTCCTCCTAGGAGAGGCACCCTCAGAACATAAAACTGTCAGGGCACTGGAATCAGCCCTCCCACACAATTCTCCCACCAGTTCAGGATTTCTACCCTGCAACTGGTCTCCCAACCCAGGGACCAAACCCTCATGTTGAACCGGGGCCAGAGGCAAGCACTCCCTCCCCCTGCACCCCCTTCCAGAGTTCTGCATCCTCCCACCTGGAGTGGTACCCCCAGAAGACAAAATGGTAGGGACACTACTAGCAGATGTCCTTCCCTCCAGGTCAGGCATTACCTCCTGAACCTAGCCTCCCAACCCAGGGACTACACCCTGCGTCTGAGCATTTGCCCGGCAAGCCAGGACTTCCTGGGGAGCACACATGCCCCCCCAATGGTAACACATACCTCATTTGTTGCGTGACAGTCTGCCTGGTGCTGCTCTCCTGACCCCTGCCCATCCGACAGTGCATGAAGACCCCCCAAACCACAGGCGGTGTCTCCATGGTCATTCCCGGGGAGCTCTGCTCTCAGAGCTGGCCACTGACTCACTGGTTCTCCCACTGGGGACTGCATCCCCCTCTCACCCCTCAATCTGGAATTCTGCACCCTCCACTCAGGAGTGGCACCACCAGACACCAGAACTGGTGCAACGCTGTTTACAGACGCTCCACCAAGTTCTCCTGACACTAGGAGATCCCCCTCAATGGATGGCCTTCCAGTACAGCCTAGGCTCCCCACCTGGTGTTCCCTTAGGGAACCCCCCAGGCCCTGGAACTAGGTTTCGGGTACCTTGGGACGCATCCCATTCTCACTCCTCTCTGCGGAGACAGGACGTGAGTCCCTACACCCTTCCCACTACACCGGGACCTACCTGGGCTACCACAAACCTCTCCCACCACCCTCGGTTGGGAAATACCTGAGCCACTCCCTTTAGGATCACTCCAAAATGCCTTTTCCGACACTCTGGCAATCACCCAGAGGTCTGCCTCCCATGCAAGTTTCCTAGGATCAGAGAACTCACACTCCAACAGGTGTTGGCGTAGCCCTGGAAAACAACAAAGGAACATGTGCTCTCTGACAATAAGATTGAACAGCCCTTTAAAATTGTTTGCTGTGCTACCCGTCACCCAACCTTCCAGTGTAACACAACATTCATCCACAAACTCCCCCCAAGACTGGTGAGACAGTTTCCTACTGCCTCTGAACCTCAACCTATACCCTTCAGGTGTGACACCCTCTTCCTGGGAACTAGGTACCTTGCTCTGGGATCTGGGAGAGGAAGCTTCCACACTGGACACTACATTGCTACCACCACTGGACTCTACCCTCACTGGTGAATCCAGAACAATGAAACCACACTCAGGGGACAACCTATCATCAAGAGCTAGCGTCTCTCTGGCAAAGGCCCTCTCTGCCTCCTCCATCCTCTCCTGAACTAAGGCTCTTTGCACATCAGCCTTTCTCTCCTCCACACCCAGCTGCACTAGCTCCAATCTGAGCCTTTCCAACGCTAGCTGGTGCTCCTTTTCTTCCCTCCTGTCCTCCAACTCCCCTGGGGACAGAGAAAGGGAGAGGATACTACTCCTGGCTCTAGACCCAGCATGCAACTCCCTCTCTACGGTGTCCTCACTACCTACTGGCATCCCTGCCCAGTCATTTTCTCCCTCCTGCTCAGACTCTCCAGGGGTGCTGATCGGGGACCCTCCCTCTCAGAGACCTCACTGATGTTGGGGTCCTCCTTCCCAGACTCCTCCCCCTCCCCAGTTTTTGGATATTCAACAGGCCAACAAGGCCTCCGGCAGTTCCACTCTCCTGGCAGAACTACCCACATGACACCCAAGATCCTGACAGAACCGCTTTAGGTCACTCACAGTGTACCTATGCAACATGTCTACATTAAATGGACTTTCTGTCACAAGAACTGCTGGATCACCGAGGTGAGGCATGACTGACAATTAAAGGGAGTCGCAAAAAAAGAATTAGAAGAGCAGGAAAACACAATGAAAAAATGACTGATGAGAGAAAATCAGGAGAAATACCAAATCACATGATTGTCTAAAATGCAGAGTTTGTAGTGCAACCATGCGTCACTGTGGTACTGCGCAAACGCAAGACCTATCCTTACCGCTGCCAACCAATGTTAGAAATGGGGATTCTGGTTGGCTAGGGTATGCACCTAAGCCAGGCAGAACCCACCACCCTAGTCAGGGCAAGGGAGTTACACGCTGAAGATAACTCCTGCTCACCCCCTTGCCAGCTTGGCAGAGCAGTCAGGCTTATCCCAGAGGCAATGTGTAAAACGTTTGCGCAAAAGCAAAGGAGGGGATACCTAGGCTTTTAAAGTGCATGTGTGTGTTGTGTCCGAGATACGTAAGTAATGGCACCCAGGTAAATCGGTGCTCTTTTTAGATTTATCTCAGACCAATGTATGAAACGTGTCTATTTTAAGATGAAAAAAGGGTTTATATACATATATACGTATATATAAAGAAGAGGTTGCACCCGGTTGGAGAAGCACTCACTGGTAGGTTTTGAATTTCCTTTAATGGAGACGGTAGCGAGGCCAGTAGCAAACATTCAATTCATTTCAAAACAGCCTTACGCTTTTCGGGCATGGCGCCCTTGTTCACAGGCAAAGTCGGAGTGTTCAACATCAAATTGCAGTCACCTGATATACTTTCAAATACTGACCAAGTGGGCGATTCGCAAGTGCTGAGCATTCTGGTATATGTGGTTCCGCAATCATTTCCCTCAAGTGAGTATGTTGTCTCTCCAAACACATGAAAAGAGTCATTGCCTCAGTGGGTTGATTAAAAATGTCCAGCTACCAAAAACGCTGCACATACTGTGTCATCCATCAAGACCCACCGTCCAGGATGATGACTACCGGTTGGTGTCATCACAGGTCCGCTGCGCGCGGCGGTGCTCCCCCCATGGCTGGGTCGTCTGTGAAAATACAAAGAAGAGGTTGCCCCCAGTTGTAGATGCACTCACTGGTAGGTTTTGAATTTCCTTTAATGGAGACTGTAGCGAGGCCAGTAGCAAACGTTCAATGCATTTCATAACAGCCTTACGCGTTTCGGGCATGGCGCCCTTGTTCACAAGCAAAGTCGGAGTGTTCAACATCAAATTGCAGTCACCTGATATACTTTCAAATACTGACCAAGTGGGCGTTCCACAAGTGCTGAGCATTCTGGTATATGTGGTTCCGAAATCATTTCCCACAAGTGAGTATGTCGTCTCTCCAAACACATGAAAAGAGTCATTGCCCGAAACGGGTAAGGCTGTTTTGAAATGGATTGAATGTTTGCTACTGGCCTCGCTACAGTCTCCGTTAAAGGAAATTCAAAACCTACCTGTGAGTGCTTCTCCAACCGGGGGCAACCTCTTCTTTGTATTTTCACGGCCGGCTCAACCGTGGGGGGAGCACCGCCGCACGCAGCGGACCTGTAATGACACCAACCGGTAGTCATCATCCTGGCCGGTGGGTCTTGATGGATGACACAGTATGTGCAGCGTTTTTGGTAGCTGGACATTTTTAATCAACCCACTGGGGCAATGACTCTTTTCATGTGTTTGGAGAGATGACATACTCACTTCAGGGAAATGATTGCAGAACCACATATACCAGAATGCTCAGCACTTGCAGAACGACCACTTGGTCAGTATTTGAAAGCATATCAGGTGACTGCAATTTGATGTCGAACACTCCGACTTTGCCTGTGAACAAGGGCGCCATGCCCGAAATGCGTAAGGCTGTTTTGAAATGGATTGAATGTTTGCTACTGGCCTTGCTACAGTCTCCATTAAAGGAAATTCAAAACCTACCTGTGAGTGCTTCTCCAACCTGGGGCAACCTCTTCTTTGTATTTTCACAGCCGGCGCAGCCGTGGGTGGAGCACCGCCGCACGCAGCGGACCTGTGATGACACCAACCCATAGTCATCATCCTGGATGGTGGGTCTTGATGGATGACACAGTATGTGCAGTGTTTTTGGTAGTTGGACATTTTGAATCAACCCACTGGGGCAATGACTCTTTTCATGTGTTTGGAGAGACGACATACTCACTTGAGGGAAATAATTGCGGAACCACATATACCAGAATGCTCAGCACTTGCGGAACGCCCACTTGGTCAGTATTTGAAAGTATATCAGGTGACTACAATTTAATGTCGAACATTCCGACTTTGACTGTGAACAAGGGCGCCATGCCCGAAACGCGTAAGGCTGTTTTGAAATGGATTGAATGTTTGCTGCTGGCCTCGCTACAGTCTCCATTAAAGGAAATTCAAAATGTACCTGTGAGTGCTTCTACAACCGGGGGCAACCTCTTCTTTGTATTTTCACGGGCAGCCCAGCCGTGGGGGGGAGCTCCGCCTCACGCAGCGGACCTGTGATGACACCAACCGGTAATCATCATCCTGGACTGTGGGTCTTGATGGATGACACAGTATGTGCAGCATTTTTGGTAGCTGGACATTTTTAATCAACCCACTGGGGCAATGACTCTTTTCATGTGTTTGGAGAGACGACATACTCACTTGAGGGAAATTATTGTGGAACCACATATACCAGAATGCTCAGCACTTGCGGAACGACCACTTGGTCAGTATTTGAAAGTATATCAGGTGACAGCAATTTGATGTGGAACAGTCCGACTTTGCCAGTGAACAAGGGCGCCATGCCCGAAACACGTAAGGCTGTTTTGAAATGGATTGAATGTTTGCTACTGGCCTCGCTACAGTCTCCATAAAAGGAAATTCAAAACCTACCTGTGAGTGCTTCTCGAACCGGGGGCAACCTCTTCTTTGTATTTTCACTGGCGGCCCAGCCGTGGGGGGAGCACTGCTGCATGCAGCGGACCTGTGATGACACCAACCAGTAGTCATCATCCTGGACGGTTGGTCTTGATGGATGACACAGTATGTGCAGCGTTTTTGGTAGATGGACATTTTTAATCAACCCACTGGGGCAATGACTCTTTTCATGTGTTTGGAGAGACGACATACTCACTTAAGGGAAATGATTGCGGAACCACATATACCAGAATGCTCAGCACTTGTGGAACGCCCACTTGGTCAGTATTTGAAAGTATATCAGGTGATTGCAATTTGATGTCGAACACTCCGACTGTGCCTGTGAACAAGGGCGCCATGCCCGAAACGCGTACGGCTGTTTTGAAATGGATTGAATGTTTGCTACTGGCCTCGCTACCGTCTCCATTGAAGGAAATTCAATACCTACCTGTGAGTGCTTCTCCAACCTGTGGCAACCTCTTCTTTATATAGGTATATATATATATATATTATTTTTTTTTTGTATAGATATATTTCAGGGTCCTCACCCACAGGTACCACCCATGGCATGCTTCATCATTGGACCCTCACTCACACACATGAATTGTGTGAGTGGACTCAACATGTTTGTAAGTGGAGTGCTAAGGTAACTGTGAGTGAAGGCAGGGGATTTGGGTGTGTTAATTTTGGTATATGTCTAGGGGCTAGATTAAAAATAATAACAACGCTCTTAGGATTTAAGTGATCCCAGGTGTCTATTTAGGTCGACATGTTTCAGCCATAAGGACTGCCTTAAAAGGTCAACTGGCTTATTTCAGGACCTTCGTTTGCCCTGCTGAATTATGCTGAAAATCCTATTAGCTTGTGCAGTTTATATTATTTTTGAAAATTTGTGAAAAAAAGCATGTACATTTGAATACAGACCATACTGTGGGACTTTTTCCTCATATGGTTAAAGCTGAAACGAGAAATTATCATAATCAAATACTAGGGTACTGTTATCTGTACCCCTTCTTATGAGCCTTGTGTCTCTGACTTTCAAGTTTCTCTTATGACATTTTGTTTTGCCTATTTACATAAGACAAACGTGAACATATATAAATACAAACAATGGACAGACAGCGGTGTGTTACACCAGTTTACAAACAAGGTGGCAGTCTAGGTTACCTACATGTCTAAGTGTATTTACCGACATTATAGGGAGCTTCATCGGTGGACCGTCCCTGTAGTCACACACTGGAAAAAACGTACACATCAATGTTTAGAACCGTACTCACGATTCTGTTGCATCTGTTTTGTTTAGAAATAAGATTAGGAAGATATCCGATTATCTTACGTCATCAAAGGTACGGGTCCGCTCATCACTCGAGCAGTGTCCCTGTCTCCCTGCATGTTGAAATGGAATGATCACTTCCTGGTTTTTATGTTTGCCTCTGATTGGAGTAATGGATCACTTGGTGTTGAACCACATGAGCCAGAATAGTTTGATTGGGTTTCACGAGTCATGTGACTTAGGCATATGATCGGAACTCCCAGGATTTTGTATTCGTCTGTGATTGGAGCAATGGATAACGTGGTGCCACGCGATCCATTTTAGTTTGAGGCTTTTTCCGAGCCATATGATTAAAGATTAAGGAATGTGCTCGGAACTCCCGGGCTTTGTCATTTTATGTGCTCCAGTCTACGCAAAATGCTCATGTAGTGTCTGTGATGTACATAATATTAGAATGACTACAGTATATTGAATTACATATGTGTATTTATGGTGACTCAGTACATATACAAAAATAACGCTGTACCAGTCCGATATAAAATAGGAATTTTGCCCCCCTGTTTGTGTTGTCGAGGAGTATATGCTGTAACTAGCGTGCGCTAAGCTTACAACCTGGAATGACTCTAAGAATGTTGCAGGCTCATATCCACCCTGGTGCATTCTGGGATATTGAGTCTGTAATGTTTCATAACTTGTCCACAAATTAGTTGGACAGTTACGAGTAAAGAAAAGGTTGGAATAGCTAATTACTGATTCATTATTTAGTCCCCTTTGTGATATATCACAGTATATTGTTCCAAGGTATGTTGTCATTTAACCCTGTTTTTTGTGTGGACAGTTTATACACCCATCTCTGTTCTTTTTCAAATAGGATTTTTTCAATGTTTCTGGTCTCCTCTGTCACATGTTCCAAATCTATCCATCTCATGGTATTCAGGGTATGGTGACTGGTTATAAAGTGGTTTGACATTTTAGTAGTGTTGCACTTGCATCTTATAGTGCTTCTGTGTTCTGTAATTCGCGTGCCTACTTTTCTCGTCTTCATACCGATGTACTTCAGATTGCATGGACATATTAGATAGATTACGTTTCGTATTGCAATTTGTGTGTTTTCTCAGATCCCAAAGGGTGGGAAGTCCACTATCTATTGTTTTTGTTGGGGATGTCAAATGATAGACACTACATTGGCCACATGGGTAATGTCCCACAATTGGTGGTAAACCTAATAGTGTTTGTATTGTTTTTGTCTGTTTCGAATGCTCTGTTGGTCTTGTATGTACTAGACTATCCCGTAATCTTTTAGCTCTTCTGTGTGAAAACAGCGGTAAATCCCATTTTTTTCTTCCTACTTTCAGTATTTTCCAATTGTGTTGGATTATTTTTTTGACGTCATTAGATGCTATATTGTACATGGTTACACATACCAGAGGTGTCTCAGTTTTTTCTTTAGGCTAGGTTTCCAGGAGAGATTCTTTGTTTTGGTTTTTTGCTTGTTTCTTTGATTTTTGAATTATTCTTTCTGGATAATTCCTTGCTCTTAGTTTGTTTGTCAATGTCTCCACTTGGTGTTTGAAATCCTTCCTCTGACTACAATTCCGTCGTAAACGGAGAAATTGTCCATATGGCAGATTCTCATGCAATGGTCTTGGGTGAAAGCTATCAAATCGGAGAAGGTTGTTTTTTTCTGTCGGTTTTTGGTAATTATTTGTGTGTAGCTTTCTATTGTTACTAAAAATTGTGATGTCCAGGAATACCAATATTTCTTTATTCATCGTGTAGGTGAATTTAAGGTTCCTATCCTGATTGTTCACCCAATCGACAAACCTCAGCGCTGACTCATTGTCTCCTTTCCATATTACAAAGACATGATCTATGTATTTCATCCATATGGTAATCTGGTCATTAAAGGGGTTGTTTGAATGTAGTATGCGTTCTATTTCAAGGTTTTACACGTACAACCCTGCTACGTTGGGAGTGAATGCACTTCCCATCGAAGTTCCATGGGTGTGTAAGTATAATGTTTTTTCAAATTCAAAGTCATTTTTTGTTAAAGCTAGGCCGGCACACACCATAATAAATTCTATTGGTGTTCTTTACTGCCAAACTTCTTTTTGTAGTGTTTTCATTATCACATCTAGCCTGTCATTTTGTGATAAGCTAGTGTACAGACTCTCCACGTCTAGACTTATGAAAAGATGAGTCTGTGGGTCATATTCAAGATCTTTAATCTGTAGCAGTAGATCCTTGGTATCTCTGATGTATGTCTCAATCTTTTGTAGGATAGGTTTAAGGTAAAAGTCACAAAACTGCGATAGGGGTTCTAGTAGGGATCCAATTCCTGATACTATGGGTCGCCCTGTTGGGGGATCACAATTTTTATGAACTTTTGGCAGTGTATAGCAGTACGATGTTCTCAGTGTTGTATTTCTCATTAATTCTCCCTCTGACTTCGTTATCCAGCCTTCCGTTTCTGCTTCTTCAACCATGGTGGAAATTTCTAGTTTCACTGATGCGGTGGGATTGACATCAATGATTTTATAAAAGTGATCGTCACTCAGTAATCTCAAGCATTGAGTTGTTTAGGCATAGGTGTTCTAGATTACCACTCCTCCGTCCTTATCTGCGGGTTTTATCACTTTATCATTATCATTCTGCAGTTCTTTAAGCGCTAGTTTTTCTTGATTGCTTAAATTCTGAAACTTATTTTTCTTATTTGGGTCCAGGTTTTAAATTTCTGTGTCAACCACCTTTTCAAAGGTAAGTATTTCTACTGGTGTTGTGTGTGTGGGCAGAAAATACGTCAATTTCTTCTGTAGGCCTGTATCTGAGGGGTCTTCAACCGGGTTTTGTTCACCAAAGTGAGCTTTTTGGCATAGTTTCCGAAAGAAACCCGCCAGTTCGCAATGTAGGTGGAACTTGTCAAAATGGGGGTAGGTATAAATTCTAGTCCTTTGTTCAATACTTGTATCTGTACAGGTGTTAATGTTTTGTCTGAAAGATTAGTGACTAGGTTGTTGTTGTGCTCGCTCCGTGGTACCGACATGCTCCTGGTGTTTACTCTGGAGTCTGTTCGTGCGTCTCCCTCTTCCCAATGGACCTTTCTCCTCCCTCCCCTTCGGTTCTGGCCCCTGCCTAAAAAAGTGGGATGGTAAGCATTTTGAAAATTGGGGTTAAACATTGTGTTGAATGGAGGTTCCCATGGTGGCTGGTGATGACCTTGTGGGTTAAAAGGTGGTTGGAAGAAAGCTGGATAGTTATATCCTGACCATGGTTGTGTTCATGGTCTCCTCCTATTCCTATTTCTGTTGGTCCATTTGTGTTCATTATCACTTGCCCTTGAGTCTGAGTCTGATGATCTACCATCTGATGAGTTTTTTCAGATGTGTCAGAATTATACCCTGATGGAATAGTGTATTCTGCAGTGGAATATGGGTATGTTTTACTGAAAGCGAAACGAGTAACATCTTTACGGAGTGTTTTGATTTTAGACTGTGTGAGATACTCTTTATATTAATTTGTCTCTTTATTTATCTCATCCAATCTTTTTTTGAAGGCTGTTACTGTAGCTCTCATTTCTCCTTCACTTGTTTGTATTTCCACTAATATCTTTTCTGACAGTCTTTGGCCAGTTTTTATTATTAGGATTAACAAATCCCTCGTAAAATGCCAGGCAATTTGTGCCCATTCTTTATGAAATGTTGCGTTAGCTCTTAAATATTCAGTCATAATGACTTCGTGAAGTATTACTCAAATCCTGTGTTTCTTTTTCTCGGTTAATGACTCCCAATCATGTGTTTGGGCAATGGTTTGAGCTACATTTATATCCGTAAGTAATGATGGTTCGGATAGAATTTCCTTTACATCTTCATCAATGAAAGTGAGTCCTAAATTTTCTGCCATGTTTAAGGTGAACCTGGTGTATAGGTATGTGGAAGACCTCTGTCTGTCACACAATCAGTACTTGATTCAAGTCTCTTCTAAACTGTAGCTATGGGCCAGATGTGTCCCTATAGCTCAATGGACCAATTGTTTAACATCCTATGCAACTCCTACAGCTGCACGCTGCTTATTTACGAAATGACTCAAGAAGGAGTGAGAAGTACTTTTGATAGGTATACCTTCATCTTCCCAAGTTCTATATTTTACCCAAACAAAAGGAGGGGATACCTAGGCTTTTAAAGTGCATGTGTGTGTTGTGTCCGAGATCCGTAAGTAATGGCACCCAGGTAAATCAGTGCTCTTCTTACATTTATCTCAGACCAATGTATCAAAATTGTCTATTTTAAGATGAAAAAAGGGTTTATATACATATATAGGTATATATATATATATTTATTTTATATATATATATGTATATATATATTTTTGGGTCCTCACCCACAGGTACCACCCGTGGCACCATCATTGGACCCTCACTCACACACATGAAGTGTGTGAGTGGACTCGGTGAATTTGTAAGTAGAGTTCTAAGGTAACTGTGAGTGAAGGCAGGGGATTTGGGTGTGCTAAAAAAGCCTTCTAAACAAATAAAGTAATCTTTATTGGTATAAGTCTAGGGGCTAGATTAAAAATAATGACAACGCTCTTAGGATTTTTGTGATCCCAGGTGTCTATTTAGGTCGACATGTTTCAGCATAAGGACTGCCTCAAAAGGTCAGTTGGCTTTCTTCAGGACCTTCGTTTACCCTGCTGAATTATTGTGAAAAACCTATTAGCTTGTGCAGTTTATATTAATTTTGCAAATTTGTGAAAAAAAGCATGCACATTTGAATACAGACCATACTGTGGGACTTTTTCCTCGTATGGTCAAAGTTGAATCGAGAAAATATCGTAATCAAATACTAGGGTACTGTTATCTGTACCCCTTCTTACGAGCCTTGTGTCTCTGACTTTCAAGTTTCTCTTATGACATTTTGTTGTGCCTATTTACATAAGACAAATGTGAACATATATAAATACAAACAATGGACAGACAGCGGTGTGTTACACCAATTTACAAACAAGGCGGCAGTATAGGTTACCTGCATGTCTAAGTGTATTTACCGACATCATAGGGAGTTTCAGGGGTGGACCGTCCCTCAGAAAGACCCCTCAGATTAACCCTGGGTGTAGTTCGCGTAGTAGCGCTACGCGTAGCTACGCGAAGTGCACTTCGCACTACGCAAGCTACGCGTAGCTACGCGAACTGCGTAGTGCGGTAGGGAAATGCAGTTCGCACTGATTGCACAGTGCCGGATGCTTGTCCGCACTGTGCAATCATTGCAAATGGCATCTTGCACAGTCCAAGCGGTCGTTTTCTGCCGCTCGAGTACATTTGTACTCGAGCGGCAGATTTCTCAACGCGGACTGGTAGTTTCTCATCGCAAGCGCTCGCGAGCATACGCGACCACTCGCAATGAGAAACTAGACCTCCCCGCGTTGAGAATCTCGCCTGGAGGTTTATTTTCCACGCTCGCGATCGGCAACTTGATGTTGCTGATCGCGAACGAGGAAAAAGTCTCGCCAGGATGTTGATTTTGCTCGCTCGCGGTCGCCAACTTGACGTTGAGGACCGCGAGCAAGCAAAAAATGCCCGCTACGCTACGCGTTTTTGCACTGTGCTACGTGCAATTCGCGTAGTAGCGCAAACTACGCACACTCCGCGAGCGTAGCGTAGTACTACACCCAGGGTTACCTCAGATACAGGCCTATGGAAGAAATTGACGTATTATCCGCCCACACACACGACACCAGTAGAAATACTTACCTTTGAAAAGGCGGTTTACACAGAAATTGAAAACCTGGACCCAAATAAGAAATAGACGTTTCAGAATTTAAGGAATCAAGAAAAACTAGCGCTTAAAGGACTGCAGAATTATAATGATATAGTGATAAAATCCGCAGATTAGGGCAGAAGAGTGGTAATCCAGAACACCAATGACTACAGAACTGAATGCTTCAGATTACTGAGTGACGATCACTATTATAAAATCACTAAGGTCGATCCTACCGCATCAGTGAAACTAGAAATTGCCACCATGGTTGAAGAAGCAGAAACGGAAGGCTGGATAACGAAGTCGGAGGTCCTGAAGAAAGCCAATTGACCTTTTGAGGCGGGTCTCTGCTCCCCTTAGGGAAATGCGGCAACGTTGTGGCAACTTCCGAATCCGGGGTACCTACTGGGCTCCCCCCGTGATGCCACTCAAAAGAAATGCCCCCAACATCCAGTAAAAGTGTAGCTGCCCACAGCCAGGCACCGCAGCTGTATGCCCATTGGGGAATGCAGAGATAGCTTTGGTGCTACGAAAGCACCCAACTGGGATCGGCCAATGGCCCCTCGGGGACGGAAAACAACAGTGCGGCCCGCTTCCTTGAAAGGGCACCCCTGAGACCTTGACTGGTCTCCAGCGGCCGTGCCCCAGACAGCGTGGCTCGGGACACATTTAATCCGGTCCCGAGGCCCTCACTCGATCAGCTCTAACGTTGGAAGCGGCCTGCCAACTCACGGCGCCGTCATTTCCGCTCACCTCCTCCTTGCACGGGAATACTCTGGTTGGGCCTCGCACGCCAAGAAGAAGGCGCAGAGCCAGGTCTCAACTCTCCCTCACTCAGCTTCTCACGGTGGTGGGGCCCGCCCACAACCAGGCTCGGGAAGCTTGCCTGGCTTCTGGTTCACGGCGTGGCTGCTTTCGCCGCGTTCACAGTAAGAGCTCACTTCTTGGGCTCAGGAGACAACTTGCAAAGTGCCCACCACGTGCTTCAGACCTGGAATCTGGCCAGCCCTCCTTGTCAGTACCACAGGGGATCGGCCATGCACTGATACCTCTGCCATATGCAGTATTCACTATGCGCTGACCTCCTTTACAAGCACCAAAGGGGGGAGCACCAACCACGCACTTCCCAGTAGAATATAAAGCGCTCTAGGAGACGAAGGGAAAAGCGTCCTTCCAACTGTGGACAGCGCTCCAAGTCAGTAATCAGGCAGCAAGATACATTGCCTGCACTTCACCACAAAGCGAAGGCAGGTGCTATGGTTTCTCTAGCAGAGGGCCAGAGACAGGGCACAGGCAGGCCAGCACGCAGGGCCCCTTAGCAGAGGGCAGTCCCTCTGACCACCCAGCAGGCAGTCACTGAGTCCCACGGCGGTTCCTCCTGGCACACGGTAATCCAGGCAGCAGCTTCCTCTTCTAGTTCTAAGCAAGCACCCAGACATGGGGTCACAGCCCTAGTACCTATAGTACTACCAGTCTTTGTTCTGCCGTGGCTCAGGGCCTTGCACCCAGAATAAACCAGTTCTGGGGCACTTTAACAATATCATTACAGTGCACAACACTCCCCATTAAAAGTGTAAGCCCTGGACCCAGACACACAACAGGGGGGCGGAGCCATCATTGTGGAAGGCAGGCACAGCCCTATTCAGGTGCAGGTGCTACTCCTCCCACCACTCTAAATGCAGACCAGGCCTATTTAGCCTAGCGCTGAGTCATCCAGACTCTCTTGCGCCACTGCATATCCCTGGCCCCTGTCACTCCAAAGCCAGACAGTCAATACACATCCTAGCAGAAGACCAAAGACACATAGCACAGAGAAATGCCTACTTCTAAAAGTTTCATTTCTAAAATAGTAATAATAAATCCGCTAACACCAATAAGCAGCATTTATCACCACTATTCCAAACATACCAAACTTGATCACGCTACCCATCTCATTTCAAGAATTACCACTGAAGCACATATCAGGGAATCCCCAATGCATCCCTCTGAGAGGGCAGCCTCACAGCATTGAGAAACAAAATAGGCTGTTTTTCACTACCAGGACATGCCACACAGTCAAGGCACATGTCCTGCCTTTTACCTACACCGCACCCTGCCCATAGGGCCAGCTAGGGCCTACCTTAGGGGTGACATATATGTAGTAAAAGGGGGGTCACATACGTGGCAACCACTTTATGTGCCACGTCACAGCGTCAGTAACACTGCGCGCGCAGGCGTCCAGTGGCAGAGCCCTGAGACAGATTTGAAAGGCTACTTTGGTGGGTGGCGCAAGCAGCGCTGCAAGACCACCAGTAACATTTAATTGACAAGACATGGGTATATGGGATACCACTGTACGAGGGACTGACAGGTAAATTAAATATGCCAAACAGGTGTAGACCAATCTTACCAAGGTTACCACAGAGGGCACATGCACTTTAGCACTGAAAAGCAGTGATAAAGTGCCCTGAGTCATAAAACACTAACAACAGGTCAGAAAAAATACAGGAGGAAGGAAAAACGTTCTGGGATGACCCTGCAAAAAGGGCCAAGTCCAACAGTAATGACAAGTGAAGATGAGCAGTTTGCTGCAAAAGAATGACTATTTTCCGTATGCGATCGTTGCAAACGTGTAGCGAGCCCCATGACTGCACTGCGAACCTCCATGGAAGTGGTGCAGAGAATGATTATATGTAGGAGCATCATTTGAAGAGCATTAATGGTATATAATGCTTTGAATAATTCTTCTCCTATAGTCACATACTGTCAAGTGCTTACGTTTGGATCCTCAGATGGAGACCAGCAGGAGGAAGCCCCAATGGCTGCTTCCAGTGAAGCAGGCCCACCCCCACCATGGTGACTTTGTGACCAGGCAATGCAACATAGAGAGTAGGAAGTTAATTCTTAAAAGGGAGCGGTAAGTAATATACAAAGGAACACATGTAGGTCAGTTTATGACAGGTGTTTATTCCAAAACAATAGTATTCAGGTGCTCACACAATAAGTGACAATTAGCGTGACGTGAAAAGTGAGGGTGATATTAAAATAAAGACATTGCACCGACAACAGTAGTAGGAACTCCTTAGAAAATGTTTACAGAGTGAAAGGAGTACATGTTGTAGGGGGTCGACGGCGTTTCAAACTCAATTATTTGAGTTCATCTTCAGGACATACATAGGTGAGCAAGCTGAATTGGGTACGAATGCTGTTAATTCAAGATCAAAGCGCAGGCTACAGCAGCAGCAGGACACGTTCCGCTCTTCGTCTCCAGGCTTTCATTAAGTCCCTGGTTTCTCCTAAATAAATATTCGGCCCTGAACGATGCCTTGTACTACCCAGCTGCTCTTCCAGAATCGGGCATATTAGTTCTGCACAACATTTTTTCATGCTCTCATGTGAACAGGACCGCAGCGTTTTACAGGCGCTTGCCACCTTTGATCTTGAATTAACAGCATTCGTACCCAATTCAGCTTGCTCACCTATGTATGTCCTGAAGATGAACTCAAATAATTGAGTTCGAAACGCCGTCGACCCCCTACAACATGTACTCCTTTCACTCTGTAAAACTTTTCTAAGGAGTTCCTACTACTGTTGTCAATGCGATGTCTTTATTTTAATATCACCCTCACTTTTCACGTCACGCTAATTGTCACTTATTGTGTGAGCACCTGAATACTATTGTTTTGGAATAAACACCTGTCATAAACTGACCTACATGTCCCTTTGTATATTACTTACCGCTCCCTTTTAAGAATTAACTTCCTACTCTCTATCATAGTGCCCCCCACACGGTCACTTCTGAATGGACCTTTAGGCCACACCAGAACCATTGTTTTCCTAAAACAGCTTACCACCCCAGGTTCACATATTGGGGTACCCTTGTTTTCTCTATTACAGGCAATGCAACAAGCATAACTTGGATATGGGCACAGCAAATACCAGACCGAGCACCATGAGTATGACCTGTATCAGTGCCACTCTCAGAAACATTTCCATCTTTAGTATCGGGAACAGCAGTCACAGGCAATTTGCATTGTAGAGTAGGGGTAATCCTACCCTAGCTGACACTGTCCAATACCATCAGAACAATATCTTGTCCAATCCTAGCTGTAACACCTCCAAGGTATGCCACAGCAGCTGCACCAAGGCATTAAAATGCAGTACGCAGCATAGTTTAGCCAGTGCCTCAAGTTACCGGCCAGCAAAGAGAACTTTGTTGGTGGGCCAGAGGAGTTTGCTTTTTGCTACAATGCTGGAGTGCCTTATTCTCATTAATTTGAAATTCATCCCTCTATTATTTTTCCACCCTATTCTGAATACTCTTTTAGGTTTCCGATTCCCCATTAATTGTTCACTATGTTGTCAAATTTGCCATGACATGGAACAGGATTTCATTCTTATTTTCCTAAATAAATATATTTGTTGTTGTTGTTTGATTTGATTGTTTTTCAAAACTGCTTTTCTCATAGGATGAATATTTGACTGTGAAAATTAGTATGTTGTCAACTTGCCTAAAGTAATGTCACAGGCAACTGTAGAGGCTTGTTTTCGCTGGTCTCTACTGTGTCCCAGTGGCAGTGCTAGTGAAGCTCAAAATGCAAGAGGGAAGTAGGTGGCATGCAGTTAGGCAGAACATGTACAAAGAAGATGTGACCTACTCTTTGAAGGTTGTGCTGTCTATTGTACAAATAATTCATACCTCTTGCCAATAAATGAGCAAACCTCTTCTACCTTAGGAGTGCAGCCTGAGACTTGTAGAAAGACAACATTCATGATTTACAATTACTACAGTGGCAAAAGTTTGGTTTTCCACGCACAAAACAAGATTTGTAAAAGAAGAAAGGTCTGACTCACCAGTGTCTCATTAAACTTACAGCCTAAAAAGTTTCCTGCAAGCCTCCAACTGACTGCAGAGAAAAAGAGAGAACAGCATATTAGATGAAATGATCGGAGCAGATCATGGATAGGAAAGATGCAAGAGGGTCTGTTTCACTGTATGAGGTAATGGCAAGGGCCTGTGCATATGGCGCTCACAGCGTGCATGTCACTGCCCCCCAATGAAAAGACTCACATGATAGAGACAACTTTGATCGTGGTTTAGCCAAGGCTTAGCCCTTTATCTTTATTAACACAGCTTCAGTGAGAAAAGCGAGCCATAAGAGCCATAGTTAAACAGACATTATAGTTATGAGAATTCAGGCCATAAGATCGGCACAAAAACACTGCAACAATTGTGCATAGTGCCAAAAGGCCCCAATTCCTTATCCATCTCTTTAGTGGCAACTCACACTTGTCCTCTGTCTCTCAGAGGGATGGGCAATACCCGCAGTTCCATACCAACACATACACCAGGGCACTGCCTAGCTCTCGGTCCCTGCCGGGGTTCCTGCCACCAGGCAAATCCCCCAAAATGTTCAGCACCAAGCATCCAGGGGTAGGGTAGAAAGGTCCAGGACCACCAGCAGGTCAGTCCTCCCTCCCGCCTGCCAAGTACCCACACAAATCAACACAGGCAAATTCCCTAAAATGTTTAACTCCAAGCATCTAGCCCAAAACTCCAGGCATCTTGCCCAAAATATTAAACTCCAGACATCTCACCCAAAACTCCAGGCATCTTACTCAACATGTTCAACTCCTGGCATCCCGGGGTATGGCAGAATTGTTCCAGGACCACCCACCGGTCAGTGCCCCCACCTGCCTGCCCAGTGCCTACACAACTCAACACCCCTCCAAGGGGTCAGTAAAGTAAATTAGTCCACATTTTTGGCTAGCCCCCTTTTTCTATTGCTAGAAATTCCACCACAGGGTGAAGAGGTCACTGGCGATCCAGCCTTCCCCCCACCGCTGCTGGAGGGCTTCAGTACTGGCTCCAAAAATTGTGCGAATGCGGACTGAAGAGCTTGCGGATCTCAAATGGCAAATATACCCCATCACCAATAACCCAGTCCCTGCTTTGCCCATTAGGTATGGGTACACTGGCTGACTGCCCAGCACCTAAAACTGTAGGCCATACCATTACCTTAAAGTGTACTTTTGGACAACCCTAGGAGCTTCGTTCTGGCAACGTAAGTATTTCCTCACATCTCATCTACATCTTTAATGCTGTATGTATGCCAAACAACTGAATATAATTGTTTTGACACTGCTCCATTTTAAAGCATGTGGTTAGGATATTCTAAGACGTGATCAACCCTTGGGTCATAACGCTTCAAATTAACTGGCCAGCAAGAGTATCCCTGCTTAGCTACTTACTTATTCTATTCAGCTAATACATGTGTGGGTAAACCATAACCAACTTTGTGGCATTCAAGAAATACCTTGCCTAGACTGTTTACTTCCCTGGTAGTCAGCATACCCATGACTTTTCGCCTTGCTCAATACACCTTATTATTCTGCCAGATGAATAAGATGGCAGGAGAGGAAGTCTATGCAGAGACTCCCCTTCTGCCTTACCCTTCTCAACAAGCATTTGAACTCATGTACGGATAGGGAATGTCCAAGACGAGTAGAGGGAAGGATTCCTCAAATCCAGAGAAACTCCCTGTGTTTTTTTGTTTTTATTTTTTTTAATTAAGCTCTTTACCATACAGCACTTCAGGTGTTTGTAAACACAGCAATGGTCGCTGACAAACTCATTGTTACTGAGTGGACAGGTTAGATGGCAACGTTGGTTATGGCAGGATTTGAAATCTGCATTCTGTGTATCAATTTGTGTCACACTTGAAAACATATCTCCTCACTGAGTTGTTCAAGTGCTTTCTGCTCAGTCATTACTCAACAGCTTAGTTATTGTGAGCAAGAACTGCTTCACAAACGGGCTTACTGTCCAGCACAAGGTGATAACGCATTTTTTACAAGATAACACATTTTACCCCTTAGCCCTATCATGCCTGGGCATTTCACTCTCCTGACCACTGCTATCCACTAAGAATATTTTGACCAGAATGACGAGTCCTTATTTCAAGAGGTCCCATTCATTGCTGCTGAAGTTGACAGAAAATCAAGTAACAGGGACCCACCTTAGCAAAGGTATAATGGGGTCTGGGAGAGCTCGACTGCCTGATTAGGCAACCAATTTGCTGTTGCAGAGTTTGGGGACTTGAGCTTGAGCAATGCTGTTCCTTACCTAAAATTTTCCCCAATGGCAAATTCTGACCCCACTGGTCAGAAACGAGCTGTCACCATGTACAAACCGCATGAACGAGCCAGCACCATGCACAAACCACACTGGTAAGGAATGAGTCATCACTGTGTACAATAGGCAATGGCCGAGATTATTGCTTTCACTGGCAGGCTATCTCCAGTCTTCTAAAGCAGAGTCCCAAATGATTGACTTCACCTGTCAAGTCGGCCCATTTGCCTAATGCCTGCCACAACCTGACAAATTAAGGGGCATATTAGCAAGACCCACGTTAAAATTATCGCCGTTTTAGCGGCAGGATCTAACCTGGGCTTCTATTGGAATTCTATAACGCATATTAGCAAGCCCATTATCGCCGTTTTAGCGGCAGTTTCTTGCCGCTAAAACGGCGATAATTTTAACGTGGGTCTTGCTAATATGCCCCTCATTTCCTTACGATGCTCTGCGTCCCCATGACAACAACTGTTTGCCATTTTCATGTTAGGAGAACACATTAAGGGCCTAATTTCGAGTCTGGCGGTCCTTGGACTGCCAGACTCAGGGGCGCAGCGGTGGCAGTCCAGCAACCCCCCGCCCCCACGGTGCTCCGACCGCCCTATTACAACTAGGGCAGTTGGACTGCAGCAGCTGCCAGGGAACCGCTTGAAGCAGCAATATGCTTGGCGGAATGCCACCATACCGCCAAGCATATTACGAGTTTCCTTTCTGCCACGGTTTTCATGGCTGTTCCTCCTCCATTAAACCGTGGCAGAAAGGAAACAAAGTGGGCCCTTCTGGGCCCCCTGTTGCCTCAGGGCCATGGGGTGCATGCAGGGGGGACAACATGCCCCAACTGTCCCAAGCAGCTGTTATGTCCAGCTGGCCCCCTCCACTGTCTACAGATAGGCAAATAATCGAGAACTTGTGGGTTCAAACTGCACAAAATAAATATGTAACAGACAACACTTCTGCATAGGTGTCTTTTATGGTGCCCGTATCCTGCCTTTCGCCCTATAGGGATATGCGCCATCTCTTCCGCAGAATGGAAAAGGCACTAACCTAACAACCCTTCCCAATATATTAAAGACCTGTCACTAATTTCCCCTGTATTAACTCTCTGAATTCAATGTGTTGAAACAGACACAGCCAGACCCGCACATGTTACTTTCATTGTTAAAGTCGTAGCGATGCTTTGTAACCCACGCTTTGAAAAACGCAGGCCTTGGGAGACTACACTCCTGTGACAGTTGAAACACACAATTGAGGGGGCTTTTGTCAGTGTGGGATTCTCATGACTCTGGTGATATCTATGAGACATAGGAGTACCAGGTATCAGAGTCTGCTTTGTCAACCAGGATATCACCATTTCTACCAGAAACACCCACATCCAAAGGACTCAGGCTCCTCATGTCAAAAATGAGGTAGCTCCTTGGTAAGGAGTCCATGGAAGCCCCTGTCAGGACTATGTTGGATCTTCAACAATCCTTTGTTATTGAGCATAACATAAAGTCGAGCTTAACATACCAGCTCCAGGATCCCCTTTCGTGTATGCCAGAATTTAAAATGTAGTTATAGAAACCACTCATTGCACAGAAAAGTATTAAAGATCACTGTATTAGAGAATGCTCACAGCGCCGGCTAGGCCAGCGAACAATTCGTGTGCACCAAAGCTCTTTTACAGAATCTTCAGAACTGCTGAACCCCAACAGCCTGACCACCCTGTGACGGAATGAACTCCTCGTCACTCCCCCAGCTATGCTTTTAGAATGCGAGGACATCACATTTTTTAGAATCTGTGCCCAAAGTTGTGTCCTTCTGCAGAGGGGATATACAGATTTGCTCTATATTCCATGGCTGTATGTTACAGTTTTTCATTCCCTTTTTTTAAAAAAAACAATTATTTCCCTTCTAGTGTTTAGTTTTCAGACCTCTTACTTCACATACTACCCACTCTCCTTACTGAAAAGGCTCGACAGTCGAAATTGCTAAACTAAAACGAAACTAACAAAGCTGGCGGTATTATCATGAATAGTGTGCTTGCCTGAGGCAGAAAGAAATTTGCGTAGTGTCTACATTCCTGTTGGAAGAGATGCCTGCACCAGTGTACCAGGCTACAGGGAGAAGGTGGCCTTGAACCATGCATGATGATAATGTGTAGAACCATGATGATATGTGTATCTGAGGCAGATGACTGGAATGATCACGAATGCTGCCTCACTGTAGCAACCAGTAGGTCATATGACCTAACTGCTGGAGCTGAGACTCCGGGACTGGGTAACCAGACACGAGTCCTGGTACCAGCGCAACCTCCATGCAATCCCGGGCAAATCATCTAATCTCCCCATGTCTAACAACTATGGGGCTTATTTACAAGACCCTTGCGCCACTTTTGCGTCATTTTTAACATGGGAAAAGTGATGCAAAAGTGGCGCAAGGGGCTTGTAAATCTGCCCCTATGAATCTAATCTTGCGTAATGCAATCTGCTACTCAACAAAGGGCTCTAATGCCATTGAGTCAGTGTTCAAACTATATAAAGTTAAAAGAACATGTTGGAGAAAGTAGGAGGTTAACATGTGCTAAAGGCAAATAACAGCTGTTAGTAGGCAGAAACATAAAAGAGGAGTCATGATTGACTGATCTACCCTCTGCACGGTATAACGATGTGAGGAAGGTGCTAATATAAAAACAGCCAGTGTGTGCACACACACACACACATACACACACTTATTTACCCTATACAGAGACTACAATATAGTGCATTTATGCTGAAGTATATTGATCACCCCTACAAGTACTGCCAGAGCAGGGCTGTAGCAGGGCTGTAGCCAGTAAGACTCTTGTACATTCCTGGGGCATCATTTGTAAATGGGGCTGTGATAGCTCTGTGATAGCTCTGGTGCTATTGTAAAGGGTTCCTATGATGGTGTGCCAACTTAACTGGTATAAACTGGCCAGTGCCAAACCCCATGTGTACTTCTAATCCTGTACACGTTGCATAGCCGCATGCTGCAAGGGCTGTGCCCAGTTGTGTAGCAGGGGGCCCAGCAGGGGCATTCTGCCCCGGGCGGCGCTGTTTTTGGGGGTGGCGGGAGTCGTATCTGTCGAGTACCACGTCCCTGAGAACAAGTCGTCTGTAGGCCGCACCCCCCCCCCAACAAGTCAGCCATCGGCCACCACACCCCCCAGGAACAAGTCTGCTTCCACCCCCTCGCTCTTACCTGTACCCAGGTGGCAAATTTAGGGGCCACCCCGGGTGGCAGTATGGCTAGCTCCGCCACTGGCTGTGCCACTTTCCTTATGCCCTCTCATTTACTGCACCCAAGAGAATTTTCATCTTTCACTCCTAGGGGCTTATTTACAAGCCCCTTATGCCACCCTTACGTCACTTTTCGCATGTTAAAAATGACGCAAAAGTGGCGCAAGGGGCTTGTAAATAAGCCCCCTAGGGCCATATTATCAAGAACGGCATGAAGGACATCAAACCTGGGCTTCTATTGGAATTCTATAGGGCATATTATCAAGCCCCTTATCGCCGCTTTAGCGGCAGTTTCCTGCCGCTAAAGCGGCGATAATGTTATCGCCGTTCTTGCTAATATGGCCCCTAGGGGCATATTCACAAGGAGCTATCGCCGAATTAACGGCACTTCATCGCAGCCAAAGTCGTGATAAATTTACCTCCCCATTCACAAGCCGGTGTTAACAGCCCACAGCACCAGTTTACCCGTGATAGCAGCCGCAAAAAACATCGCCACAGAGGACCCCCGCAAATATCGCTAATGAGATGCAGAGTAGGCGTTCCTGTGCCAAAAGCCGAGACAACATCACACCTCAACATTCTCAACGACCAGCCACATCGGCGATAAAAACACAAAACAGGCGATAAGGCACGTTAGCACCAGGAAATCTACACCTGCTCTGACCTGGTGTAAAGTCAGACGGCAGCCTGCAAACCAAAAGGGAGCACAGCCCAGGGCTACATCGGAAGGGCAACAGATGCCATGGAGCCACCCATCATGCGGCCCAGACACCCAAGAGGGCCACAACACCCACCGCCACCACCCCCAGGACCACCCCTCCCTGGCACCCCCTGACCAAAGACATGCCACATCAGCCACACCTAAACATGTACAAAATATTCCGCTTGATGTCGCACAATCACAACTGGTGACATGCATGTGTCGTCACAGAAATGAGCAGCACACATTCACTTTCGAAGCAACAAATGAAACTTTATTAAAATGAACACCGAAATGAAATGAAGACACATGGCCGCTCCCCTCAGGACAATACGTAGGTCACAGCCTGTAAGACAAAAAACATGATGAGAAGGTGTGTCCTGCGCACATCAGAGGACAGAGAGAGAGAGCGAAGTAGAAAGAGAGGAAGAGAGGGAGGGAGAGCGAGAGAGAGAGAGAAGAGGAGAGAGAGAGGAAGAGAGGGAGAGAGAGAGAGAGGAAGAGAGGGAGAGAGAGAGAGAGAGAGAGAAAAAGGGAGAGAGAGGAAGAGAGGGAGAGAGAGAGAGAGTGCCGCCCCTGCGCACCCAGGCCACACTGCTCACCTGCTGCCACCGGTGTGTCTCCAACCACGTGCCGGCATGTATAGCAGGACACCAGATCACACATCTGAGTCAGAGCCGTCAGCTGAAACAGAGTCCAGATACATGACTGGCACAGTACACACACTTGCACATGACAACATCGCCTGCCCGCCCATGCACACCCAGGCAGAGGCACCCCAACCCCTCCCGCTGCCCATCAGAGCATGCCCGCCCATGCACACCCAGGCCTCAATGCTCACCTTCTGCCACCGGCGCGTAGACAGGAGGTCCCACCACGTGCCGCTGCAAGCCACAAGCCCGGGGCCCGCGGACATGGCACCCTCCACATCATGCAGCCCCGCTCCGCAGGCCACCAGATCTCACGTTTGGTGCTGGGTCTTGATTACTCCATGGCATAGGACATACCAGTGCACCCGGCATCATCGCAGGCTGCACACCCGCTCAGCAGCTTAAGGTGCCACTGACTCAGTGCACCCAAAGTCAACGTCCCGTGGCGGGGTGCCTGTGCCGTCCGCAAGGTCCCGTGTGCCACTAACCCTTTGCAACCCCAGTCTGCGCCATGTGGTGGTAGGCCCGTGCCGTCCACAAGGTCCCGTGTGCCACTAACCCTGTGCAACCCCAGTCTGCGCCACGAGGTGGTAGGCCCATGCCGTCCACAAGGCCCTGTGTGCCACTAACCCTGTGCAACCCCAGTCTGCGCCACGTGGTGGTAGGCCCGTGCCGTCCACAAGGCCCGTGTGCCACTAACCCTGTGCGCAAAAACTCATGGGCCCTTAGTGATTGAGAACCGTGGAGCGTCCGTCATCCAGTCACCACCGGCAGACGGGAATGTGACGTCGTCGGCCCCTTGTGTTGGCGGAGTCACATGGCCTGTGACGCCTGTGCCGGATGGGTGTGGTGTGCGTGCAAACCTGCCCTCAGGGAGTGGCTGTGACATGCTGACAACTAGACCAGTGACCTGCACACCACCAGCGAGTACGCCTGCGACGGGTAGCAATGAGGGCCCCCCCTCGGAGCATTAGCGCAGTGGTATGGCCTGCTGTACGCCGGACCGGCGCAGGGCTTGCAACAATGACTCGTGGGCTCTGGGCGTGGTTCAGTCCATGTCCGGACAAGGAAGTGACTGATGCGTGTGTCCCTGTTGCAGTGTTCACGGGACCCGGTACACAAAATGCAATGTAGCACCCTCTGACTGGCATCCCACAGGATGAACATCATTGACACAAGGGAAGTCACTGTCCCTACATTCATCCACACATTCACACATGAATGATGAAAGACATGACACAGCAGTGCGTCACTGGATGTTTATTGCACATCCAGTGCAGTTATGCAGCTGGAGCGGTACAGGGCAATGCCGAGCACACTACACAATATGGGCACATGGAGGGCCAGCCAGAGTCCATCCGGGGATGACATGTACTGCAGAAGAGGAAGGGTACAGTCCGCAGTCTGGTCGCCGTGTCATTGGTCATCAAACAGGATGTGGCAGTCCATGTCGCTGTCCAAGGTGAGTGCATCGGAGTGTATCGGGGGTCAGTGAAAGGTCATGAGGCCATGTGCGGGACCAAGCAGAAACAGGCCAAGTGGCAGAAATGAATGCTAGTGGCTCCTTCTGAGAGCCAACCCATCCACGTCCTCGTCCTCGGATGTGTGCTCTGCCCCACCTGTGGGTGTTGCAGTACCGGCTGCGGCACTGTGTGCCACTGACACATCAGGGGCCGGAGGAGGATTGTCGGCCACACTGTGTGGCAGTGACACATCAGGGGCCTGAGTGGATACGCCTGCCACACTGGGAGGCACTGACACACCAGGGGGCAGAGATGTGGATGGTGTGGGGGCAGCCGCATTCATCAGCGACACGCCTTGTGGCAGCAATGCCATGATGAAGTACTGCAGGGCCTGGTAGATCCCTGCTACATTTCGATGGTGTGCAGCGGTGGCTGCCATCCTTTCCGCCTCCATCCGCACCATGTCCTCCATGAACCTCCGCATGTGTGCCAGCTCACGGCTGGCATCGCTGGAGCCACTCTGAGCAGACAGATTTTCTCCTCTCCGCGTCATGACTCCAGCGATGTCAGTCAGGGCTGGTTGGAGACCATGGGGTGGACGTAGACACCCATGGATGGCGTCCAGTTTGGTAGCCATGAGCTCGAACCCCACCCGCACCTGCTCAGCCGTCTCCCTCTGGCCCTCCAGCACACGGCGTTGGAAGGCCATGGGTTGTTCCTGGGGGTCTTCGGAGAGTGCTGGGGCTGTGGGAGCCTCCTGCTGGGTGGTTTGGGTGGTGGGTGGTGTCTCATCGATGTGGCTGGGCTGCCCTGATCCTGGAGGTGAGTGGCGGATGAGGTCAATGATGTCTTGGATGGTTTGGGTGTCGATGCTGGTGTTGTCCTCCTCGTCATCAGTGAAGAGTGGCTGGGACTGCTCTGCAGGAGGTGTTGGAGGTGGCCCTGCAATGTGAAGGGGAGATGGTGTATTACAATGTGTCCGCATGTAAGTAGCCGCATGGTACATGTTCACCTTCAGACAGTATGGCATTGTACATTGTTACAGTCTGTGGATCAGGGCCATGATCCAGAGTGATTGTGGGTGTGCACTGTGCCCTGCTTGCTTGTGCATGTGTGCCATTGTGGCCATCTCCCCTCATCACCCCAGTACCTGGTGGTCACTCACCCTGTTGCAGTTGTGTTGTGTCCTGTCGAGCAGTGTCCGGTCCCCCGACTCCAGCCACAGTCTCCACACTGATGACTGTCGACACCAGCTCCTCCATGTCATCCAGCTCCAGCTGTGGCGCTGGGCCCCCACCTCCGGTCTGCGTTGCTGCCTTCTGGTTGGCGATGAGTTTCTCCTTGGTCTTCCGCTTGATGTCATTCCATCGCCTCTTGACCTCGTCCATTGTCCGCTTGTGCTCTCCGACGGCATTCACCTTGTCGACGATGTCCCGCCATATTCCATTTTTGGTGCCCAATGACACGTTGGAGGTGACGAAGAGTTGTTGATGGTGTTCCATCACCTCCATGACTATGATCCTGTTCGCCTGCGGACTGAACTTGGTCTTCCTCTTCTTCTTGTCCTTGCCCTTCCCTGTCCCCGAGGTCCCAGGCTGGTCGTACGCGGTGCTTGTGGGGTTGCGCTCGTCCTCTGCGCCTGCTCCGGCTGCCTCCATGGTGCTTGGGTGTTGGTCAGTTTGTGTGTGGGTGTTTTTTCTACTTTTATGGGGATTTTTGACGCCTGCCAGGTGTGTGTTGCAGGCCTGGCGCTGCTTGTCGCTGATTTCCTCATCGCGCTTTGGCCCATCGCGTGTTTTTTGATGTTGTGGTTTGTGTTTTTATCTCCATCGTGGTGGTTGTATCGCGGACATTGTCCGCGGTTTTGGCAGACTATAGCTTGCTACCACCTTGTTGTGAATTCCACATTGACACAGGGTTATTTTCCCGCGATGGGCTGCGATATTGAAAGTTGCGTTACGCTACTCTTGCGGTAGTTATTACACGTTCTTGTGAATATACCCCCTAGTGTTTAGAAACACCGCCACCCACACACATTACCAGTCTGTTGTACCGCCAGGCGACAGGCACACGCTGCAGAAATGCCCAGACGTCATCCACCTCCAGAAGAGAGCAAGGCAAGTAAGAAGAAAATGCCTTTAAAATAATAATAGCGCAGGACCCTAGAAACCCAAGGCTCAGCTGCCTCTGCCAGTTTTCCAACATTCCAATATTTTTTGCGTGGACCTAAAAATATATTTCAACAGATTTTACTTAGTTACACATGCGGACTGCATCAGATTTCACATGTGCCTGCCGGATGATGCGTGAAAGCCACCAATCTTCATAGTGCGAGTCACGTTTAGACTAGCAGAAAGTGCTAGAAGAGACACTTATAGTTGATCTTGGAACAGAATTATACAACGGCTTCCTAGCGGTGTGTATTTTAGACCTCAGATATGGTTTAAAAAAGAATACTGAGTTCAACGGAAGGTGTGAAGAACACCAGCTCGCTTCACATCAATACATTTTTAGCTTCTGATTTAATAATTGTGATATTTAATGTTTGGTGAAGTGACCACCACTGACTATATTGCACTTCTCACATAAACGTGTTAGTGCATGCCACTTGGAGATAAACGCGCTCCTAAGCTCAATGGCGCTAGTTAAAATCCGTTGAAGGGCATTTCATTCCTATTCAAGTATTGTACCAATACATGGACCCAGCTACATAGTGCACTTGCAAGCTCCAAAGCAATGCGTTCTTGGATTAAAAGGATAGATGTTGCTGCAATGCACTGTGGCTACGCTTTTGGCCGTCCCCCTCCACCCACGCCCCTCAAGCTACCGTGCTCACTTATGAAAGAGCATCCCGAAGTGGTAATGCCCGCTCAGCTGTTGCCGCCAATAAATCACTGAAACTCTGGTTAACACCTGCAGAAAACCTCCGGGACCTGACTGTTCTTGTGATCCGGTGTGCTGGAGCGTGGTGGAGAAGAAAAGAGGCTGATCCCTCGCCTCTCAATGCCTTAAATGTTCCCGTCCCGGATGCCTCAAGATGACGCCATGATTCTCTTTCATGGCAAAAACAAACAACAGACTCCCCTCCTTGGCTCCTGCCCAAAGAGCAACTAATGGCACTCCTCAGCTATTTTCTGGGGGCTCCTGGCCATATGGCCTGGTACTGCCTAAGTCCCCCTCTTTGTTTATTAGGACCCCGACCGCCCTTGGGGTGTGGACCACCCTCCCCCTCCCCCAAGGCAAACAATTCACAACAACAACTCTTTGGATTAGGGGTCGTAAACCCCAGCCGTATTTATTACAAAATAAAATATATTTAAAACCATTATTTACATTTATGTACAATACGCAGAAAGTCCAAATACATTGATGGGTACAAGATGTTATTCGGCTAACCTTAACATGTTTCTAATACATAGCCATTCCTACCGTAATCTAAAGCTGAATATACTTTCTGCGTATCCCTGCTAGCGCCTACGGCAAGGTCAGTGACTGGCAGCCCCATATCCTGGTAAAGCTATGTCCCATCAAACTCCTCCGGAGTAAAAGTTGCGTAGGGGGTCCAGCTTACCGGACAAATATTTTCCCCCGGGCCCCCCCTACGCCCTCAGCCTTAACAGCTTTGTCCCGTAAAAAACTCCACCGGAGTAAAAGTTGCGTAGGGGGTCCAGCTTACCAGACGGATATCTCCCCCGGGCCCCCACTACGCCCTGAGCCTTAACTCCATAAAGGGGCGCTGCAATTCTGCATCCTTGCGCCCTTGTGCGCATGCGCGTGCGGGGGTGGCCGACCAGCCTACTGGAAGAGTGACTCCCTGGCCCCCGCACCCTTTCAGCCTACCGACCGGCTGTAACTGCCCCTGGAGTTTCATGTGAGACCCTCTGTCTCCCCCTCGGGCGTCCCCATTTGAGAAATGGTGATGCCCGCTAAGGACCGAGAACTATGCTCACCAATCATGACCTTACCGCCTGACCAGGGAAACACATACTAAATAGGACAATATTATTCTGCACTTGCAAACAACTTATAAGACAATTTTATTCCAACATTATTATGAACATCAATCAAACATTCAATAAATTAATCCTCCTGCGATACCTGGAAAATAAAAGCTGAGCAAGAAAACGAAAACGACAACTTTACATTACTTAGTCCTCCTGGGATACCTGAAAATTGAAACAGAGCAAGAAACAAAATGACAACTTTACATTACTCAGTCCTCCTGGGATATCTGAAAATTGAGACCGAGCAAGAAACCAAGCAACACTCATATAAACTGCCTGCCTTAGGGGATGGTGGGTGGGGAAAAAGACTGTTAAGGGCCTCCGTCGGCCCGGACCCGTCCACGTGTCAACAGCTGGGGAGCGAAGGAGAGAGTGACTGCTCCTACGCTCTCCAGTCCTTATTAAAGGCCTCAAAGGGCAGACCGGTCTAAATCGGTCCTGCCTCCACGTTCCGACGTCACAATGAACCAGAAGCACTACGTGCCTCCGGTTCATGCCGCCTGCTAAGCACCTGGTCTGATTGGCTGCCCCGGGGGAGGTGGGGCACCACGTCACCAAGGTGCGCAGCGACCCCCCACCTCCCCAGGGCTCAGGGGACCGGCGCGACCGCCATCATGGCGGCCCGCTCGATTCCGAGCTTTGCCTTCCGATATGGCCTGGTACTACCTAAGTCCCCCTCTTTGTTTATTAGGACCCCGACCGCCCTTGGGGTGTGGACCACCCTCCCCACCCCCCAAGGCAAACAATTCACAACAACAACTCATTGGATTAGGGGTCGTAAACTCCGGCCTTATTTATTACAAAATAAAATATATTTAAAAAACATTATTTACATTTATGTACAATACGCAGAAAGTCCAAATACATTGATGGGTATAAGATGTTATTCGGCTAACCTTAACATGTTTCTAATACATAGCCATTCCTACCGTAATCTAAAGCTGAATATACTTTCTGCGTATCCCTGCTAGCGCCTACGGCAAGGTCAGTGACTGGCAGCCCCATATCCTGGTAAAGCTATGTCCCATCAAACTCCACCGGAGTAAAAATTGCGTAGGAGGTCCAGCTTACCGGACGGATTTCTCCCCCGGGCCCCCCCCCTACGCCCTGAGCCTTAACAGCTATGTCCCATAAAAAACTGCACCAGAGTAAAAGTTGCGTAGGGGGTCCAGCTTACCGGACGGATATTTTCCCCCGGGTCCCCCCTAAGCCCTCAGCCTTAACAGCTTTTTCCCGTAGAAAACTCCACCGGAGTAAAAGTTGTGTAGGGGGTCCAGCTTACTGGATGGATATCTCCCCCGGGCCCCGCCTATGCCCTGAGCCTTAACTCCATAAAGGGGCGCTGTAATTCTGCATCCTTGCACCCTTGTGCGCATGCGCGTGCGGGGTGGCCGACCAGCCTACTGGAAGAGTGACTCCCTGGCCCCCGCACCCTTTCAGCCTACCGACCGGCTGTAACTGCCCCTAGAGTTCCATGTGAGACCCTCTGTCTCCCCCTCGAGCTTCCCCATTTGAGAAATGGTGATGCCCGCTAAGGACCGAAAACTATGCTCCCCAATCATGACCTTACCGCCACAGGCCAGTATAGTTGACCGACTATCTGGCCTCCCCCCACTGCCTACTAGAAAGGTCATGCCTTGTCCCTTGCCGCTTTAACCATGCCTACAGATTTTCTTTAAGAGACCTCATTACCCCGTCGTGAGAGGTGTACCCTCTGCCGTAGCAGAAAAAAGTCCCCATGGGAGCGCCCATGCCCTACTGCCCGTAGCCTTGTAGTCCTGACTAGTGTATCAATCTGATTGTTAAGAACTTTCTACTGAATGATTCCGGAGCCCAGACAGACTCACCCCTCCTTCTATCGTAATATGGGAATCGTGTGTGACCACCTATAAGTGACTTGGGGCATTTTACCGTCAATCACCCAGAACAAAATTCCCTCTGCCACTGCAATCCTTGAATGCTGAGGGCCCATCCTCCAGTGGAAATGACTCGCGCAGGAACGCCCAGGGCGCCCGACAGCTATCTCCCACTGTCTGCCCCTTCTACCTTATCTCACAGAAATTACGCCGTCCTGCCAAGGTACAAGCGCCACTGCATTTATTTGTTTCATGGGGGGGGGGTTGGCCCAACTGCCTACCAGAAGCGGAACTTCCCCCTTCTCCCGCCCCCTCCATTGTTCCGTTGTAATAGTGGGGATATGACAAATCCGGGCCTCCTCCTCTGAAAAACCCCTAGCCCATTTGCTCTAGGACATGGGTGGGCTCCTCCTTTCGTGAGGACCCCATACTCCGAACCTACCGGGAGTGCTCATGCAGGGTGTGAAATGGCTGGACTTTATAAAATGCTGCCCTGTAAGCATTGCAGAGCTGCGCAACACCCCCCCCCTTCCCGAGCTGGCACTTGCGTGCCCAAGTGCAGTGAGATACTACCTGACCGCAGATACCCGTTCAACAAGCTGCCGAGGTGCTGTAGCTGTCAGCGGCCCCCTGAGTTTGGGCATGCTGGCAAGCCTTATCCTCTGAGTCACAGAGGACTGCTGCTGGCACTTGCGTGCACAAGTGCAGTAACATACTGCCTAACGGCAGACACCCGTTCAACAAGCTGCCGAGGTGCTGTAGCTGTAAGCGGCCCCCTGATTTTGGGCATGCTGGCACGACCTATCCTCTGGGTTGGAGAGGACTGCTGATGGCACTTGCGTGCACAAGTGCAGTAAGATACTGCCTAAATGGCGGATACCTGTCCCACAAGCCGCCGGGGCGCTGTAGCTGCACACAGCCCCTGGGTTTGGTCATGCTGGCAAGACATGTACCCTGGATCGCAGGGACTGTTAAATACCCTCTGCTGATGACACATTCTGTAACGCAGTACTTGAACATTTTGCCACTACCTTCTGTGAGAGACAGTGTTTGAACATTTTGCCACCTTAGGACAACATAACAGCAGAGCAGGAGTCGAAATCTTGTCCTGCGAGATCCTTTGCCACTAGAGGCACCAGACTTACCATTGAGCTATAGTTCCTGGTGTAGCCTTATCTAATACCAGCCCCCCAGGCAGTGCGTGGGCAGCAGCATCTCACCCATGCAAACTGGCTCCAATGGCGCTTCTTCAAGCGCGCTCATCGCCCGAGATGCCTCTGATGGCCATGCCCGTTCCAAATCCTCCGGTCCAACTTCCCGCAGGCATCTTGCCGTCCTCGTGATGTGGTTCCTCCCAGTTATCCATCGGAATCCATGCCATAAATAAATAAACACAGACACAGATGATCAATCCTCTTAGCCTTTGGTAAACGGATAGAGTCCACATGCCCGCCCAATTGTTTCCATCATGAAACTGTCCCCCCTTAAAATCCACACTCATACCAACTCAGGCCCTATCCTTACAAAGAAGGCTCCATCATAGGAAAGCAGGCCACCATGTTGTTCTACTTTGTATGAAATGCTCAGGCTGTATCCCAAGAAACAGAACTGACTTATAATCCCATGTGCAACACACTTTAAAGTAATACCATAGCACCAAATAAAGTGCGGTATGCGTAACTGTGCAAACCAAAAATTCGGCTAAAAAACGTGTCGCTTAGGCTAAAATAAGGGAGGGAGGCCCGTCTGCCCGCCCGGCTACTTCCTGTTAGACACCCCCACCCACCCCTCTCCCGCCCTCGAGGGCCTATGTTTACTTTTGTGCCCACTGTGTATGGGTGTGGGGTCCGCAGCCCTGTGCCTCTGCTAGCGGGCCCTTCACTGCCGCCTCCCGCTTAACAGGAACCTAATACACCATATTAGCTGGTAATGCTACCTCCCAGACATGCGTCTGAACTGATCTGCAAACACAGTGATGAACGCCAATGTTATAATAATAACAATCAGATCACATATGGAACAAAAAAGTCTGGGTTCCGTACAGTCGCAACCTACTGAAGTGTGTAAATATTACTGAACCCTACGCACATGGTCTTGGATAATCTCAGCGTTTGAAGTACAGGTCTGTCCCAGCCTGACCCTCACCACCACTGTCTCTTACATTCCGTCTGCACATGTAGACAGCCGCAGGAGAGCTTTTGGCAGTAGGTACTAACACCAACCCCATTCTACGTATAACATGTGCCGCACCTCCCGAAGGCATGCCATTATAAGCTTGGGCTAGTAGCCAGCTACAGGAAAATTAAAGTGCACTTCAGTATAGAGTGCATTACTAAAATTCACTAGGCTTGTTGTGTTCCCTAAACAGTTAACCGCAGTAGAGACTATGTGCCCCCCCATTTGTCCATGCTTCCCCACCTCTGGGTAGTCAGTGTGGAACATCCAAGGGTAAGCCTCTGCCAAAATTCGGCGCTACCAAGTGCCTCGACAGGACTGGAGCTGACTGACCCTCACGGACCCCGTGCTCAGTGGGCCATGCCTGTGGCAATACTAGATGGCTCAACCCATACTTGTGGAGCCCCTCAGTCTACCACGCCCCCTGCCATGATACCATTGGCCCCTATTCCAAGGCCCTCCCCGCTTCCAGGTTGTAGGCCTTGCCCAGTAACTGAGTTTCCGAACAGGTCAGAGCAGGTATTCCGGCAGTTGATCCTTAATCTTACACTTCGCATGTACTAAATACTTTTGATGCTGTACCGCGCTGGGTGCCCCAACAGGTTGCTCAAATGGCTCGTTTCTGGGGCTTTTTACCTGAGTAACAGGTGAATAACCTGTATATCGTGAGGTGATCGAGGCAAAGGAAAAGACACCATTCAGGAAAATTAACCTGTTGTACAGAACAAACATTATCGCCTCACACCGGAAGGAAAGCCATCGACAAGTCATGAGTCGTGGTCTGTTGACACTACACAGGCATGGAAAATCACGTAGTGTACTAGTTTTGGAGGGAATCACGCACAAACACACCATAGCTCCCTTCGTAATTTACGCCGCCAAGGGTTTCACTGAGAGACAGCACCAGCCCCTGCAAAGCACATAATGGATGCGAACTCCCCCTACAGTCACGGTATCCCGGGTCAACAAGGCAACCCACAAGAGGCATTAGGAACATACATGAATAACTGACTCAGTATGAAGAGGATAGACAATTAGAAAGACCGGATGCACAATGTGCCTCGGCAGGACAAAGCCAATAGAACAGAAATGTCAATGCTCAAAATAGTAATTTACTTTATCTCCCGAAATACTTTGGTTTATGTAGTATAGCAATCCAGTCTCCCTAATGCCTTCATTTGTGCACATCTCCTAGTAGTTCCAAACGGATTAAAATACACCAAAATTATGACTACATCATGTCGCCAGGGATGCAATGTTACGTCTTGGGGCTTTCATTTTTCCCCTTAGCGCATTATGTTTATTTAAGGCAGCTAAATCGATTGGACTAACCCAACAGAGAGCAATGCATAGTGAGGACAGTAACCCAGAGCACCCGATGACTTAAAACCGTCTGGGAACATGTACTAGAATGTTGCCCAAATAATTAACATGCACTATGTGAGACTTTGCTGTCGTTAAATTAATCGACCATCGTCCCACAAACCAACCGCGTGGCACCGGCAATCTTTCGCGTAAGATTCCGAGCGGGTGAATTTTACTCCCTACTTAACAATTTTCTGAACGCTTGGCCAAAACAGCTGACTGCCTTTACAAATTGTTGCTCGTATCTTAATTGTCGCTCATATCTCAGTTAACCAAGCAGCTGAGTCCCCGTGCGTGCGCTGGCAGTTGGGAGCCAAAACAAGCTACTCCGCCTGCCCCAGCAACATCACTAATCTAATGGCCCCCAATAACAGCCTAAACCGCTAAACAGTCACCTAAAGCTGCCCACCATAGCGCGATCCTTCTCCACTACGAGAAACTCAGCCACCCGTACTGCACCGTAGTAAAGAAACAGCCGATCTCGGTACGATCGCTGGCAAACCCCAACGTGCTGCAAAACTAGCGCGCTTCCCCCCGCAACAGCCGTTCGTTCATACCACAGCTGATCGCACCATATCCACAGCTGCTCGCCGCTATACCTTAACCGGGCGTCGCAGCTGACAGAAACAGCTGAGTGCTTCCCCGAAGCTGGTCGCACTTCTCCCCGGCCGTTCAGGAGCACCAAAACTGTTTTTTCTCGACGTTCGTCCCGCTGAATCGCTCTCACGCTCCTTCGTTCCTCTGCCCGCACACCAACTAAAAAACGCCTTAACCGGGCGTCGCAGCTGACAGAAACAGCTAAGTGCTTCCCTGAAGCTGGTCGCACTTCTCCCCGGCCATTCAGGAGCACCGAAACTGTTTTTTCTCGACGTTCGCCCCGCTGAATCGCTCTCACGCTCCTTCATTCCCAACAAAAAAACGCCTATAGAGAAAACAATGAAAAAGACTGTTAAGGGCCTCCGTCGGCCCTGACCCGTCCACGTGTCAACAGCTGGGGAGCGAAGGAGAGAGTGACTGCTCCTACGCTCTCCAGTCCTTATTAAAGGCCTCAAAGGGCATACCAGTCTAAACCGGTCCTGCCTCCACGTTCCAACGTCGCAATGAACCGGAAGCACTACGTGCCTCCGGTTCATGCCGACTGCTGGGCACCTGGTCTGATTGGCTGCCCCGGGGGAGGTGGGGCACCACGTCACCAAGGAGCGCAGCGACCCCCCACCTCCCCAGGACTCAGGGGACCGGCGCGACCGCCATAATGGCGGCCCGCTCGATTCCGAGCTTTGCCTTCCAAAGAGACTAACTACATGAACTGACTACTTGAAGTGAGCAGTATTAGAAATAAAAGAAGTTTATACCATAGTCTGTGGTTTCCCAAAAAAAGATCCAGTGATTTACTGCTCATTGCATATGCTATTGATAGTACAATGAATGTGTCTCAGAGTATGGTAACAGGGCATTATGCTGATGTTATGATGTATATTATGAGTGCTGAACCAGATGGCCACCTAAGAGAAGCTACCTGTATTCGCTCCTCCACAGTCACAGGCTTAAATCCTATAAAGACACCCAAAGAGCTTAGGGCAGTATGCACTAGCTTGCTCTCATTAACTGAATCTAGAGGCCATTTCCATCGCAGTGAAAAATAAGATTGAATGGCACATACATTCTGAAAGAATTCTGATGATTCTTATCTGACTCATCTGACCTCAATTACACTTGAATGTCCAGTATTTGTAAAGCACGAACAATTACCCGAAGGTGTCAAGGCGCTGGGGGCCGTTGGGAAGATTAAGCGAGCTATTGCCCAGAGTCACATGGTGCTGGGCTGATCTGCTGCCGGTGATAGAACCGTGAGCCCCTGGGTTCCGGAGTCAGTCGCCCTGGCCGCTGCGCCACACCTCTTCCAGCGGTAAAACCTGAGGCCTTGCATGAATTCTGGCAGCTTTAGACCCTGGCAAGTCATCTCAAGCTTTAATAATCAGAGTAAGATGAAGAATGAATGGGAAAGCCTGTCCCTTGCTGACAAGATACATACAACAGCCCTAGTCATATTCAGTTGATGATTCAAGAACTTTGGGAGTAAATATCTGTGTGTTGACTGTGCCATCTCTACCAAACAGAGGGTTCACTTACTCATTTAATAGCAGTACCCTGATCAAGCGTATATGTAGGTGTTCTATTTCTGTTGAGAAAGTGAGAAAGTGTTGTCTGACTAGAGGTAGAGGGGAATCCTAAAGGAGCAACCAAACGGTACACAGTTAGGCAAGTTGCTGCGCACAAGCCTTCTCATCATTGGCACTCCGCTATATCAAGCTGGCCCGACTTTGAAGTAGGATTAGTTCATTTGCTGAGACGAACTGATTGACACCAAAAATTCTATGATTTCTTTTTAGCAGGGGGTTGCTGATGAGTCTTTCCTGAGCAGTAGCATTTGGTTGACAGTAGGAAATGGGTGGGTCAGCAGATCCCATTGATAGGGGTTTGTCTTTCCTTGAGCACTACTTCAGGAGTGTTGATGACAGCCAAGTGCAGAGTCTTCACACTTCATTGTTCTCATGTGTTGGATACTCATGTTTGGAGTCAGCATTGTCACTACCTGCAGTGAGAAACATTACCATTCAAAAACACCATGTTTGTACTGCATCCAGAAACTGCAACTTCAAAATTAACCACCTATTCTTCTTCCTGGAATGCTCTGCAGAGTACTCCAAGAGCCACTGTGAGCCAGAGCTGGTGATCGACTGACTGCTAATCTCACAGAGGTGAGGGGATAGCACATGAAGTCTGCAAAACTTTCTGTTGACTGTGTATCTGCCTAGATTCTAGAAACCTGCATGCCTGCTGTGAGAGGCATGGAATGTGACTGTCCCTGTTGGAGGAGAGACTGCCTAGGAGGAGAGGTCCTGTCATCTTACCAGACTGTGGCGCATCTAGAAGAGCAGACTAGTTACCTAGAGTGTAACTGCCACCGATCTTAACTTTGAGGGGTCACCCGGCCTCCCAGCCTGGTTCATATTGCAAAATGTGAGAATTATCAACAACTCCTTAAGGGACAGCTTGCTATTCAGCATTACTGAAACATGCCCAGAGAACCTTTTCTTCTGATGACCTCAATTTGCTGTAAATGTTGTGAGTCCGGACACCTAAAGATTGCAACTGCTAAAAACGAGTGATAGCAACTGAGGCTTACCACTCTGTTTGACCAAATAGCAAAGTTTGAAAGGTGGTGTAGCTGCCTGTGATCCCACACCTTCTGTCTGAGGTGAATGAATGACCACAGAGGGTGCACTCATGTGGTCGCACCGCACCCCAGTGAACTGGTAACACAAGGTATGAAATGAAAGACTGAGAGGCTACGTCTTCCTCTCAAAAAGATTAATCTGCATTTTAGAGGGATTAACGATTGCCATTGTAAATTCTTATTATTATAAGATATGAAACAAACTGACCTATGAGTTACTAAATATAGTTGTTTCTCATATACCTTAATATTGAACTCACACCTGTGCCTGATTCCTCTGCTCATGTTATTCTCATTGAAGCTAAAACATTGTGGCTGGCATGGGAAGTACAGTAACTTTGTTAGAACACTGTAGTTGAAGTGGGAGTAGTAGAAATTAGCTAGAGCCCTGAAGTTGTACTAAGTGGAACCCTGTACCTGAATCCTCAGTTTTGTGTGTAGTATCTCGTTCTGCTTTATGAATAGGACAAGCACTGGGCAGGAAAGTAAGTTATTTTGAATGTTGTTTAACTATTGAGTTCTGAGGCTCTACCACCCCCATATTACCTACCGGAGAAACCTGTGATAGTTCACCATTGCTACCTTGAGAGTCAACTGCAGAAGGGGTGTTCTTGGACTGAGTGTGCAGTGCCATAGTAGGATGAACCCCAGAACCCAAGAGATAAACAATCCCACCATAACATTGAAAGCCCAGTTGTCCCTGCCTGTCCATTGCTTCCCAAACGGGGTGTGACAGTTTTCGAGGGAATCGACTTGTCATAGTATGCATGCAAGGATTGAGTTTTGGAGATGTTCACTTTTTGGGTTCACAATAAAGTTGGTTTTGCCCTATTCTGAAAGCTGGGGAGGCTGATGAGAGTGTAGTACACTTACTGTGCATCTGCAGAGCACTTCAAGCTGAACGGCGGTGGCTGCTGAAGCCCATTTTCCTAAGCAGGGGGATAAGAACCTGCAGACAAGCAGTGAAGGCATGCATTGGAGGTGGCGACGTACAGTTGTTGTGTCGCTTTGTACGGTTTTTGGAAGGGGCAGGGGGGAAAATTCTTGCATCAAGTGACCAGCAATCCCTATCACCATGATCAAAAGACTCCTAAAGTGCCATCTTCCAGTGAACATCACTTATCCACTGTAATCTCCGTCGAGAAGATAGACGTAGGAGTACAACATCCATCAGCACCATTTCACTGCTGCTGTTTTTAAACCAATTGAACGTTCGCACACTCACCTGTATAACATTTCAGCTGCTGTTTTTTTACCCAACCGAATATTGCCTTGTTGTCGCCTAACAGAGACCCAATATTGACTTTTTCTAGTCTCCATGATCCTTATCCCCTTTTTTTAACTCTCTTTTAGGCACTTTAAGGAACAGTATCAGTAAATTCCTAGGAAAGTTGTCTGTACAAAGAATGGTAAAAAGTATTTTCCAATTCATGGCAACTGACAATAATTATTGATTACTGCACTATTTCTATATAATGCATGAATGTTTTAGGATACGCCTTTTCGATTTTTAATCATGAATCATGCTGCTACTTACTGTTTATTTTTTTTAAACGTAAATTGTAAAGGTTTTTATTAACCAAACAATAAATTATTACCACTGTACCACTATACTGAAAGCTGTGATTGAGCTACTTTTCCCAAATTAATTTTTAGTACATACTAGGATTGACTTGTCCCCAATTCATTACCCTTAGGGATGGTTGGTCTCTATGCAATAGCCTTTATTGAGTGTTAGACCTAATCCAAATCCAGGGCAGTAGTTCAAACCAGGACTCAAAAGCACCTTTAATGTTTGCCTGAGTTTTGTGTAACAAGGCAATCTGAACAGTTTGAGCACTAATCTTGTTTAAGTTGTCTCTAACTTTGTTCTTCATTTTCTCTGTCTTTGAAAGATATAGATACAAGATCTTTGTCACAGGTCAGCCAGAGAACTCTTGCGGTAGATTAGACAGAAGCTGGAGAACAATAGATATCCAAGATACGGGAGGCTCTAAGATGAAGGTCAAGTACATTCTCAATTTTGTAAGGCAAAGCACATGTTAAACACTTTGAAGTTTCTCTAGATCTTAGACTAATGGGATCCCATGAGACTTCATTTAAAGTACTGACCCTTAACATGGAGGGGGTTGTGAGTGAGGTTGCCAAATTATCTCACCAGAATAGAACTTCATGAAAGACCCTCAATTAAGGTGAAGTTACTAAAATAAAATCTGCCAAACCACTAATTGCCAGCTTACTTCTGCAGGTTGCCTACACAGTACCACTTTCACATTTTTGTGCATTTACCTAACTGATTTTCAGAGGTGTCTTGTAAGCCTACTATTCAGGAATATCTATGCTCTGAATATTTGTATTTGTGTAGCTCCATCACCACGATATTGCTATTTGTCATCTTTTCACTGCCAAACTGACTTCCCAAGGGTGTCCTACAAGCTAAACAATTGAGGAGTATTTGTACTGTCATATGACGCGTTTCAGTGCCATCTATTGCCTTTTCATTGCCAAAGTGATTATTCAGATGTTCCTGCAGGGAAAGGAAATGTATGAGTATCTGAACTGACATTTGCCACACCTCCATTGTTGACTATCCCAGTGATGTTAGCAGTCAAACTAGCTAAGGAGTCACAAATCGGAGGATCCAATAACAATACTTTCAGAAGAACACTGCAAGTATGATTTGTTACTCCTTAAACTCATTGCCAAATCTGGCAAGATGTGTCTACTCACACTGCAGTATTCTGCTATCTTTCATTCCCCCATTCAACCCATATCATCATGCAAAGGACTTTCCTAATTAGCATACATATCAACAACTCAACACCTTCCCTGTACCTCAAACCATCCCTTCCAATTTGTCTCATATGAATGCTGCACAACCTCAGACCTACTAATGCCCATGATGCAGACATTGATAACTTTGTCGTGTCTCCCAAGCTGGACCTCATTTTCATCTCTGAATCCTGGATGGGGAGCGCCCATTGTCCATTCTTGATTCACTAGTACAACAAGACTACCCCATAATTATACACGATAGACCATAAAAGCAGAGTCATAGAAAGCATTCATTCATAGCAATTCAATTTATCACAAATGAACTCGCCTGTCTGTACATTTTTTAAATGTCTTAACATTGCCTTGTCATTCTTGCCTACATACACTCACTGCTTACACATTGTTTGCCATCTGCTTAAGCTCCTAAGCTCAAGACCAGCTTCAAAGAAAAAATTATTTACTATCTATTGTTGAGCCAAGCGTCACAAAGAACACTGGTAAACTTCAGTATTGTTTGGGCAAAATAATTTCAAAACTTTCACATTTTTCAAATGTGTCATACTTCTACATGGTTAGAGTGAATAGTTGTCCTTAAATCACACACAATAAAGGTCGAAGTATACTGGCCACTGCCTTGGGTGAGCACATTGCCCGGAAACGTATTACTTTGCATGAGATTTTACATAACAGGTAAGTGTAAGTGAGTTTATACATATATATAAAAAAGATACATTTACATATCCATAAATGTATTTAGAAAAAACATTTAGTACCATGAAAAAGGCACAGTTTGATATATATGCACACACCATACCTTCTGCTATCCGTCGTGTTGTTCTCTTGAAATTGATTAGTGGCGGGTGCTTGAGTTATAGCTTGTATTGCATCATAGCGAACCATAGCTGAATTGCAGTTGTTGTGTGCGTTTGAGCGAGAATCATAACTCAGTTTTTAACCATGTTTTTTCGGTGATTCATTGTTTTATTTATGATGTATCAAACCTTCGGTGTAAGGCCCATCCCTCGGCTTGCAGAGCGTGCTGAGCATCGGTGGGTTGGTGAACTACCATAAAAGTAAAGCATTTATTATAGTGTTTTTTTTACACTGCCCAAAACTCATGATTGAAAAGCAACTCGCTAATCAGGCAAAAATGTCTGCTTACAAATCACTTCTTACTCGCGAGTCGCATGCCATTTTAGGTGCTATTTTCTCAGAAGTGTCTTTTGCTTTCCATGCATCTGGACACGCCCCACAAAAGCCCTGGGATTGGTCACCTTGGGTTGGTCCTCTAAAGCTGTGCACATTTTTTTACAGCGCAAAACTCGTGAGTTGCTGTTGACTTGATAGCTTCAAAAAGTCAGAAAAAAATTCAGCTTTAATTCAGAAAATCTAATTTAAAAAAATTCAAAATGTGATTGACATGATTTGTGAATCATGACTTGCAAATTAAAATGATACAAAAGGGGATGATGGACGGAACGTTTGAGCCAATCAAACACTCACCCCCAGTCAACTGATCTGGGTTTAATCCATCATCATTCTTTAGCTCACTCCACCACCCCAGTTCAGACATGGCCATATGCAAATCAGTCTGACCCTGTGCCTCATGGGAACAGTCCAGCCCGAACTGCCAAGCCATGTCTTCCCTGGACCGGAAACAAGCATCCTAGGACCGGTTTCTGGCATTTCAGCCGTCATCAGCCAGGCTTGCTTGAATCCAGTGGCAAAGTGAGCAAGGGACCCACGTCTGGGCATACCCCCTCCAACTTAGGGCGACCAAAGCGATACAAAAGGGGATGATGGACGGAACGTTTGAGCCAATCAAACACTCACCCCCAGTCAACTGATCTGGGTTTAATCCATCATCATTCTTTAGCTCACTCCACCACCCCAGTTCAGACATGGCCATATGCAAATCAGTCTGACCCTGTGCCTCATGGGAACAGTCCAGCCCGAACTGCCAAGCCATGTCTTCCCTGGACCGGAAACAAGCATCCTAGGACCGGTTTCTGGCATTTCAGCCGTCATCAGCCAGGCTTGCTTGAATCCAGTGGCAAAGTGAGCAAGGGACCCACGTCTGGGCATACCCCCGCCAACTTAGGGCGACCAAAGCGATACAAAAGGGGATGATGGACGGAACGTTTGAGCCAATCAAACACTCACCCCCAGTCAACTGATCTGGGTTTAATCCATCATCATTCTTTAGCTCACTCCACCACCCCAGTTCAGACATGGCCATATGCAAATCAGTCTGACCCTGTGCCTCATGGGAACAGTCCAGCCCGAACTGCCAAGCCATGTCTTCCCTGGACCGGAAACAAGCATCCTAGGACCGGTTTCTGGCATTTCAGCCGTCATCAGCCAGGCTTGCTTGAATCCAGTGGCAAAGTGAGCAAGGGACCCACGTCTGGGCATACCCCCGCCAACTTAGGGCGACCAAAGCGATACAAAAGGGGATGCTTGTTTCCGGTCCAGGGAAGACATGGCTTGGCAGTTCGGGCTGGACTGTTCCCATGAGGCACAGGGTCAGACTGATTTGCATATGGCCATGTCTGAACTGGGGTGGTGGAGTGAGCTAAAGAATGATGATGGATTAAACCCAGATCAGTTGACTGGGGGTGAGTGTTTGATTGGCTCAAACGTTCCGTCCATCATCCCCTTTTGTATCGCTTTGTTCGCCCTAAGTTGGCGGGGGTATGCCCAGACGTGGGTCCCTTGCTCACTTTGCCACTGGATTCAAGTAAGCCTGGCTGATGACGGCTGGAATGCCAGAAACCGGTCCTAGGATGCTTGTTTCCGGTCCAGGGAAGACATGGCTTGGCAGTTCGGGCTGGACTGTTCCCATGAGGCACAGGGTCAGACTGATTTGCATATGGCCATGTCTGAACTGGGGTGGTGGAGTGAGCTAAAGAATGATGATGGATTAAACCCAGATCAGTTGACTGGGGGTGAGTGTTTGATTGGCTCAAAAGTTCCGTCCATCATCCCCTTTTGTATCGCTTTGCAAATTAAAATGGCAGATATGTGCAAAAACTACAGATCAGATTTATATCAAACAAAAACAAGCATGTTTTCTGAGTAAAGTTTAATCTGCATGAAACGTGTGGTGTAAATCCATTCAGCCGATTGTAGGTGACAGCACAATTTCCCATGGGAGCTGAAACAGGAAACACTTTTTTTTCGCCCCACCCTTTAACTATTTTTGCCATGGACAGATCTTTACAATATTGTTTCATACCGAACCCTAGTTCACTGGATTATTAGATCATTTCGTGTAAATTCATCCACAGGGTCAAAGTTGTATATCTAGAATGCATTCATCATCATACTGATTTTAAACTTGTTTGGATAAACTTCGTTCATACTCAAAATGTTGGAGCACCTGCTATACAGTTAAGAATATTCATTCACATCACACTAATCCTCATCTTATTTAAAAAATGAATAGGAATCTAGCAAAATTGTGTAAAACAAATAAATTTTAAGGTAAAAAAACCGTCACCAGTGGGGAAGTATTTAGGTCCGCAAATTGTCCACAAATACAAAGTAACCTTTCAAAGGAGTCAAAAGCAATAGTTTATTGCCTTTGAAACTGTCAATATCTAACAGTCCTTCTATTTGGGATCCGAGCGTGGGTATCATTTTTCATAATTGTTTGTGAAATACCCAAATATCAATGATCAGCACCAAGAATGAGGGATAGTAAATTTGTTTTTATGTAGATATCCTTCAAAATGTTCACTTTTCCTTGGTGGATGTGTTTAAAACCCTGGAAATCTGGGGTTCTCTGCAGGACAGGGATCTGGTGAATTTGACTCTATTAGAAAGCCAAATCGAGAATTTAGCCTGGCATCCCTTTTAAGATGTGCTGAAAGTGCATAAAAAACAAGTCTTCCCGAACAGAAGCAGGCAGCCTAGATTGGTTTTCATAGGGATCTTTTGTAGATAGAAGGCAGATAGTCAAGGTAGGATTGTCATACAGGCCACTTTATCCACTAGGCCTGGGGGCAATTTTAATTACGTTGGAGTAAAATGACTAAAAATGATGCAATTATGCCCATTCATGTAATTATGAGTAATTTGGCAGAACAATCCTACTACAGGAGCACAGGTGCAATAAAGTTGGTGGCTGCTGGCTGCTTCTATTTGTCTTCTGTTGCATTTGGCGCTTTTTTCGTAGTGCAAAAAGCATCTTGGAGTACATTTTGGAAGAAAGGGTACATTTTGCGCTAAGAAAATAGAACTAAATGGTGGGTTACGCTTCTTGTGGAAATCCATGTAATCTCCCATCATTTTGCTGTAATTTTGCATAATTACACTATAGCAAATTATGTGAGTTTTGATCACCTCTAGTACCCATCACTACTCAGATATGGCATATTTGCAGTCTGTTTGCCCACTTTAATCTCTGTCAGAACATGGTGGATGTTCCGCACTCCATTTTACTAGTGCATTTCAGTCAATGCACTCACTGCATTTAACAGTTAGGACATGCTCCATGTTTTGACTGTCCATCAAACCCAGGACTTTCTAGAACTGCTTTTCAGGAAACGAAGTAGAGTTTACCCCACCATCTTTAACCCAGTTTTCAAAGGTAGATTTTCCTACTCTGTCCAAGGAATGGACCTTAGTGCATCCTCAGACACTCCTAACTTGCTACCACACACTAAAGGAGTTGTATTTAATGCAGTGAGTGAGTGTTAGAAATGGGATTTCTGGTTGGCTAGGGCATGCGCCTTAGCCAGGCAGAAACCATCACTCTAGTCAGGGCAAGGGAGTTACACACTGAAGATAACCCCAGCTCACCCCCTTGGTAGCTTGGCACGAGCAGTCAGGCTTATCCCAGAGGCAGTGTGTAAAGCGTTTGTGCAACACACACTGACACCAGCAACACACTAGGCACACCACAAAAGAAACTCCACACAAGGTTATATAAAAAAATAACCTTTGTATTATCATAAACACATTAGATCATAACCACACAATGTACACTGTGCCAACTGGCACTAGGCAATATTCACAGGGGATTATATACAGGACAGGGCCAATCGGGCAACTGTCAGAACCATCACAGAGCACAAGTAGCAAATGTAAAACACAACCAGTAACTACTGGCACAATAATGACCTCAGCATTATATCTAGCAACATAACCACATTATGTCCGCATCACAGTAGGCATAAAACACATTAGGCCCAAACCTCATTAGCATAAACACATTACGCAATAGGCATCATCCTAAAACATCATAGCATGACATTAGGCATCACAAGCATAAACATATTATGCAATAAAATGCAGTGCACCACAGTACACTGACCAGGTGCATACATCACCTTAGCAACTGACCCCAGGCCAACTGGCCTTTCACTGGGGCTCAAATGCCCTATGTCCAAAATGTCAGGGCTTCTAGTGGGGCCTCCCAAATGGCCCTCTGGCTGCCTCGGCAGCGAAACCAAAGTGCGCAAATGCGCTAGGGCGTGGGGTGCAACTCATCACTTCTTTCTCTAAAAACAAATGGCCCCCAACATTGCAGCTGACTGCGCTCTCGCAGCGCAGCTGGGATCAGCACTGGCACTCACTGTGCCTCCTGGGTTCCCACTGGGACTCTAAAATAAAATGCCCAAAAGAGAAATAAGTACTGGCACTACCGTGCCTCTGGGGAGCGCCCATACAGCTCCATGTGGCCCCTCTCACCGGGGCTCCCCTGACCATCTAAGTGCCCCCCTTTACTGGGGCACCCCACGCACACGAAGCAGAAGGCTCCCTCACAGCCCCACTCACCGGGGCTGCTTCTCCAACATTGGTAAAACGGATGGGTGCCACCGCAGGCGCTAACAATAGGCAGGCTTCAGCCCCACTCACCGGGGCGTCTCAGGACTCCTCTGGCTGGCCTCTCCTCCTTCGCTGCCCAAAACGGGCGGGCTCGGTCTTGCTTTCCATTGCCTCACGACGAGACTCAGGGCACACGCGGGGCTCTCCTTGGCCTTCCGGGAGCCCCGCCCACCACCAGGCGTTCTCTGCCTGACTTGCTCCTGCTCGTGGGCACGTCGGCTCTTCTTCCTTGAGTTCCCCGCGGCCGCAGGCAGAGTTCCTTCCCCCTTCCGGCCGGCAACGAGGTCCCGCCCACAACCAGGCGGCTTGCCTGGCTTCCGGGTCGCCGCTCGTGGTGCGGCGGCCCTTTTCCGAAGTGCCAGATGCGGGGTGGGCTCCCGCTATCCGAATGGAGGCAAATGCGGGGTAGGCTCCCGTTTTCCAGATGCACCAACTCGGGGTGGGCTCCTGCTTCTCACGGAGCGCAAATACAGCTGGGTGGGCTCCCGCTAATTCAATGGCATAATAGCGGGGTTGGCTCCCTCTGCACGGAACACGCAAATGCAGGGTGGGCTCCCACCGAAGGAGCACAAACGAGGGGTGGGCTCCCGCTATTTAAGTCAGCATCCATGCGGGGTGGGCTCCCGCAAAAGCACACAATGCGGGGGGAATCCCCACGTCGGGATTCCCTCTGTTACGTAGCAGCACAGCGCTGCAAATTATAACAAGACGCTCCTCTCGTCCTGGAGTAAAGGAATAAAGATACAGCGCTCACGAGGCGCTGGGTCCAAAGTCATCAGGGGCACAAGGCTGGGCCCAGGCAGGCCAGCTTACAGGGCCCTCCAGCAGGGAGGCAGTCCCTCGTGGCGGTTCCTCCTGGGGCCCCGCAGCAGCAGTCCCCAGTCACCAAAGTAGCACAACACATGGGGTCACAGCCCCTATATTTATATCACATTTCTTTTGTCTGCCCTGGCACAGGGCTTGGGGGAACCAGTCCTAACTGGTTCTGAGTAGTGTGGAGCACTTTGCTTACAGGGCTCCTCTTCCCCTTTGTCCGGTTGGGGCTCTGTCATCAGACACACCATAGGGGGGCGGAGCCAACATTCACATAGGCAGGCACAGACCTATTTAGGGTCAGGGGACTACTCCACCCACTACTCCAAATGCAGATGTCCTATTCAGCCTACCGCTGACTCACCCTGCCCCTCCTGGAGCCACACACACCTCACCAGCCCCTGCCACTCAAAAGCCAGACATGCAATCCACATTAGGCAGGCAGACACATAGCACACAGAAATGCCAACTTTCAAAAGTGACATTTCTAAAATAGTTATAATAAATCTGCGCACACCATTGCGTAGCATTTATTATTACTATTCCAAACATACCAAACTTGACCACGCTGCTCCTCTCATATCAGGAATTACCACTGAAACACTTATCAGCGAATCCCCAATGCATTCCTATGGGAGGGCATCCTCACAGTAGTGAGAAACCAAAATGGCTGTTTGTCACTACCAGGACATGTCCCACAATTAAGGTACATGTCCTACCTTTTACCTACAATGCACCCTGCCCATAGGGCTAGCTAGGGTCTACCTTAGGGGTGACTGACATGCAGTAAAAGGGGGGTCACAGACATGGTGCACACTTTAGGTGCCACGTGACAGCGGCAGTAACACTGCGCGCACAGGCCCTGCAATGGCAGAGGCCTGGGATAGGTTTGAAAGGCTACTTTGGTGGGTGGCGCAATCAGCGCTGCAAGCCCACCAGTAGCATTTAATTTACCAGCCCCGGGTATATGAGATACCACTTTACAAGGGACTGACAGGTAAATTAAATATGCCAAACAGGTGTAGACCAATCTTTATCATGTTTACCACAGAGAGCACACGCACTTTACACTGAACAGCAGTGCTAAAGTGCCCAGAGTCCTAAAACCACCAACACCATGTCAGAAAAAAGGCTAGGGGAAAGGCAAAAAGTTTAGGGATGACCCTGCAAAAAGGGCCAAGCCCAACAGTGAGCTAGAGGTGCATTAAGGGAAAGTCTTTAGAGCCTAATTAGGCATCCATGGTGAGGCATCAGTAAAGGTGCTTCTGGCACCCTCATGGTATTAGGACAAACAGGAGGAGGTAGTCAGTGCTTAGCCTAGGTTTATTTTCATCGGGATGTTGTGTAGGTAGAAGGCAGATGGTCAATGTCGAAGAGAAACATTGATCAAGGCATTACGCTCCAACAGTTGCTGGCGGTATGTGTGTAGTGGTGATTGCGTGGTTTTTGACAGATGGAAAGTGATACTTTTGGCTTGCAGTATGTGTGGGTGTTGGCTGGTAAAATATGTGGCTATTGGCTGGCAGTATGTGTGGGCTGTTGGATGGTGAAATGCATTTATTGGTTTGCTGGAGGTATGTGTGTACTGAAGTTGGATAGGCTAATGACTGCTTGAGTGGCAGTGTGATTGGCCTTTCAGACCCACGAGCATATAAATGTGATGTGCCCTTGAATGTGGTGATTTGCTGATGTGAGTGATGTGTTGGGTCCTTACCTGGCATTGTTAATGTTTTTTTTGCTGCGAATGAAAGGCGTGAAAATGGACTGTAAAGTGGTTGGTGCATTAACGTGCCTTTACACCTCATTACCACTAAGTGATGTGTTCAATATTCAATACTGTTATTACTAGTTACTCTGTAACACTTTTACTACTGGTAGTGCCAAAACCAATCTGTGTATGTCTGTACTTCAGAAATGGATGGACTCTAAAGGAATAAAAAAAACTCTTCACATTTTTTAAAACTAAACACCCAGAGGTGTCCAGTGTAGTATAACTTGCATTGACCCACTCACCTTCCCACAATGCCCTTCAACTTCCGTTTTTGAGTAAATGGCTAAAATCACACATTTTACTAACATTTCTGTGACAGAAAATTCCAGATCTGTGGGTAGCACAAAATTCCTACTAACAATATGGACAGATTCAATTTTCCACTGAAAACTGATCCTTTTTTTTGCAGTGTGTGTAACTGTGGACTTTGGCCATCAGGATGGCCAGAAAAGTTTGATTTTTAAATCTCAGAAAAATCTGGAAAACATTTGGACTTCCAGACCCCCAGAGGACTGGAGCCAACTACCCTAGTCAATCCAGCAAATGTGTGACCTTGCTGTTCAAGAAAATCAGATTGGTCTCACTTGGCGCACTGGAGAAAATTCATTTCAGTCGCTCTTCAGTTAGAAGGTATCCAGCCTCGCTGAACTCATCATCGGATACAGCCTGCAGCCTTGCCCTGCTGGAGGATTCTGTGCTCTGAAAAAGAGACTTAAGCCTGATTTATAGTGCAGCAGATGGAGTATATTCCAATGGCATGGTGGAGTACTTTACAACTGCAATGCCGAGGGTACTCCGTCCACAGTATTTAAGGATTTCCACCAGCCCAGCAGATCAGACATCTCTTACATTGAAAGTGTGCTGTACAGCTCTGCCAACAGGACTTTCAGTAACTTTTTATGTTTTCAAAAGAAAATCCGAAGTCAAGTTTATTTTATTTTTTTTTAAATAAAAAAAACAATGACCTTCTCATCATGGTAGTTTTCTCCCATGGCGCGAGGAGTCATTAAAATGTTTTACTTCCACTTATTGCCACTTTTTGGATGATGGTGTATGAAAGTAAAAACATGCCATTTATTTGTCCACTCTAAATAGGGTGGGTGGACAAATGTTAAATCTTCAGACATTTACTCCGTCAGGCTGCCAGATGTGTATGCCATGGCACCGGCGAAGGCGGAGTAGTCTCTGTCTGATATACTGAAGGTCTGCCTGACTTTAAATAGGGCAAGTGGACCATTAGTATGGCAGAAAAGGTACTCGATCACTGTTGCAACAGAGTACTCTTTCCACCGCACTCTAAATCTGATCCTAAGTACAGCCATGGAAATGTTGACTGGGAGAAGGAGCAAAAAGTATGCAGCCAAGAAGAGTATTGCCTAGGTGCATAAATGTAAACCAATGGCTTCAGCTGAACCTCGTCCAACAGCTATCTGCCTTCGAGAGGACTTCCTTGGATATAGCTTGGAACCATTCCGCGCTGGAAGATTTTTAGTTTACTTTCAGTCCTAAGCTAAAATGTCTGACCGGGACAAACCTCCTTTGAATATCTGACCCACGCCCCATAGCGGCCAGCCTAAATCATTCCTAGGTACTGGTCACCTGCGAACAGTGACTGTGGATTGGCAATTTAGATTTTGCTCCCACTTTTTTCTCTTATTGGATTTTTGTTGTTTTGGTGTAATTTTTTTTATTGCATTATATTCTATTTTTATAAATTGTAGTAGGCTTTTTATTGTGTTTTGTATTTGACTTTGTAAATGTTTTGATACTTTTAAAAGTGTTGCACATTTTCTCTAAGTTAAGCCTCTCTGCACTGTGGCTAGTTACCAGGGGTTGAGCTCAGATTTAAATGATTGTAATCTTATCCTGGACCAAACAGGTTAGTGACTTTGGGGCATATTATCAAGGGCTTTATCGCCGCTTTAGCGGCACTTTTGCCGCTAAAGCGGCGATAATTTTATCGCCCTATTAGCAAGCTGTCGCTAACAGGCGTTAGCGACAGCTTTCAGGCGTTAGAGGCCGCGTCAACCATCGCCTTGCATGTCAGCGATAATTATCGCTAATGACATGCAAGGAAGGCGTTCCCTACTAAAAGCGACTGAAAACAGTCGCTAATCCCACTACCCCCTATTAGCAAGGCAGGCGAAGCGATATAATAATTCGCGCTAAGCGCGTTTATCGCTATATTTTATCTCCTGCTAGTGAGGATGACTTACCTGTTTAAGGTATAGGAGGTGGATTCTAATGCTGAATCCACCTTAGCGATAATGCGAGAATATCGCTGCTTTTCCAGCGATATTCTCACATTTTACCGCTTATCGCTGGAAATTTTATCGCTATGGAGATAAACCTTGTTAATAGGGTGTTATCTCAGCGATATTTTCCAGCGATAGGCGGCGTTAACCAAAGTCGCGCTAAGCGCGGTTAGCGATAAATATCGCTATTCCTTGCTAATATGCCCCTCTATTACTTGTGGTCGACTCCTATCCACCAAATTAATATTTGGCACATTGGTGCCAATCAACAAAACTGAGAGATTCCATTTTTTTTATATGTAGTACTTATAACGTCAATTTCCCCCAAGCTCAACATGTACATTTATAAATCAACATAAACACTATAACTATGGTGTAATATTTTCTGTGAAGTTCGATGTAGAACTCGCAAAATATGGGAATAAAACAGTTCGCAGGTATGTAATTGAAGCAACACTGGGGCATATTAGCAAGACCGGCGATAAAATTATCGCCGTTTTAGCGGCAGGAAACTGCCGCTAAAACTGCGATAATTTTATCGCCGGTCTTGCTAATATGCCCCACTGTCTTACAATGATAGAAGACGCGTGTGGCGTTCTGCAAAAATGAACTATTTCAAACTAGGGGGCATATTAGCAAGACCGGCGATAAAATTATCGCCGTTTTAGCGGCAGGAAACTGCCGCTAAAACGGCGATAATGGGCTTGCTAATATGCGTTATAGAATTCCAATAGAAGCCCAGGTTAGATGTCCTGCACATCTAACCTGGGCTTCTATTGGAATTCTATAACGCACATTAATTAGCACTGCACATCTAACCTGGGCTTCTATTGGAATTCTATAACGCACATTAATTAGCAAGCCCATTATCGCCGGTCTTGCTAATATGCCCCAACATTTTCTTTGAAAAGAGAGATTTTATCCGATGTTGTTCGTAATTTGGCATTTCAGATCTGTCACCTGACATGAAAAATTGCATATCCGTGTTGATGTGCTGAGAGCCCCTGTAATCAAGCCACAGAAGGCAAAATGCCAAAGTTTTGTTATCCGACAGATTTAAGAATTTAATTAAGAAAAAAGTTCTGTCTTGCAAGTTGGATATGTCAACAGGGTTATATCTATCTGACTCAGCTTTCAAATTAATGTCACTTAAAATTATCGTGGCAGAAGTTATGTTTATGGAAGGTAAAAGAAAGAATCGTTTAGTCTGAAATTTCTATCACCTCAGTATTATAGCTTTCAAAAGAACACCTCCGAAAGCAGCTCGATTCTGGTTTATTACCTGTGAAGGACAAAGGTATCCCACATAATTAACCGTTCATACTGTCTGCTTTAAAGGGCAAGGCAAAGTACAAACGGAGTGTCATTTCGTGTTAAAAAAATGTTGATATACGACTTGCAAACACATAATACAATTAATATGTTTTTATACTGGCGCTTAGCATGGAACTGCAGATTTGCGTTTTGTAGAAAGATTCTCCTCATAAGGGCTGATCTTACATTTTACTGGAATTCAGAGATCGCGGTTAACAGGAGTCTTAAGGCTAAATGTGGGCTTCATAGAGATTCGCTACCGAAATTTAACATAGCAAATACTTTGGGGCATATTACCAAGAACGGCGTTAAAATTATCGCCGCTTTAGCAACAGGAAACTGCCGCTAAAGCGGCGATAATGGGCCTGATAATATGCCCTTGAGAATTCCAATAGAAGCCCATGTTCTGGTGTAAACATGGGCTTCTATTGGAATTCTCAAGGGCATATTATCAAGCCCATTATCGCCGCTTTAGCGGCAGTTTCCTGTCGCTAAATCGGCGATAATTTTAACGCCGTTCTTGGTAATATGCCCCTTTATTTTTGTGAGGCATGTTAAATGGAGCTAGATGGAAACATAAAGAACACGTTCACAGTGGAGAGACGGTCTGGGCGTATCTTTTGAGCACCCAAAATCAACTTAAGTCTGCCAAAAATAATCGTCAAGGAAAAATTGCAAATCCTGAATTTTTGAATGTGGAAAATCTGCTAGTTTGGATTTCGGTAAGTGGCACTTAGGTTTAGGCGTTAATCGTTTGGTACCTACAAAAGTTGTGAATGTCACACATTTGTCCGATTGTGGTGTTCATGTGCCATTGGCAGGTAGTTTTGAACACTGGAAATGAGCACACATTTACTACTGTAACGCAAGCGAGCACCTACATACTAAACAATGTAATCAGCTAATGACAGCCGTATGTCAGCAGCCAGGCCCTGTACCCAGCACCCTGTTGGTGGCCAAGCCCTAAAGTGCATACATAGCCTTTGACGGTGAACAGTGGAAGTTGGGATCAGGGCTTGGAATGCAACCATGCCCTCCACCAAAACCCTTGCCAGCAGCCTTGTGTTTCCCACGCCTCTAGGGGGCATATTCACAAGGAGCTATCGCCGAATTAACGGCACTTTATTGCAGCCAAAGTCATGATAAATTTACCTCCCCATTCACAAGCTGGTGTTAACAGCCCACAGCACCAGTTTACCCGCGATAGCATCCGCAAAAAACATCGCCACAGAGGGCCCCCGCAAATATCGCTAATGAGATGCAGAGTAGGCGTTCCCGTGACAAAAGTCGAGACAACAGCACACCTCAACATTCACAACGACCAGCCACATCCGCGATAAAAACACAAAACAGGCGATAAGGCGCATTAGCACCAGGAAATCTACACCTGCTCTGACCTGGTGTAAAGTCGGATGGCAGCCAGCACAACAAAAGGGAGCAAAGCCCAGGGCCACATCCGAAGGGCAACAGATGCTATGGAGCCACTCATCATGCGGCCTGGACACCCAAGAGGGCCACAACACCCACCGCCACCACCCCAGGACCCCAACCCACACCCGGACCACCCCCAACCCCGGACTAAGAAATTGCACACCAACACCACGAATCCCAAAACAAACATTTTGCCTGATGTCGCACAAGCCGGAAAATAAACATACATGCGTGGCCAGAAAATGGAGAATCAGTCATACAGCAATGCAATCACCAACACAAAACACCATACAAACAAAAGCAGAAACAACCCTTAGGATGAGTCCTAGCTGCTCCTCACTGGACAATCCATAGCACACAGCCTGGAAGAACAAATCCAAGAGGAGAAGGTGTGCCATGCACCCAGCAAAAGAAAGAGAGGGAGAGAGCGAGGGAGAGAGAAGGAGTGAGATAGCACAAGCAGCGCAAGGCTGCTCGGGCACCTGGCTCCACATGCCAACATGTGTGTGTGTGCATCGCCATCTGTACACCATGAGCCCAAGGCCGTGTCCCAATCTCAGCGCCAAAGCCACATCACATTCCAAAAACGCAAGTAGTAGTGAGACAAACATCAGGGATGAAAGCACCATTGTCCCAATGCAGAAGGCGGGAGGACACCTGCACCTCTGACCTTGGTCCAGAACGTGCCTGGAACACCCTGATAGAGATGCAATGGCAGATGGGGACGACTCCCACACCACGCATTTCGCAAATGAACCATCCGACTCATCCACAGCCAACACACAGAAGCCCCTGCCTGTGGTACCCCCGCATGGGATGCCCTTGACACTCACGGAAACAGCAACCCATTACCCACAACGTTGCACACACATTCGAATCATTGCTCAGAGCTGTGGCATATCCTCCACACAACTGCCGCAGTCCAGAAGAGTGCCTGTTCACGAGACGCACCAATGCAGTGGCAGGCAATACCGGGCACATGCACAACCCCCGTCACGTGGAACAGTACAGTGCAGGTATGCTGCATTTATTGGGCGCACTGCCACTGGCAGTGCTGCGGATCAGTTACAGGCTCAGCTTCCGCATTGCCCACGTCACCTGCGTCCAGCCCTGGTTCCACTGCCGAACATGCACATTCGAGTGTCCCATGGATGTCTGCCTATCCAACACAACTGTTGATGAATTGGACTATGACTTGTGTCTGCGCCCCTGTTGGATCACGAACAGGAGTGTAACCGAGACAGCCGTGCATGGGATGCCTTGACATACTGCGTATGTATTGGTAGTTGTGCATGGGAGATTGCACAATTTCTCGTGTGCAGTGACCACATCGAGGCACTCCCCTATTGGGCTGTGTTGCGGATCGGTGAGACGGCGTGGGCTGAGCACACCTGCCCGGACCACCTAATGGATTGGCTCACCCTGTTGTTCCTTGAACACGACAACGACGTACTATTGGAACACATTGCACATGAAGCTGCATGGGCATTCATGGACGAGTAACTACGTTCCTGCAGCCACATCCGATTGCCACCCACAGCACATGGCCCAACAACTTGTTGCATCGTGGGTATTGCTCACATATCCCACCACAACAGAGGACACGTCTGCCTTCGGTCGGGCTCTGGATACATGTGCATGGAATAACGCGTGTGTACACACACCTGTGCAAGAAGACGCAGGTCCATGGTCGGAGCAACACAGCGTCATCTGGCAACATTGCCAATTCGGACACACTGCTGGGTGAGAGCACACACATGGCAATGTAGCACGACATGTGGACCTGTCGGACCCTCACACCTGATCACTGTCGGCAGAGCAGACAATCGACGCACCCCGGAGGCAGTGCACCATGCAGACCCCACGTGCAGTGAGTCGTGCCCCCTCACATGGGGCAATGGGCAGACGCCAAACAACACATGACTCATCAAGCAAGGCAAGGTGGGCTGTAAGCGTTGCCATCCGTGATGAATGTTGTCCATTTCAGCCCCAACATTATCTGTACCTCGACATGTACCCATGCTGCGTGTAAGTGTAATAAGCATGTCCCTGCCTGTTGTGGCCGTTGCCTCGTCTGTACTGACACGCACATGCCAATAAAGCCTATGCCACTCCACTGGTGTCTAACTGTGAGGTGTGTTGTTTAGATTGTCCACTCGTGTGCCACAATGAGCATCGTCCCAACACAGGGAGGAACTGACTGACGCATGTGCAATGGGGGTGTGTCCCTTTGGCAAGCTCCACCTCTGTGAGCCAGACATTGTTTTTGGATAGGTGCTGGACGACATGTGCACTTACATGACTCCAGCTATGTGTGTATGGTGTCCAACCTCTGACCATGTGGAGCAATGTCATACATCACAACAAAATGTGTCCACACAGATGTGTGTAAGTCGGTATGCGACGTGAAGTTCTGCTGTCACACGTGGTGTGGGATTCCACTCCTTGCCTGCCACTGTTTTGGTCACTCCTACACACGTCCCTATTCAACACATGGAGGTGTGCCTACGTTTGGGTGTTGTGAGATTGCTGTTGATGTGCAATGGGGACACAGCTAGTACTCACCTTCACAGTCATCCAATTGGCCATGTATCTCAGGGATAGACATGCGCATAGATGTCAGTTACCAGAGTGTACCTTCATGTGCAATCATCGTCCCCACATCCAGCCATACTTCCATACGTGAGTGAACATAGTGATGACACATCTGTGTGATTTAGAATGTTTTATTCACATTCAGGTGATTGACGGAGCTGGAGCTGTACCTGGCCATCCAAGCCCACATCACATGGAAGCCCAGTGGTGGGCCAACCAGAGTCCTTTGGGGATTGCACAGTGATTGGGAAGAGGGAGAGTGCAGTCCGCAGCAGGATTGCTGTGTGATTGGCCAGCGGTGAAGAAATGGCAGTCCATGTCGAGGTCCGGGTGAATGTCGCAGGATGTTCCGGAGGTCAGTAGGAGGTATTTCCCAGGGCATAATGCATAGGTCATGACCAGGCAGGGACAGGCCATATGGCGGTGATGGATGCTACTGCCTCCTTCCTCACACAGTAGTTCCCATGCCCTTCTCACTCCCCTGATACGGGTTCTGTGTCCGGTGTGTCCGGTGTGTCCGGTGTGTGTGGCGGGGTGATGGCTGCATCGCTGTGTGCCCCTGACACATCAGACTGCATAGGTGATGGGGCAGCATCACAGTGTGCCACGGACACATCAGGGATCGGAGCTGTGTGTGTCGATGTTCCCGCTGCAGTCATCTGGGAACATCTCAGTGGCAGCAATGGCAAGTTGGAGTACTGCAGGGCGTTGCTGTTCCCAGCCACTACTCGCTGGTGTCCAGCCGTGGCAGACATACTTCCAGCCTGCATCTGCTCCATGGTCTCCATTGCCCTCCGCATCTGTGCCAACTCTGTGCTGTCATGGCTGGTGCCTGTCTGACCAGACAGTTCTTGTATTAGACTCATGGCACCAGAGAGGTTAGCCAAGGTCTGTGGCGGAGCATGGTGCGTACAGGGGGTGTCCGATAGGGACTGTACGTGGTCCCTGATGGGACTTAGACACCCACGTATGGCATCGAGTTTGGCTGCCACGAGCTCGAAACCCACCCGCAGCTGATGAGCCAACTCCACCTGGCAACCCAACACACGCCGTTGGAATTCCATGTATTGGTCGGGGGGTTCCTGGGAGACAGCCGTGGTGGTGTGTGTTGCCTGCTTTGTGGACTGTGCAGGTGGTGGGGTCACCTCGAGGCAGCTGGCCTGGCCTGCTCCTGGGGGTGGGGTGCAGAGGCTGTCCAGCATCCGTTGGAGGGTGTCTTGACATATGTGCAGGTTGTCCTCTTCATCATCAATGGTGGGATGTGTGGTGTGCTCTGCAGGGGGTGTTGTTTGTCCCTCTGCAATGTAAAGGGGAGATGCAGGTTAACAGAGTTTCACATGTATAGTGATGATTTGCGGATGTTTACATTCAGACTGCATGCCAATGTACATTGTGACTGTTTGGGGGGAGCTGGCTATTTGATGGCAGTCAGTGTGTTTTTCGACTACATGACGGATGTGTGGTAGTACCCGTACATGATCATCACACAGTGTCAGGCAATGCCAGATGTGAGTGAACAGTTACTACGCACGAGCAGAACCTGTTGTGAGCTCTGTCCTGTGGTGCTGGTGTTGCACTTTGTACCAAATTGCCTTCATTGCTGTTGTTCTGTGATTGCTATGTGTGTGTGCTGCATTGTGGGGGAGTTGCCCCTGCAGCTCTGATTTCGTGTAGGTTTCTCCCTTTGAGGCGGGGTGCCTTTGAATTGTGTGCTTTTCGGGGCCTGATTTCCTTTTGACTTGGGTCATGTGTGCTCGCGGACTGTTTTTGTGGCCTGGTGCATTGATCGTCTGCTGCGCGTATTGTAAGGCATGGGCTGTGGGTGCACGTGGAATCGTCGGAGTGTGACCTGCTCCTTTACGGATGTGATCCGCACTTGTCTACCTCCATGTCGCTTCGTAGGCCATGTCATTTTTTTGGGGCAGCTGCCATGCTATCGAACGTGCAGTGTTACTTGCATAGTCAGTGTGGGTCACGGAGCCGCTGCTTTGCTGGATTCAGCACATGTGCACGGGTCGGTTGTGGTATTGGTGATAGGGGGGGCCCTCTGTGCACATTGTGGATGGGGGCCTACTTGGCGTTACTATGTGTGCTGCAGTGTGCCAAGGCAATCAGGGACATGTTCCACGGTCATTGTGGGTGTGCTGTGTGCTGCACGTAATTGTGCATGTGTGCCATTGTGCCCATCTTCCCCCGTCCCCCGTCCCTAGTGGTTACTCACCCTGTTGGGTCAGGTCGTATCATGCTGTGTCCAGGCCCCCAAATCCTGCCACCGTCTCCTCACTGCTGACTGTGGCCACCATTTGCTCCAGCTCATCCAGCTCCTCCTGTGTCGCAGGACTCCCACCTCCAGTCGCCGTTACTGCCTCCCTGTTGGCGGCGAGCTTATGTTTGGTCTGACTTTTCAGATCATGCCAGCGCCTCTTGACCTCCTCCAGTGACCTCCTGGACACTCCGACTGCATTGACGTTGGTGACGATGGCCTGTCATATTTCGGTTTGGGTTGCCAGTACCGCAGTGGAGGTGCCGAACAGTTGTTGATGGTGTTTGGTCACCCCTGTGACGATGATCTGGTCTTCCTGGGGACTGTACCCGGTCTTCCTCTTCCTCTTGTCCTTGCCCTTCCCCGAAAGCTGGGTTCCTGGATGGTCCTCCGTAGGGCTTGTGGTGTTCGGCTTGTCCTCTGCACTTGGTCCGGGTGCATCCATGTTGCTACGCAGTTTGGATTGTTTTTGGGCTTTTTTTTTTTCTTTCTTTTATGGTGCTTTTTCCCGCCGGACGAGTGGGATTTACAGGCCTGTGGCTGGTGTTAGCTGATTTCTGTACCGCGATTGTCCTCATCGCATGATTTCTTGCGTTCGCGTTTCGCATTTTTCCGGCGTGGCGTTGATTTTCACGCTGTCATTTGACGCGTTATCTGGTGACTATCGCATGCTACCTCCTTGTTGTGAATTCCACGTTGACACAGGGTTATTTTCCAGTGCTAGGCTGCGATATTGAAAGTTGCATTACGCTACTCTTGCGGTAGTTATCCCACGTTCTTGTGAATATACCCCTAGGTCTTTACCATGAGTGCTTTGGGGTTAGACACTCGTTATAGTGATTCCCCGTGCCTGTGGTTTTTTTCTGCAGAACATTAGCTGTAAATCATATTTGATTTTGAATCATCAACAAAAGGACAATCAGCTCGGCACCCAAACTGCCAGCATGCAGGATCACAAATGTTTTTTTATTCACCAAAGTGCCATTACTACATTTATTCCTAGGTACTCTGCACATTTTACCTGCGTTTGGGTACCCTTCAGTAATCCTCGTGGGTGGCACAATTCTGATGGACCCCGCCAGGCTGTGGAAAAAGTTTGCCCACCGCACCACACCAAAATCAGATATCTAAATTAATTATCAAGTTTCAAGATGCTGGTAAAAAAATTCAGAGTCCATCTCCAACTGATCACACCTGACATAAAATTCAAAACGTAACTGACAAGAATCATTAATGCTGATTTGCGATTTTAAACAGCACAGATACATAAAAGCATTAACCATTTAAAGCCTTCTCTGTAACTTCTTTTAATGCTTCTATATCAAAGGCCATTAAATGGATTTACATGTAACCAACAAAGCACACTTTCTGAGTAAAGTTCTACTTCTGTGCCACATTTGATGTCAATCTGTTCAGCAACAAAACTGGAAAACACATATTTTTTGTTTTTTAAGTGGTTTGTGGTGAACCTTAGGTGATATGAGAGAGAGAGAGAGAGAGAGAGAGAGAGAGAGAGAGAGAGAGAGAGAGAGAAAGTGTGTGTATGTGCCCGTGTGTATATATTCACTTAATTCATAGAAAAAAATCAAAGCTTAAAGTGACGTTATAGTTAAGAATTGTAACTATATCTTGCTTTAAATTAAAAACAAAAAACCTTAGAAATTCACTGAAAAAACAAAGGTTAAAGGGATGCTATAGTTAGGTGAAAAGGCAGTTAAAACATACAATTTTAAATGAACAAAATCACTGATAGTTATCTCAAGTAACTATAAGTCGGACTGTAAAGTAAATATAACTTATGCCCCAGCCATGCACCGTGGTGTCACCTATAATGTAATTTAAGATGTTGCAGATTTTGCAGTGATGTTATCAATAATTTCATAAAACATGCCATGAATAAGGTAATTTGGGAGGGAATTAACAAAGAAAAATGACAGGCCATCATGTTTTTTGTGAAAGTCCTAAAAGGGACTGAAAACTTGAGATACTTCCATGACAAATGTCTCTGTCTAAGCAAACATAGAAGGATCCCATGCACAGGATGTGTACTGTGCACTTCAGCTCATATGCACTTCATGGGTTCATGTGAGAAATGAAAATATTTCTCCTTGTTAGTGCCTTCTTCAAAGAGGTGCTATTATTGGTGCAAAGCCCGGTCTGTCCATGTTAGTAAATTGATTTTTAAGTCAAAACCTACAGGTGGTTGTGCGGATCCACCCAAGTACAACCCCAATAATGACGCCTTGCAGCAAAGCATTGGAAACCAGCAAAAAGTGTTCTTGTGCTGAGAGGGTACTTTTGCAGCACAAAATGCCCTTTGCTATGCAAAGTAAATACCATGCACCACTTTGACTAACTGCACTGGCACATGGACTTAGTAAATCTGAGTCTTAATGTCTTCTTTACACAGAAGTTCTGCAATAGGTTGGAAGTTCTTTCTTTTCTTTAAAGTCAACTGGGTGAGGTTAAGGATCAGCTATGGTTCAGATTCTTTGTAAACATTTTCATTATTAGATTATTATTATATAATGCAACAGCCACATTTTAATCTTCAGTATATTGTCTGATTGCCTAATGTAACCACTAGTGGCTTGAGTGCCATGAAGAACAGCTGTGGAGACGGCACACACCCTTGCCTAGCACCCTTTAGAGGATTTGAACATGAAACTCCACAGTTCGCTTTAGCTAAAGGACTAGAATAGAACCACATACTTTACCTATGAAGTTAGAGCATACATTAACTTCATAGCTCTTCAAATGTACCCCACTCTACACAGTGAAAAATATTCTCTGCATAAAAAGATTTTGCCAGTTTGTCATCATAGTCATTTTAGCATTCTGCCTAATTAGAAGTAGTTTCATTATATTATCTGAAAAGCATTCCAGAAGACAGACAAATTGTATGGAGTGGATGAGTGAAGGCATCAAAGACGGTAGTGTACGAATTTACACCTTGGTGAGATGCTTAATGTCTCTAGTAAGGCGCATATTGATCTGTAGCTGAATCACAGAAAAGAGTCATTCACCAGCTTGGGTATCATGTGCCTCATTGCACAACTGAAGTCTGAATTTAGAATGACAGAGTTATCAGAATCTTTAAATGCAGTGCACGACTGAATGAGAGTTTTGACATTGATTTTATACAGTCCAGTAGGAATTCCTGGGGCATTTCAGATAGTCACATTTTCTATGGCGTTCATGAGCTTGTCTTGTCTTATTTCAACCCCTAATTGCCACTAGTATCAGGTGTTAACTTCAGTAGTGTGGTCCTTGATCGTCTCCTCAGTGGGTCCATGATCTGAAGCATACAAGCTGCAGAAGAAGGAGGACAATTCCCTCGTTATGTCTATTAGGTGCACAAGAGTCCTCTTTGTGAACTCCAGATTGTAGTATTACCTCTTAAGGTAGTTTAGTGAATATTTAGCCTCATCTATGAAGTGTGCATTAAGGCCAAACTTGGCTCACGTGAGAAAATGGAGTAGAACAGTTGATAAGGCTTTAACAGGTAGTCACATCTTAAACTGTAGTTTACAACACCATCTGTGCTTCCCCAGTAATCTCTCTCCTTATCTCCAAGACTTGTATCATGGCATCTCGTATGCACGTCCTAACAAATGCCCAAATACATAAAACCCTGTTTTATTTTTAAAAGGGAGGTCAGATAGGTATAAAATCAGAATATTGAGATTGAAATATGATGTTACAAAAGTTTTGTATACAGAATATCGGCAACAAAAATACCAGGAAGATAATTATATTTTTAAAATATAGGTTTACTATAATAAACATCACAGATATGTACCTTGAAAATATATATATATATATATATATATATATATATATATATATATATATATATAAATAGCTTCAAGGTATACACATTTTTTGTGCTTGATATTAAAGAGTGGGGAGATAATCCCCAGTTCAAGCTCCACCTGAATTGGCACATGGCTGAAAATATCGCCCTTTGCTGCATAGCCCTAGGAGACAGCAGTTCGAAGTGAGTTAGATTTCAGTAAAATGTCAATGTGTGTACCCGTATCATGTACACATAAAAGAAAGGAATATCTGGTGTGTGAGTGATGCTGCACTTTCCAAGATATAACCAAGGCATGATGGACATCAGATTTTGGAAAATTGCTCTGTTTCTTCCCCCACCGAATATCTCACCAAACTGCAAAAAAATTGCAACTGGTGCTTTGATCCAGTCCCTAATAATTACTGTCTTACGTCTACCAAATTCATTGATGACATGGACAGGTCAGAGAGAGAGTCAGCTTTTTCTCCTACAGGTGTATATGGACCCAATCGTTAAGAATATGGTCTGGGATATATATATTGTTAGCAAAGACAACCCTCCCTCATGGATCTGACCAGACTTCAGCATGTTCAAATGATGTCTTTCAAACAGGACTGCTACTTCACCCTTCAAACTTAAGGATTCCGCCATGCTGACCCCTTAGCAGATGATATCATTTTTCTTCGCAGTAGTACTAAGTCAAGGCAGTTTCCGCTAAATACAAGTGTCTTCTTTTGCTTAATGTAATACATGAGGCTGTTACCATTTAATGAAAGGATGATTGTGTCTCGTATAACTGGGGACAGGGAAATCAATTCATATAGAATGATGCAAAGGCCACATGCAAGAAAAGCACAGTGTGGTGTGGAAGTACTTAAAATAATATGGCTCCTGAAGGGACAAGTGAGCCTTGAGCAGAGCAAGCTGACCCAGATGAGAACCTAAAGTGTATGTAAGGCAATCGACAGAAAGTGGGAGGGCATGGGTGTGAGGCAAGTGAAGAATAATGAAGAACGTCTCAGAATGACTGCAATTTACAAAACTGTAACAGGTGCACTATATAAGTTATCACTCTGGACCTGCCCACTGCATGAAACATAGCCTTCAATCACCACCACTGAGAGTACTTTAAGCGGAACCACAGTCACTGGTCAAAGGAAATGAAGCAGAGAGGCAGAAGAAGGATGTAAAGGGGGCACCACAGAGTGGTTATCAGCCATAACAGTATGATTTACATCATACTAAGTCGCATAGTCAGTTGGCAGATCAGTCAGGCTGCCATGTAATTCAAAAAGCATAAGCAATAGTCCTATCATGACAAAGAGTAATCCTCTATTGGTGGCATGAAGGGAAGATCCAACATGAAACATAACACATATCCTGCAACTTGTAATTTTTCAGAGGAGATCTGTATTAGTCTTATTTTGGACTAGGAACACTTTCTGGAGCTTGTTCTTATCTGCTCACTGTCTGGTGAAAGTTTTGAGGCATGTCTCATTTTCAGAATCTATTTTAGGAACTCATGGCCACAAATATCAAAAATCCATTTTGCACTCCCTAAATAGTGAATTTTAGGTAATCACTATTTAAGAAATGCAAAATGGTATGTAAGAAAATAGTGATTACCTAATAGCTATTCCTACAGATTCGCAATCGCAATTAGGTAATCGCTATTAGGTAATACTACTCCATTCGTTCCTATAGGCCTAAATGGTTTTTCATTATCTAATTTGCGATTACCTAATTGGTAATCGCAAATTAAGTAATGCACACCCAAGGGTGCCCAGGGGCCTAAGGCCCCTCTGACGCAACCCAAAAACAAATGTGTACATGTAAACCACACACAAGCCCTAGGGGCATGTGTGTGCTACATGGCACTTTGAAAAATGCATTTTCGAAAATTGCACATGGTTACCATCGACTTGGAGTCGATGGTAAAAGCATTTCCTAAATGCCCAGTTTGTATTTAGGAAATGCTTGGTACATGTGCTTAGGGAATCATAAATTGCGATTTCTTATTTGTAGTCGCAATTTTAGGTAATCACAATTTTTTGCGATTAGCTAAAATTGCGACTATAAAGCCTCCCATACATCTTGAAAGGCTATTTTGCATTCACAAATGTTCGAATTTAGCGATTCGCACTGTTTGCGAATGGAAAATGCTTTCATACATGTGGCCACTAGTCACATGGCAGCGTCTCTGGTTCAGAGATGCAACTAGTACCTACATCCATTGTGATCAATCTAGGGAATTCCAAAATATTCCAGACCCCTCAAGTCTGAAAATTATTTTGTTATGCTGTGAACTGGAATGAGCGTGATTACAAATTTCACCAGTCAGTAATAGATGTCTTCCTTCCTGTACATAGAGCACAGTATGCTTCCATTTGATTTGTGAGAAAAGTCCAGTAAAGTCCAGACCTTTATACAGCAATGGACTGTGTTTCTGTTCCATTGGTATTTCTGAAAGTGATGATCGTTCTGGGACTATCTTTCCCTGATTTTTGGAAAGAACATCTTCTATGGTAGGTCTGGGCATCATTTGTATTATCCTGGCATAATATCACATAATCTTTTGCATTTCAAGTTACAGATGCCCAAGATTATACCATTTTGCCAAGTTGTTTAAACAAGATTGGTAATCTGGTAAAAATTACATTGTGAGAATAGAGGAACAACGCAATTGACATAAATACTTGTGGCAGTTCATTAACATAGACAATGGTATAATTAACTCAAACATTAATTTTTTTACTACCCAAACGGGCTGATTGTTCTGGTATTTGTTTTAGCTTTTTTACATCTTTTTCTATTTATCATTGTTTTGTTTACAGAGGAAGTACCACAGAGAGTGAGGCTACCGTACACACAGTATCACTTCCTCTTCTTGTCCTGAATACTCCTGTGTTTCTACGGCATTTGGACATTTTGGATATGGTTTTTCGAGAAAAGGTATCACTCTCTCTTTCCAAACCCTGCTGTATTGTACACTCTTGGAATCTTTACTTTTTTGGAAAGATCAAATAAGTTCAGTGCATACTTTGCAAAATGTTTGTATTTGGCAGGCCAAATGATTTTTGTTCCTTTTTTCATTTTGTTTGATTGTTGTTGCTTGATGCCATGGAGATTGGAGTACGGATGCAGACAGGCTAATGTGGTATTAAGGGACAAGAAAAGAATGTAAGGTCAAAGGACATTTTGGAATGGTGGAGGTTTGTGGTTATATTTATTTGGTCCTACAATTTTGTCTAGACTTATAATTATGCTGTGGGATCTTACTGTTTGTGGCCTAAACTGGTGTAGACTAATGATAGAGGGGCATATTCTCAAGGACTTATCACCGAGTTGGTGGCACTTTATCGCAGCCAAAGTGGCGATAGATTTATCGCACCATTCACAAGCTGGTGCTAACAGCCGATATCGCCAGTTTTCCTGCGATAGAAGCCGCAAAAAACATCGCCACGGATGACACCGGCAACTAACGCTAATGAGATGCAGAGTAGGCGTTCCTGTGCAAAAAGCCGCGAAAACACCACTTCGCAATATTCTCTACGACCAGCCAGATCGTCGATAAGATCCCAAAACAGGTGATAAGGCACGTTAGCAGCAGGGATTTAACACCTGCTCTTACCTGGTGTTAAGTCGGACGACAACCTGCACCACAAAAGGGAGCCCAGACCAGAGCCACACCTGAAGAACAACAGATGCCATGGAGCTACTGATCATGCAGCTCGGAGCCCCAAGAGGGCCACAACACCCACCGCCACCCACCCCAGGACCCCCCCTCGGGCCCTACCCCGGACAAAGATATTTCACATCAACTTTACGAAATCATGAACAAAACAATTCGCCTGATGTCGCACAAGTACAACAAGTAACATTCATGTGTGGTCAGAAAAAGGAGAATCATTCATTCATCTTTGAATTTCCAAACAAATTATTTTATTCAAATTTAACTCAAAACAACTATTCGGAAGAGTCATGGCGGGTCTTCTCTGGACAATCTGTAAGACACAGCCTGCAAGACAAAAATCAAGATAAGAAGGTGTGTCATGCGCTCATCAAAGGACAGAGAGAGAGAGAGAGAGAGAAAGAGAGAGAGTAAGAAAGGGAGAGAGAGAGAGAGTGAAAGAGAGGGAGAGAGAGAAAGAGAGAGAAAGGGGGAGAGCAGGAGAAGGAGAGAGAGAAACAGAGGAAGAGAGAGAGAGACAGTGAAAGGAAGAGAGGGAGAAGGAGAGAGAGAGTAACAGAGGAAGAGAGAGAGACAGTGAAAGGAAGAGAGGGAGAGGGAGAGAGAGTGCCGACACTGCGGACCCAGGCCTCACTGCTCACCTGCTGCCACCGGTGTGTCTCCAACCACGTGCCGGTATACACTGCAATCCACCAGGTCCCTTATCTGAAACAGAGTCCAGATTTATGAATGGCAGAGTCCATATCATTGCACAAGCCATCATCGCGTGGCTGCCCCTGCGCACACAAGCTGCTGCACCCCAGCTCCTCCCGCCGCCCAGCGGTGTTTCCCCGCCCCTGCGCACCCAGGCCTCACTACTCACCTTCCGCCACCAGTGTGTCTCCAAGAGGGCCCACCACGTGCCAGTGCAAGCTCCAAGCCCGGGACCCGCGACCTTGGCAGCCTCCACATCATGCAGCCCCGTCCCGCGGGCCACCAGGTCACACACGTGATTCTGGGTCTTGATTTCGCAATGGCAGAGATCATATCAGTGCACACGGCATCATCGCAGGCTGCACACCCGCTCAGCCCTATAGGTGCCACTAACTCTGTGAACCGCGAGGCAACGCCACGTGGCGGTAGGCCCGCGCTACCCGCTGGCTCAGGCCTACACTGCGGTCCAGCAGGGCTCACACAAATCCTTACCAGTCCGGATCGCCAGGACGGTGCATCATCGCAGGCTGCACACCCGCTCAGCACTTAAGGTGCCCCTAACTCAGTGCACCGAAGGTCACCGTCAAGTGGTGGTAGGCCTGTGCCGGCCGCAGTGTATCCGGTGCCACCAACTCTGTGCAACGCAAGTCATGGACCCTTTATGATTGAGTCTCGTGATATGCCAGGCGGACGCAGCCATGTCACCTCCGGCAGTGGGGAAGAACTGGGACACGTAGTGTCGTCGTCCCCCTTTATACGTAAGCCGAGTGGGCTGGGTCGGCATACGTCAGGCCAGTGTAGGGGTGTGAATAATTATCCCCGGGTTCTGGGCGTGGTTCATTTCTGGGCTGGACAGGAAACCAACTGATGCATGTGTCTCTGTTGCAGTGTCTGCGCCTCACGGCCCGCAATCGACAATGTTGCAATGTTGCATGCACCCGGAGGGTGGCCGCGCACGAAAGGATTGTACATGGAGCGCAAGGCCGCTCGGGCTCTTGGCTCATGCATGCCAACTGTTGTGTGTGTATCGCTATTGGTGCACCATAAGCCTAAGGCCTAGCCTCAATTGCAGCGCGAAAGCCGCATCACATTCCCAGAATGCAAGCAGTAGTCAGACTAACATTAGGGATGAAAGCTCCTTTGTCTCAATACATAAGGCGGAAGGATATCTGCACCTCCGACCTTGGTCTTGCATGTGGCAGGCACCCCCTGAGAGAGATACCATAGCAGATGATGACGACTCCCACACTACACACAGCGCTAATGATAGACCAACGTATCCACACCCCACACACAGAAGTCCTTGCTCGAGGTACTCTTGCATGGAATGCCCTTGACACTTACTACACAACAACCCATGCATCCAAACGTTGCACACACACACGACTCATTGCTCCGAGCTGTGGCATATCATCCACATAACTGTCGCAGGTCAGAATAGTGCCGGTTCTACGAGAGCCACCAACGCAATGGTAGAACATCCCGGGCGCATGCACAACGCCTGTCACGTGGAACTGTACCGTGACCGAATGCTGCCTGTTCGTGTCTGATGCATTAGTCGGCATGTTGTGGCCCTTGTCTTGCCCGTACTGACACGCACATGGCAATAAAGTCTACGCAACTTCACTAGTGTTCAACTGTGATGAGTGTTGATTAGAATGACAAATCGTGTGCCTCAATGAGCATTGTCCGTACACAGGGAGGGACTGACTGACGCATTTCACTTAGGGGTGAGTCCCTATTGCCAGCTCCACCTCTGTGAGCCAGACATAGTGGTTGGGATAGTTGCTGATAGACCTGTGTTCTTACGTGTCTTCAGCAATGTGAGTATGGTGTCCATATTCTTGCCATGTGGATCAATGTGATCCATCACTACAGGCTGTGTGCACCCAGTTGAGTGTGAGTAGGTATGCGAAGAGATGTTCTGTTGTCAAATGTGATGGGGGACACTACTTTAGGCCTGCCAACGACTTTGACATTTCATACCCAGCCCTATTTCTAACATTGCGTGGGGCAAAGTTGAGGAATTGCGCGATTGTTGTTTCAGGGCAATGAGGCCACAGCTAGTGCACACTTTCCCAGTCATCTCACTTCCTATGTGTGTCATGGTCATACATGCGCATTGCTTTCATTTCCCAGGGTGTACCTTTTTGGGCAATCAATGTCCTTACATTCATCCATACTTTCATACTTGATCGATTATGGACATGACACATCTGTGTGAATTTGAATGATTTATTCACATTTGGTGGAGTGTCGGAGCTGGAGTAGTACATGGCCATGCAAACCCCACATTACATTGTAGCCCAGTGGAGGGCCAGCCAGAGTAATTTAGGGATTGACAAGTACATCGGAAGAGGAAGAGTATAGTCCGCAGTCTGATTGCTGTGTCATTGGTAAGCAAACAAAATATGGCAGTCCATTTCGAGGTCCAAGGTGAGTGTCGCAGAGTGTTTCGGGGGACAGTGGGAGGTGTTGTTACATGTCATGATGCAGAGGGCAGAACCAAGCTGAAACAGGGCATATGGCGGAGAAGAATGCTACTGGCTCCTTCTTATTACAAAGGTGGAATCACCCGCATCTTCGTCCTCTATGTCATCTGTCTGACATGTGGGTGCTGATGTTTGGTCTGCAGCACTGTGTGCCACTGACAAATCAGGGGACGGAGATGTGTGTGCAGAAGTACCAGCAGCATTCATCAGCAACTGCCTTAGTGGCAGCAATGCGATGATGAGGATCTGCAGGGCATGGAAGATCCCAACAACTTTTCGCTGGTGTGCATCCGTGGCAGCCATTCTTTCCGCATGGCATGCATCTGCTCCATGTTCTCCATTATCCTCAGCATCTGTGCCAAGTCTCGGCTGACATCGCTGAGGCCACTCTGACTAGACAGTTGTTCTCCTCTCAGAGTCATGACTCCAGCGATGTCGGGCATGGATTGTTGGACATCATGGAGCGAACTGTGGGTGTCCGTTAGGGAGTGTAAGTGGTCCCTGATGGGACTTAGACACCCACGTATGTCATCTAGTTTGTCTGCCATGAGGTCGAGCCCCACCCGCACCTGTTCAGCCACCTCCTTCTGGCAGTCTAACACATGGCCTTGGAATGAGATGTGTTCTTCGGTGAGGTGCTGGGAGCCAGCCGTGGTGGTGGGTGCTTCCTGCTGTGTGGTCTGTGCAGGGGGTGGGGTCTCCTCGATGCAGCTGGGCTGCCCTGCTCCTGGACGTGGGTTGCCGTAGCTGTCCATGAGCTGTTGTAGGGCGTCGGTGTCGAAGGTGTGGAGGTCCTCTTCATCATCAATGCTGAGTTGTCTGGTCTGCTCTGCAGGAGGTGTTGATTGTCCCTCTGCAATGTGAAGGGGAGATGCATTTTAACATTGTGTTGACATGTATGTTGACGCATTGTTCGAGTTTACATACAGACTGCATGACAATGTACATTGTGACTGTTTGGAAGGAGCTGACTATTTGATGCAGGACAGTGGACATTTGAACTACATCACGTACATTGTCATCTCACAGTTTCCTGCTATGCCAGATGTGATTGGCCAGTTTCTACGCACAAGCGGAACCAGTTGTGTCCTCTGTTCTGTAGTGAGAGTGTTGCACTTTGTACCACATTGTCGTCAATGATGATATGCTGTTATTGCTATGTGTGTGTGCTGCATTGTGGGAGAGTCGCCCCTGCAGCTGTGATTTTGCTGCCCCTTATCCCTTTGAGGCGGTGTGCCTTTGACTTCTGTGCTTCTACAGTGCTGAGATGTTGCAGACTTGGCTAATTTTGGCTCTGGTTCGGATTTTGGACTCTTGGGCATGGTTTATCCACAGATGTGTTGTTGACGTCAGGGGTTGTTTGCGCACGTGGATGTGTCAGGGTGTGACCTGCTCCTTTACGGATGTGTTCCACACTCAGCCACCTCAGTGTTGTGGCGTGCATCATGTCATGATAACTGGACTGCAGCCATGCTGTTCGTCATGCAGTGTCACTTGCTTTGTCAGTGTGGCTCACAGACACGCGGCTTTGCTGCTTTTGACACGTGTGCATGGGTTGGTTGTGAGATTGGTGCTGTGTGGGGAGGGACTCCTTTGTGCCCATAGTGGACGGGGGACTACTTGCTGTTTGTATGTGTGCTGCAGTGTGCCAAGGGGATCAGTGACATGATCCAGAGTCATTGTGGGTGTGCAGTGTGCAGTGTGCTCTACTTAATTGTGCATGTGTGCCATTGTGCCCATCTCCCCCCGTCCCCCCAGTCCCTGTTCGGTACTCACCCTGGTGCTGTTGTGTCAGGTCATGTCGAGCAGTGTCCGGACCCCCAACTCCTGCCACCGTCTCCCCACTGATGACTGTGGCCACCATTTCCTCCATCTCATCCAGCTCCTGGTGTTCCGCTGGACTGCCACCTCCAGTCTACATTGCTGCCTGATGGTTGTCAGCGAGTTTCTCCTTGGTTTTGCGCTTCGTATCATTCCAGCGCCTCTTGACCTCTCCAATTGTGCTCCTCCTCACTCCGACTGCATTCACCTTGTCCAGGACCATATTGCATTGCAGTTTTAATTATTTTGTTTGTGTTTTTATGTGCTTTTATGGTGCATTTTCCCTCATGACGCGTGGGAATTGCAGGCCTGTCGCTGGTTATCGCTGATTTTTTTTATCGCGGTTGGCCACATCGCCACTTTTTTCGCGTTCGTGTTTCGCATTTTTTGGCTGTCACAGTAATTTTATCGCGGTCATTTGACGAGTTAGCGTGAGACTATCGCATGGTACCGCCGTGTTGAGAATACAATGTTAACACAGTGTAATTTTCCCGCAATGGACTGCGATGTGCAAAGTTGCGTTAAGCTAATTTTGTGATAATTAACACACGTTCTTGAGAATATCCCCCATAGTTTTTAATGTAGCTTTCACATTCTCACTGCCACTGTTGCTAGAGATGTATATTTTTTTACTTTATGGACTCGTGAATGGCCTTCAACCAATTCCAAATGTAGATTATTTTTTGTCTACATATGCCTGTTGATGGGTAGGGATGGAGTGGCTAGAGGAGTCCATATCTATCTAATCAGATATTTTCCTTTGTTTGCAGCCTCTGTCTTTCCCCATGTGATTGCTGTGAGAAAGTGCCATCATTCTTGCATGGTATGCCCCCACTTTTTGCTGAATTGCTGATGTGCTTTGACTGAGTGTGCCCTGGGCTCCTGCCAACCAGGTACCCAGGGCCTGTGTTCCTTCCCTAAAACTGCATTGATGCCTACACCCAATTGGCATCCCTGGCCACAGGTCAGCCCCTGGTAAATGGTACCATGGGTACCCAGGGCACTGTGACCAGGGAAGGCCCCTAAGGGCTGCAGCACTTGTTGTGCCACCCTTAGGGACCCTGTACCTTTACACACACACACTGCCTTTGCAGGCTGCGTGTCTTCGTGCAGAACAAAAGTGAAGAGTCAACATGGCACACATCCCTGTGTGCCATGCCTACAAGCCACTGCCCTGGCCTAGGTCAGCCACCCCTCTAGCTGGATGCACTATGCCAGTGGTGAGGGCACCGAGGCATGAACCCTGTGCCCCTACAGTGCCCAAGTCCATTCTTGGGCATTGTAAGTGCAGTGCTGCCATTAAGAGTATATGGTGCTGGGAGTCTGTCATTACGAACTCCACAGCACCATAATGGCCCCACTGAAAACTAAGAAGTTTGGTATCAAACTTCTCAGCACATTAAACCCACACTGATGCCAGTGTGGGATTTAATGTAAAAGCACTCCAGAGGGCATCTTAGAGATGCCCCCTGAAACCAACCCGACCTCCAGTGTCCGGACTGAGTGGCTGCCCAGGCTGCCACCACCAGACATGTTTCTGGACCCCTGGGTCAAGAGCCTCTGCTCTCAGGGGCCTGAAACAATGCGCATCCTGGGGCGAGGTGCCAAAGCCTCCTCCCCAGGATGGGCAGGGAAGCTTCAAAGGCCTGCCGCCTTTGAGCTTCCCCAGACCATTTGCTGCTCCCAGCAAACTGGTCCCCACTGGTTCTACCCCCACTTCTGGCGGGAGAACCAGCGGGAAAACCAGAGGCAGGAAATGGGTTGTGCCCACCTCTGCCAACTCCACCCCTAAGGTGGGGGAGGTGAGGTGAAGCACAAACTCGAGTCCCTGCCATCTTGAGGATGGGGGGACCCAGCCAACCAGGGATAGGCTCCTGCCCGCCTCCCACTGGAGAGTGGCAGAATAGGGGGTGTACCCACCCCAGGGACGGGACCCATTGGTCCCTGCCCTTACCTACCTGTAACCACCCCTAAATTCAGTATTTAGGGGCTCCCTGAACCTTCCTTCCACACATCCCGATTCTGCAACAAGAAAGAAGAACAAGAAGAAGACCTGCCGTGCAGCTGCTAACAAAAGGACGACCCCAACTGACTTGGCCCCAGCCCTACAGGCCTGTTGATCCTTGAACCTGCTCCTGCTAAAACCCCGGCGTCTCCAGCGGACAGCAACCTCGAAAACCCCAGAGGACCTGCCTGCCTTGCTCATCTAAAGACTGGGACTGCTCAAACAAACAACACCCCTGGTGCCAGCCAGGAACCGTGAATCCAGCACACTCTGCACCCGTCGAGCCCGGCCTGTGCCTAAGTGAACCAAGACCACGAGGACGTCCCCCCGGCGATTGTGACCTGGAATCCAGTGCCCAAGGACCCTCCTCGACGACCCCGACGACGCCTGCAGCCTCACAACCAGGGACCCCCCAACCGCGACCAGCAGAGGGTAAGATTTCCCGACGCCAAAAGACACCCCTGCACCCGGCGCCCCACGGCCCCCTGTGCCCAACTCCTGGGTGCCTACCTATCCTCCAAGATCCCAACTTACCCCTCGAAGTGGTGGTCGTGCCTGAAGAATCTCCGTCCCCGAGCCTGCAGCCTTTGTTCAGCTTCCAAGTCTCCCATTGAATAACCTTGAGCGCCCGACGGCTCAAAAGCACCCTGCACCCAGCCGCCCGAGTGCCCCTGGCAGTGCAACCTCTACTCTAATCTACTCCCCATTTGCCCTGAGCAAGTGACCAGGAGCCCAGCTCCCACAGCCGCGTGGCCTGCTTGCCAGCAGCCACCAACCAAAGGCCCCCTGCCTGCCATAGGATAACATTGGGCCTACTCACTCTGCACCCGGCCGCCCCTGTGCCGCTGAGGGTGTAACAACTGTACTTACCTGACCCTGGGGGACCCCTGAGTCTATGCCCAGAACCTTAACTCTGCCAGTCGAGTACTTACCCAAAGACCGATAACTCACTTTTCTTCCATAGGGTAACATTGACTGGCTCCCCCTGGAAATTCTTCTAAGTGTGGAGTTTTGAAACTTTAAAATATTCGCCTAAAATCAACCGAGTAACGAAAACGGAAATACTCACCTGCTATTAGGAGAGATCCCAGTGCTGGATCTTGGTGCCCAGCACTGACCCTGAAAAGTAATCCCAACGTTACTTACCGCTAACTCAATTTCCTTCCATAGGGATCCATTGACTGGTTTTCTGTGAAATTTCTTGTGTCCACTTTTGAATTACTAAAATATTGCTTAAAAATCACAACAGTAACGAATTCCGAATTACTCACCTACTATTAGGAGAGACCTCAGTACTGCATCTTGTAGTCCAGTACCGACCATGAAAAGTAATTTTTACCGTACTTACCAGTAACTTAAAATTCCTCTCATAGGATATCATTGCCTGCTTTTTGTTGAAAAAGTTTCTAAGTGTCGATTTCTGAATCTTACAAATATTCTTTAAAAATCGTGCCAACGATACAAACGTAATTACTTGCCTGTTTTAGATAGATACCCCAGTGCTGAACCGGAGAACCCAGCACTGGATTACAAAAGTAACGTAAACCTACTTTGCTTGCAAACTGCATTTCCTTCCATAGGATAACATTGGTAATTTTACCCAGAAAAGTTTCTAAGTGTCAACTTTTGAAATACAGTAATATTCCTCAAAAATCACTACTATAACCAAAACGCTTTTTCTTACCTGTTTACAGGAAGTGTCCCGGGACTGAATCCAGGATCCAGTCCTGTGGTTAGAAAAGTAATCTACAAATTAATTAGTTGCATTTAACTAAAACTTTCCATTGAGCTCAATGTTGCATTGTGTTTGAAATTGTGTTGCCTCTTGCACCAACTGTGACTACGATCATCAAAAAGTCTATTGCCTATTTGTAAAGTGGTTAAACAAAGCATCTCATTCTGAGGAAGTATATTTTGATACCTATTGTTGGTTCTAAAATAATACAAGCATATATTTTTATATACAAACCATTGGCCTAGAGTTCAGTTCTTGAGTGTGTGGCTTCATTTGCTGACTGAGTGGGTACAACAAATGCTTTACACTGTCCTCTGATACTGCCTTACTGCTCGACCAAGCTACCACTTTAGAGAGTAAGGTTATATCTAACTTTAGCCTCTGCCAAACCTCTGGGGACTGTGGACTCTGTGCACCCTGAACCTCCCTTTGGTTCAGTATATACAGAGCCACTTTCCTACAATTGCCAACTATTTTGTGTGTTTGGTAGATGGTTGATTAATGTGAATTTTCTGCAACTTTGAAAAGTATTTGGCCGAGGCAATTGTTGCCTAGAGTGGTTGCATTTGGGAAATTTTTAAAATTGCATTTTAATATTTTCTGACTGTTTCCATGTTGCTGTGTTAATATATGTTTTATCTTTTTTTACATTGTTAATGGTTATTAATGGTGTGCATGGGCCCAGTCACAATTTTGTCACATATCTTTATGCAGTCCTTTCCCTGTAATGCTGCAAGTTATGTTAGAGGAGGAAAGGGCTCCAGGCACAGTAGAGCAGCAATGTTCTCTTTGTTCTCCAAGCCTCATTCTTTGATTGCCATGTGAGTTTGCCACTATTTTGTTGAGCCAATGTGTATGTGTGTGTGTGTTTGTGTGCGTGTGAACGTGTGTGTGTCACAAGAAGCCATTTTGCCTTTGTTCAACATGCCTCTTTTTCTTGCCTTGTAGGCAACCACCATTTTATGGAGCCAGTATTTGTGCCTGATTATTAATCATTTTATGCCACTTTTAAAATCTGTTTGCTAAAAATATTGATTGTTATGACCCTCTGGGAGTCCCTGTTAGGCTTGTTTGCTTTTTGTTTTGTTTATATACTGTACCTGTAATATTTATTTGTGCATGTGGCTGATTGCAGTAATTTGTAGTAGATAATTTTCTTAATAATGCACTGTACATATATACTAAAGATATTATTGGAAATATATGTGCTATTTAGTGGGCTATGTATATGTTTGATGCAATGTCCAGAAGTGCAATTTATAAAGGGTATCTAAAATGTTTATTTGCACAATTTGTTGTGTCATATGATTACATTATTTGTTTTGGGGAAAAATCATTTTCTACTAAAGATGATTTAACACCCTAAAAAGTTGTGACTTTCAGGCAGATTTGATTAGCTAGAGTTTATTGCCACATTTGTTATTAAACCTACTTATGATCGCTTTTCAACTTTGTTTATACACACGTTCGGATTGGTGTTCTATGTAACCCTGGGCGGTGAACTACGCTACGCTCGCGGAGTTTGCGTAGTTTCGGAAACTTTGCGATTCGCGTAGAGCGTGAAGTTACCGAGCACTATGCAATTTGCGGCGTAGCGTAGCTGTTTTTCTTCTTCACGCGCTCAATATGCGTTCTCGCGCGCGCGGTAACGACCTACCGTGATTCTGCGTTCGCCGACGCGATTTCCTATCCGTTCGCGGGCGCCACGAGATTTGGAATCCGGCCGCACGATCCCGCGAGAGTGTGCGAACGCGAACACGTCATTCGGGCGCGCGATCTGACTTCCGGCGGCAGTGTTGGTAAGATCGCGATGCCGAACACGAAGAAACTACAATCTGGCGAAGAATATCTCTCTAGCATCATAAAACCTTCTAAAAAATGATTATTTTGCTCAAAAAAACTCCTCAGATTGTGATTTGGCTGTAGTTTTTTGTGCAAGGAGTCCTTTTTCTTTTTTTACTTTTTTTTTCAAGAGGAAGGAAGTGCCCCTGAGTCTCAAACTTCCTGTTCCTGTCCAGCAGGCTCCTCCCAGTGCTTTGTCCATGTGCTGTTCACTTTCATTTGGATTTGGAGCTGGAAGGATCACTTTTTGTGTCTGTCTGCTGCATCATATCATTGGATTGGATTTGAGGACTTTTGGATTTGACATTGTACAAGTAAGTTGGAGAATTGGTGTACTTGTTAGTTTGATTGGGGCTTGTTTGTACCTACATTTTTTGGGGATTTTCATCGTTTTTAAAATGTATTGTTGTGGCCTGGGTGGCCTGTAGTTTCAGTAGGGGCCTAGTTGTTTTTCTTTGATTGGAATTTCAGCCAGTAGGCCCAGAGGTACACATGGGTGCATGTTTCTGTGGTGTCTGTTGAATTTAAACATCATGTAGGGCATGGATGGCATTGGATTGAATTGCTAAATGTGGTTTTTGGGGTGTATTTCACTTTTTGGGTGTGTGTTAATAAATAAATAACTTTGTTGGATGTGTGTGTGTGCTTTTTGTGTAACTTTCCAACCTATCGTAGTCCTGTGGATTTTCGTTTTTGCATTTTTGTATTAAAGCTGTGTTGTTAACAGGCCTCCTTTGTCTGGTCATATTATAGGCCTGCTTGAGTTCATTGTTTTCCATGGCCTGTTGTGACTGTGAGTGACCATGTGGCTTGGGGCCATTTTGTGGTGGTAGTTTAGTAGTGTGCTGCTTTTTCCATATAGGCCTGCATGTCTTTTCTTTGTTCCCTTTGGCTTATGCTTGTTGTTGTTGTGGCCTGGCCATGTGGGTGGCGGCCATTTTGTGAAGGCAGGCAGTGTGCTTTTGCCATAGGCTTGCATTGTCTGTCTTCCATTTCTTTTTGTTGTGGGTGGCTAGCGGCCATTTTGTGGAGCCATCCAGGCAGTGTGCTTTTGCCATAGGCCTGCATTGATTGTCTGTCTTCACTTTCTTGTTATTATTTGTGGGTGGCCTGGCCATGTGGGTGGCGGCCATTTTGTGGAGCAAGGCAGTGTGCTTGCTTTTGCCATAGGCATAAGCTTGTGGCCTAGTCTGCCAGTAGGCCCAGAGGTAGTCATCATGGGTGCATAAAAACTGTTTCTGTGTTGTCTGTTGAATTTTAACATCATTTAGGGCATGGATGGCATTGGATTGAATTGCAAAATGTGGTTTTTGGGGTGGAATTTCAGTTTTCTGGTGTGTGTTAAATAAATAGGCCTTTTCAGCCAGTAGGTAACCCTGGGCGTTCAGCTCGCGGACTTTTGGCAGCTCCGCACTGCGCGACAATGCGGACTTACACTTTTTTCTTCTTCGCGCGTCAATATGCGTTTCGCGCACGCGATAACGACTTTTGTGACGATCGCGATGCCGAACACGCAGAATTTACAATCTGGCGAAGAATATCTCTCGAGCAGCATAAAACCTTCTCGAAAATGATGATTTTGTTAATTTTGCTCAAAAAACTCCCCAGGTTGTCATTTAGATGTAGTTTTGTGAGCAAGGAGTCATTTTTCTTTTTTTTACAATTTTTTTAAAGAGGAAGGAAGTTCCCCAGAGTCTCCAACTTCCTGGTCCTGTCCTTTGTCTTCACTTTCTTGTTATTGTGGGTGGCCTGGCCATGTGGTGGCGGCCATTTTGTGGGACCAGCCACTGTGCTTTTGCCATAGGCCTGCATTGTCTGTCTTGTCTTCCTTTTCTTGTTGTTGTGGGTGGCCTGGCCATGTGGTGGCGGCCATTTTGTGGGACCAGCCACTGTGCTTTTGCCATAGGCCTCCAAGCTTGCGGCCTAGTCTGCCAGTAGGCCTAGAGGTAGTCATCATGGGTGCATAAAAACTGTTTCTGTGTTGTCTGTGGAATTTTAACATCATTTAGGGCATGGATGGCATTGGATTGAATTGCAAAATGTGGGTTTTTTGGGGGGGTCTGTTTCACTTTTTGGGTGTGTTAAATAAATGCCTTTTTTGCGTGTGTATGTGTTGTTGTTGTGGTTGTTGTGTAACTTTCCAACCTGTTTTTAGCCATGTGGATTTTAGTTTTTGCATTAAAGCTGTGTGTGTTGTTTATCAGGCATCCTTTGTCTGGCTATATAGGCCTGCTTGAGTTCATTGTTTGCCGTGCCTTGTGCCTGTGAGTGACCATGTGGCTGGGGGCCATTTTGTGGTGGTAGTTAGTAGTGTGCTATTTTTGCCACATAGGCCTGCGTGTCTTTCCATTGTTCCTCTTGTCTTACTGCTTCCAAATCCATCCCCATTGCCAGCTACAGCTCCCTGATGCTGCATCCATCCCACGTGATGCACAAATTTAGGTCAAACAGGCTCCACTACATTTTTGTTTTTGTTCTTTGCTATTCTTATTCTTCCTGAGTGTACACACTACACAGTACACCAGGAAAGCCCTGGCCTTGTTGTCAAAGTCTCATAAATGGCTACACTGTTGTTGTTCAATGAGTTTCTAAAATTTACTAATTGAGACAACCACACACTAAGCTATATATTATATTAGTTTGATTTGTGCTATCGTTTGACTGATGTTCTTCTGGCTTTTTTGCTTTTAGGTGCACAAAAGACTGAGGAGGACGTGTGTCATCATTGCCCGTTGTACTGCCAGACAGACGTCCTGCTGCTGTACACGACTTGACGTGTGACCTGACCAGACATCTCTGCAACTTGTGCAACTGAGTGCTGCTGACATCTGAAGAAGATGGGCCCAAAGAAAGAAGGTACCAGGTCCTCCAGTACCAAGAAAGTTGCTATTGAGAAGAAGGAACAGAAGAAGGAAGTGACACTTAAGTCTGGTGTGCCGCCCAATACCTTTTTGGGAAAAAAAAATTACGCCTGCAGCAGCGGTGTCCGGGGGCAAGCTGGGGGCAGCACCTCCGCATCAGTGGGCCCAACCCACCAACCCAGGCCCAAGCACATGAGTGTGGAAGAGGTAGCCGGCCTAATGGTGGAAAGCAGTGATGCTGAGCCTGAGATAAACTTAGCCCTATCTCAAAGTAGTACCCAATCAACGCAGGAGGAAACACAGCAGATAAGTGGTCAACAACAACAACAGCCGCAACCACCGCCCGCAATAGTAGTTGTTGTTCCTCCCGAAGTAGGGGCAGTTCAGGAAATTGAGCCTCATGCAGAGGTAGAAGAAGAAGCCACTCATTCAGAAGATCCATTGTCTTCCAAATCTCCAGCAAGGAAAAGGAGGGTTAGTCCATCAAGTTCTTCACCAAGCCCCCCTTCTGATGATCTAGATGATACTTGGAAGCCACAAACTGAGTCTGAGAGGGAGACACGTCCCAAGACCAAGCTAGGGAAAAGGAAGGTTCCAGAAAGCCTTACACTTATGGAGGTCGATGTAGAACAGCAGGATGATGATGATGAGCCAGTCATCACGAACATCACTCCCGTCCCCGAGGAGATGGAGACCAACATTATTACCCTATCCAAAATCGCTGCGAGGGATGTAGCACGCATACCTCCACAGGTAACACCAACACGACCTACAGCTTCCATATTTGCATTAGCAAAGGCCCGGCACCGACCTACATCAAGCACAACCACCACCTCAGTAGAAGTAGGTAGTGGTACAGCACAGAGTCAAATTCAACACACACCCTCCAGTTCATCCGGCATTGGAAGCGCCACCTCCAGCAGGAGGCAAAAGTTAAGCTCCCCAGTTTGGGACTTCTTTACGGTTAGCGAAAAGGAGGAGAACATTGCTATATGCTCCATTTGTAATACCTCTGTTAGTCGGGGTAAGCTTGGTACAAACTATGGTACCGGAGGCCAAATAACCCATCTGAAAAAACACCACTTGATCAGCTGGAGGACCACCTTCGCGGCATAAAAACTGCAACCATTGGTGTTGGTGGGGATAAACGAGTAGAAGATCCGATCACGGTGGAAGAGGAAGGACAGGGAGACATTCTCTCTGGTAGTGCTACACAAAGTAGCCCTGTCCCCAGCAGTGCAGTGTTATCGTCGCCCACATCTTCAGCAACATCTCAGTGGCACAAGAGTAAGAGTCAGCCTGAGACAGCAAGGAGTACCGCAATGAAAAAAAGTGCGTTGTTGAGCCTAAGAGAAAGGAAAACCATGCAGCCTACCATTATCAGCATGTTTGGGGGGGAGGGGCAGTACGAACGCAACCACCCAATAGCACGTTTGTACAATGCGAAGCTGGCTAAAATGTTAGTACTGAACCTTCTCCCTTTTTCTTTTGTTGAAGGGGTGGGTTTTCTGGAATTTGTGACAGCCATCTGCCCAAAATGGCATGTTCCCAGCCGCTACTATTTTGCCAGAGTTGCTGTTCCAGCACTACATCACGACGTTCTGGAATTGCTTGGAAAAGCCTTGAAGCAGAGTGCTGTTCAGAGTATCCACCTGACAACAGACATGTGGACCAGTTGCCAAGCCACTGATTACATGTGCATCACTGCACACTGGATCTCTTTTGCGGGGTTAGAGAACAGATATCTGCTGGTGTTGACGCTGCTGACATTTTTCATGCCACTCGCAAACATGCAACTGTAGCCATGTTTGCCATGGAGAAATCTCACACTGCTGCAAACATTTTGGAAGAGTTTAACAGCAAGGTCTTTGAGTGGCTGCGCCCAAGAGGGCTTAAGATTGGTTTTGTTGCCACGGACAATGGCAGTAATGTAGTTAAGGCCATGGGCGATGGTGGCTATTTCAGGGTCCCGTGTTTGGCACACTGCATTAACATTGTTGTTCAAGATTTTCTGAAAAATTAATACAAAGTCAGCAACTTACTGGCCACCTGCAGAAGAATATGCACACATTTCAGCCATTCTTTTAAAGCCCGGAAGCAGCTGAGGGTCATTCAACGTGAGCATAAAATGCCAGTCAAAGCACTCATCCAGGAGGTGGCAACACGTTGGAACTCAACTTATTACATGCTTGATCGTCTGTTTGAGCAGTACATACCACTCAATGCTTATGTCATGCAAAGATTAGGGGATCCTACTGTGAGAGGCATGACCATTGAGATGGGTCAATGGGACCTCATTAAATGCCTGACAGAGATGCTACTTCCTTTTGAGATCTTCACACATGAAGTCAGCAGGGAGGACTGTACTATGGGCCAAGCTATCCCATTGTTGCACATGCTAGAGCAACAGCTGAAGGAGGTGTCTGAAACGTACGCAGGTGTGGATGACAAACAAGACGCATATCATTTGGCGGAGTCCTTAGCCGTTCGTTTATCTGAAAATACAAGGATTCAAAATAAAATTGTGTCAGAACCACATTACATTACTGCCACAATTTTGGATCCACGGTAACCCTGGGCGAAGTACTATGCTACGCTCGCGTAGTTTGCGAAGTTTGCGCTATTTTGCACTACGCGAATTGCACGTAGCACAGTGCAAACACACGTAGCAGTCATTTTTTGCTTGCTCGCGGTCCTCAACGTCAAGTTGGCGACCGCGAGCGAGCAAAATGACATCCCGGCGAGACTTTTTCCTCGTTCGCGATCAGCAACATCAAGTTGCCGATCGCGAGCGTGGAAAATAAACCTCCCGGGGAGATTCTCAATGAGGGGAGGTCAGGTTTCTCATTGCGAGTGGTCGCGTATGCTCGCGACCACTTGCGATGAGAAACTACCAGTCCGCGTTGAGAAAGCTGCCGCTCGAGTACAAATCTACTCGAGCGGCAGAAAACGACTCGCTGCACTGTGCAAGATGCCGTTTGCAATGATTGCACAGTGCGGACAAGCATCCGGCACTGTGCAATCATCGCGAACAGCATTTACTACCGCACTACGCAGTTCGCGTAGTGCTACGCGTAGCTTGCGTAGTGCGAAGTGCACTTCGCGTAGCTACGCGTAGCGCTACTATGCGAACTACGCCCAGGGTTAATCCACGGTACAAAGTATTTCTGAACAGTAAGGCCATAATTCCTTTTTCAGAAGTGGATGTTGCCAAGTACAAAACTTCGATAGCTCAGCTAGCCATTGACTTTGAAAACGAACGTCTGGTAATTACAGGCCCCCGCCCCAGGCCATAACAAGTACTACAGGGCATCCAGAGTCAAGTTCTACTCGGAGCCTGAGGGCAGTGCGTTTGCCTCCCAGCAGTCACCGACACCAACACTACCAATAACATCAACAACAGCAAGAACAGGATCATCCACAGTACAATCGGCAACTGATTGGTTTCTACGGCAGGGGTATGGTAAGTCCAGTGCTGATGCAAAGGCAAAACAGGCCGAGCACATCGGAGCACCCCTGAGCATTGAGCGGACGGTCCAGGCCTATCTGGATGACCCAACAGAGGTCTTCATGGATCGAAACCCATTGGTGTATTGGTATGGGAAAAGAAGCCAATGGACAGTGCTCAGCAGGCTGGCGATAAAGTATCTGGCTTCCCCTGTCGCAAGTGTCTCTTCTGAGCATGTTTTCAGTGCTGCTGGTGCCATTGTAACTTTGAAAAGGACCAGTCTCTCGCCCAAAAGCGTGGAGAGGTTAACCATGATCAAAATGAATCAGCACTTTATACCACCGGATTACAAAATACGTGAATCACAGCAGGAAGAGGAGAGCGACTTCGATGACGTAAGTAGTGGGTTACAGGACCTACTTCTGTCCGAACCACCAGAGTTTGAGGACGAGCTCCTCTTCCCTGACAACTAGGCTTTCAAATTGTTACTTTCTTCCTTCCTTTATTTGTCTGTGTATCTGTCTTGCTGGTTCAAATCAAATCACAACAAATCCATCACCACCGTCTTCTCTTTTTATTTCCCTATTGGAGTTGCACGTCTGTGCATTTAACTGTCCACTCCTCAGAGTCCTGCTCCATCTTCCTGACTCGCCCTAATTACACTTCCATCAAGCCAGACATTGGAGTACAAGAAATGTTGCCTCTAACAGTCCCTCCATAAGAAGTGAAACGTGACTATAGCTATCCTCCGTTTTGTTTCCGAGCCGAAACTCATCACTGGCCGAAGGCTATCGCCTCTGCAGGCATCCACAACTCCTCACTGTCAGAACTTGGGCAGGCATCCAAAAGTAAACCCATCACTGTCAGAAGGCTACAGCCTCGGCAGGCATCCAAAGCTCATCACTGTCAGGACAGAAGGTACTTGGCAGAGAAAGACAAGACTCTTCGAAGAAACTTGCTGACATTTCTGCAAACTCAATTGACCAGCAATGACCGCTACCCAGGCCGCGGCCCATCACAGCGCTGACCATGTGAACCAACTTAAACTGCGACAAAGTGCCACAGATGAATAAGACGCAAACCGAAACAGCGACTACCAACACTCAAGTCTGAAGGTGTTCTCTCTTCTCTTCTTGGACTCCACCGTAATTGATGCTTTTTTTTTATTCATTGATTTTTCAATACCCCTTTTGTTTTTCCATCTACACTTACAGGCCGGCCTTTACCCTGTGCTATACTGGGAGAAACAACTCACACTTACCTTACCAATCCGCATCAGGCAGGCAGTGGCACCCAAGATTGATGTGCGGAGCGTCCATGGAAGATAGGACCAAGAGGAATGACGAGATTCAACTCCACAATTTGACCAGGATAATACAGTAACTTTAGTATCATTCATCATTCGTCTTTTAATTAATTTGATTCCTTTTTTCTCTTCAATCATTATGACTGTGTGTTGTGTTGTTGTTTGTTTGCTAATTGATCCTTACAACTATTTTTTAATTTTCTTTGCTATCTTTAAAAGTAAGCCCAGTACAACATGTAATTTGAGTCTCTCTGAGGGCATACAGGCAAGGCAAATTGCATAGAATATACTGCTGCCCTGTACTGTCTAATTGTCTAGTAGTAGTTAGTAAGTACTACTCATTAACCATCAAGTTATCTTCATCATCATGCATGCATTTCCTTTTTCTCCTTTATAGATTTATTGGATAAGATCATGGTCGTCTGCCAAGATTGTGCTTTGCTTTTGTTGTGTCCATGCATACTGTTTCTCTTTGTCAAACCTTTCCCCAAACCCCCTTCCCATCCATTCATCAAACCCTAACCCTCTTCCCCCGGGCTGTGATTTATATTGAGGTGTGATGTGACTACATTAAATGTACACCAATTGATCACACGCTTGCTGGGGCAGATGTGGTGAAAGCAACACTAATTCAATTTCAAGGCAGGGCAAGGATCTTCTTCTGCTTGCCCACCCATGCTCAGTCTATGTGCAAGCCAATTTTTTTCCAAAGGGACCTAATACATCATAATTAATTGCCGGCATTGATTGGATTCATCATCAACATCCTACCACACAGCAGTAAAGGTTACGAATTACGATTGTGTTAAGTTAAGTGACTCACTCGACACAACTACAGTTTGTAACTTCTTGTACTAGGCTGTCCCCGCCACCATTATGTTTTATTTTACTTTAGCAGTTGCAATATTGTTTGTTTGGCAGTCTTCTTCTGTACTGTACTTTACTTCGTTCTACTACTCCTCCCACAGTCTCTCTCAGGCAAGTGACTGTCTCTTTTTTATTTTTTTTGCAAATGCTACTGCCAGTGTCTACTACTACCACCACAACCATGGCATCTTCTCCAGTCTCTTGGGAAACCATGCAGCCATCGATGTGCCGAACTTAATCATCATCAATCACAGGTAAGATAAGTTTGGTGGGAGGTATAATGGACTAGGAGGAGAGACTGACAGTACTAGTAGGACAAATAACTCAGTGAGGGGTACCGCATCTATCTGTTTGTGTTACATAATCAGCAGATTATTTAAATCAGACACTGGCTGCCACCCCGCAGCAGCAAGGAAACCATGTGACGTAAATTCGTAAAACAGTAACCCCCCCACAAAACATTAACATCGTAAGTTTAAGTATAAATATAATTTATTACCCTGACAAAAATAAACTATCCCACACCTGACCCACCCCTCTCCCTAACCCCAACCAATGTCCAAAACGAAAAAGAGCAAACAATGTCCATAAACCCCAACGCCCAATTCCCATCTACCAACAAAAGGAATAAAAAAGGGGCAATCCAACGGGGTCCTATAGTTCTTATATTCGGCGAGCTTTCAGGTGTTTGTCCACCAGGATCTTGACCCGCTCCTCTAGTTGCTCCTCTAGGCGTGAAATACAAAGGAGCATCTGGCGGCGAAATGCCCTGCAGTGGCATCCAGGGTGGGGGGCAGCAGTGCTGGCTGTTAAGGAATTGCGGCGGCGGGTGGCTGCCTGACTGCGGCGCCGTACCACTGGAGGTGGCGCCTGGCTGGGGCCCGGGGCATCGGAGGAGGCTGCAGCTGCTGCCGTCTCCTCCGCCTGAGCCACCATCTGCCGGTACTCTTCGCAGATGCCCTCCAGTTTCCGGCGCCGGGCCCTGGCTGCCAACTCCTTCCGTGATGGTTTTTCTTGGGAAGGAGGATCTATATCAAGAAAGAAAAAGAATATTATTGTGACCAATACTCTTAGCAAAACAGTAACACAAAATTAATTCAACACATAGTGGCACAGTAGCACTAGCAAGAAGCACAGTACATAACATTTGTGGTAATAATCTATCCTCCCACTTCCTCGGCCTCTAACATTTGTGGGAGTTTCAGGCATTATACTAGCACTATGGACTCCAGTACACAGTACACCAGTCTTCTTCTTATCTCTAGTTTAGCGAAATTACATAACCTGGTTGTAGCCGGCATGCCAGCTCAGTCAGCTAAGCTTGCACCCAAGACAAACATACGAGTCATGACGCAGACTCATGTTAGTTTTATTTACTACTGTCTGCAGGTGGGGAAGCTCGTATTTTTCTATTACGGGTGGCACTGGCCATACTCTCTCTGTTACATGAAGGGCAATTGCTCAATTTCACTTTCACACTGCCCTGGCTATTACAAAAAGGCAGATTATATATCTGATCCAATGATCATTGCTTATATATGGGACGACGACATAAGGTCAGTAGCGGTCGGTGGTGGGAGTGCTGCCGGGCGGTGACGTGGGGAGGGGCAGGGTGGGAGGTAGTAAACTATGGATTACGGCCAATTACAGGTAAGTAAATAAATAAAACTAATTTAGTTGCGCGCACTGCATCGCATTTGGCGGTGCAGTGCGCACAATGAAATTTGCTGTATTTATTTTTATGTTTAGTTACCTGTATTTGGCCTTAATCCATTGTTTACTACCCTCCACCCTGCCCCTCGCCCTCCCCACATCACCGCCCGACAGCACTCCCACCACCAACCGCTACTGCATAAGGTACTTTGTTTTGATTGACTGTGTAACCAACAGATAGGCCACCCTTTGCAGGCTGGCTGACACATTCGAAAATAAATTAACATAGGTAGGGAGTGGTCCTCGGAGTCGGAGGAAGGCGCTTGATAACTAACTATACACAATATATATGATGTGCTTGCAAACTACTGTGAGTCAACTGTATTCTGAAAATACAACTTGTATTCCCCATGGCTTTGCTACTCTAGCGCGGTTTCTTTTATATTCCCTTCAAACTAAGACTCTGCATCCCGTGACAGTCTCCACCTATGCTGTCTATGATGAATACATACAGGCATCCATCCATTCTAAGTAAATGTCTATCATTCTTCTTAATCTCTCCACAAACCTTAGTTTGTTTCACCAACAACCACCCATGCGTCCACTCCTTCCTTGCTTGCCTTGGCTTTGAGTTTCACCCAAACACCGCTGATGATTCTTGCTATCCCCAGTATCCACCCATACTGTGTCGCCCACCCAGGCAGGCATCTTCTTTCACCTTCCACCCATCCTTCAACAACACATGCATCTGATTCCTATCAGCCACCTATGCATGCTTCCAACGTATCCTTCTCTGCTAGTCATATTACATCTCGCCCGTCCTTCCTCCTTCCACCCTTCTTTCCCTTTTTGTTCAACACATCCATCAAGGTCATCTGATCTGACTTTTAGTCTTCTCCATAAAACTTTCACAGCTGAGTTGGAGTCAGATAGAAGAGGCCATTGGTTTCTCAACTCACGCTGCTAATGCTATTGCTAATGCATTGCTAATGCTAAGTAAAGGGTGTCTTCTTCAACCGTTGTATAATGTTCACTACAACTTCATACTTAATAAGTCTCAACAGTACAGTGAGTGAAGTGAACACCCTTCCAGCTAGTGCAATGTCAATAAGTAATAAATATAACTTACCACCGCCCGCCACTGCTGCTGGCTCACCCCCTGTAGCTCCTGCAGGTGCCGCATCTCCTGCCCCCTCCGGAATGGCCGCATCGCCATCGCCGCTGGCCCCGCCGGCACTGGTGGTCGGTAGTACGCCTAGAAAAAACATTACACATTTTTAGATGCCTGTACACCTCCCCCTTTTTATTCGTTTTCACTAGCAAGATTGAAAAGAAAAGTTAATACATACATATACAACATACATCACTAGTCCAAATCGGGTACTAGAGTAGAGTCAGTAGACACTAGTAGTGTTATGGTCCCTAGGGTCATTATTATAGTCTACTCTACTCTTTGCAAAGTTAGCCTGAGCCATGCAACCATTTTTCGCTTCATGTCTTTTGCGCATGTTACCTCGCAGCTTGTTGTGCAGTAAGACGCCTGTTTGAGCCCACATGAGCTCATACAGCTACTGTCTGAGCGTCTGAGTCCGTATTGCTTAGCCATAAGTAACATGTTACACTTTTTGGCATGACTGAGAAATGCTTGCATTATACTATCTAACGCGCACCATTTTTCTCATAACAGGCAGAAGATTCCCTTCTACGAACCAGAGATTTGCAGAGCTTATGAATGAGGCATGTAACCAGTACTTATCCGTTCTACGGTGAGGGGTCTCCCAAAATTCGCACAGATCTTTTGTCTTCTATCATGCACTTGTAACAATGTTTATTGTTTTAATCTTATGCATTTTGCTGTTGGAGCTGGCTGTAGTACACTGAATTTTATAGAACAACGTAGAGAGCTTGTTAGTTGAAAATAAACCTTTTGAACTTACACATAGACTCTGTGGTATTTGGTGTGGTGGTGGACTTACACGAGTGAGTGAGCGAAAGGGTGTTATGTTCTGGGTTGTGTAATCATTGGGTTTCTTCGGGTGGGGGTTCGGGGACCTAATGAGACACTATAGCTAGTCGGTCAGGGGATTGTGGGTTCACTTCTGACTGAGGTGTGAGGAAGGTCCAACCTCCCACCACCAACATCCTATTTTCTTGTGCATAGTTCTGTATGTGGATGTGCAGAATCCCCACAACAGTAGTAGTATGTACTATATCCTATCAAAAATAGTCAAATATCTGGTTGGGCATTTTGTTGGTGGTAATTGTCAAAGCCTCAAGATTAAGAAGACTAGAAGAGGACAACCCAAAGGACTGGACTCAGTGGCTAGAGCTATTGGTCAATCTGAGTTTTATTCAAAACCGTAAAATAAAGAGTGGCAAACTGGGCAAGCTTAGCTACAGACAGACTAATAGTAGTAGTACAGAGAGTCATAGGAGAGGCAGTTAGAACTTAGAAGCAGGGATAACAAAACAGATAGTCAAGTCAAGATCAAAGAAGCTTTTGTAAAAAATAGAATTAGGAAGTGGAACCAGAATTAATAGCTCGGAAAAAATAAGGTGCAGTAAAAGTTAGGGAAATATAATTGTTAATATTAACCACTGGAGGACTTACTGGGGCCAGCAGCAGGGCCCTCGGTAGAGGAGCGGTCTTCTTGCCCCTGGGTGCTGCAGATCAGTGATCATGTAAGATATAATAAAGAAAGAGACAAACATTAATGATTGCTGTGAAACAAATAAATTATTTTAAAAAACGCTCCAAAAACGTTTTAGGAAACAATAATTGCAATAAAATTGACCTATCTAATCCGATCGACTACCGGCTTGCGGGATTCACGGACCGTCTACTTATTTATGAACACTAATCCAGTGTTCCATTCTGATTGATTCGAATCCAGAACACTAACTAAGCCTTGCCCTTGGAGCCGGTAGTGCTGCTACCCTTCGCCATGGTTCTGGGGTGTGTGGGAGGAGGCGGAAAAGAAAAGTTAGAAGGAAAAAATAAAGTTAGGGGAAGAAGTAGGAGCTTAAAGAAGGAAGTAATATAAAACAGTAGAAAAGTAAAAAAAACACAGTAAAAAGTAGAAATAAATGCAAAATATAGACTTAGGCACAGAGAGAGATAGATAATAAATAAAAAGACAATTGAAAAACAGTGCAAAAAACTAAGGATTGCTAAGATTGAGGGAGGATAGAAAAGCAGGCCCAGAACCATAGCATAGAGTGAAAAACAAAATAAGATGGCCGCGCCCATCGCGACCGCGTGGGTAAGTTCGCGCAATATTTCTCCCCGAGCACGCAAAAAGCGTCGCAAACACGTACGACGCGTTCCCGAACATGAAATGCGCATCTCGAGCACGCTATACGCGACCAGGAACAGGAAATAAGGCATTGCGAACGGGCGGGACAAAGTGAAAAACAAGATGGCCGCGCCCATAGGCGACCGCATGGGCAAGTTCGCGAGATACTATCCCCCGAGCACGCAAACAGCGTCCCGAACACGCACAACGCGTTCCCGAAGAAGAAAAACGCATCGCGAACGGGCGCGACAAGCAACTACGCACGCTCGCGTAGCTACGCGTAGATTGCGTAGCGCTTTAACGTCTTCGCGTAGCTTCGTGTAGCGTGACTACGCGAACTACGCCCAGGGTTAGTTCTATGGATTGTTTAGATGTTTATGGATTGCCTAAATATCGACCTATTGTTTGGCATAATGTTATGGAAAGCAATAGTACTAAGGCTAATTCTTATAAATATGATTTAAGTATACATTTTTATATATATTTTGTTATAGACCCCCACCATGCTGTCAGGCAGGATTCAAGATGTCTGATTTTTCATCATTTAAGCTATAACTGGTCCTATTGAAGGTGGGCCAAAGCATCTGTAACAACCCACTAACATGTTCATCAATGTTTCTAACCATCCACTGTGGTTGCTGCATGAGTATGGTTTCACCCCCCTAAACCGATAACCCAATTTCTTACAGGATTGCTCACCTGTTGTTCAACCATTATTCTCAGGGGCAGTGGGCATACTACTAGCAACATTCATGGAGATGTTTTGGGCTACCTCGTTCAATATTGAGCAACAGGGTCATTGAAGGTGGCACCAAGTGATTTAATGTGCTGGACATTTTCTTTTACTTCCAACTCTGCTGCAGAGACAGATTGATTATGTTCGGTGTCTTCTTTAAAAATGTCACCAAGTGTAACAGCTCTGCTTTTGCAACAGGCTGACACGTGTTGGAAATAGTAAATCTGCCCCCCATCTAGTGTCCAGCACATTGCCTGAGTTCACACAGGGCAGAGTTGTTAATAGTAAATTTGCCCCGCAACCACTGTTCAGCACCTTCCCTGAGCTGGAACAGAGTGGAGTTGATAATGTTAAATCTGGCCTTCCACCAGTCTCAAACACTTTTTCCAAGTTGGCACTGCGAAAAGAAGTGAATAGCAAATCCACCCCTCAACCAGTGTCCATCACCTTTCCCCAGTTGTCTGACACTTTTTACTCTTTTTTTAAAGTATATTATTTTGTTAATAAAAATTCTGTACTATTGTAGTTTATTAACATTTCACAAATAACATAGTTACTATCAAAAATGTTATTCTTCGTTTGTTCCTCACAAAATGCTTGATGTCTTGGTTTGAGGAAAGTATTTTGGCAATTGGGTGTTGATTGTGACCTTCTCATGTATGTGGTCTGCCATCTTGGTAGGGGCATCTTTAAATTACACTAAAAAATGCAATTTTTTATTATTTGTTAAACTATTAATAGCATATATTTGTAAAATTAATTAATTTTTTAATTTATTGTTGAATCGTTTTTTAGAAAACGTGTTGTAAAGATGTGCATTGTAAATGCACGTGTGGTAAAGACTGCCTTGGAAAAGGAATGATTGATAAAGGCATGCATTGTAATGTTACACATTCACCAGTATTGTTATGCCAGTAAATATTGGGGCCTAGTAAATTGTTTGAAAAGAAGCAGAATTTTGTTTGAGTGCTGGTGATGAACCACGCACCATTTTGAAATGTATAAACTCTGCTTTACACACAAGGCCATAGTACTCTTACAGTAGTGTATTATCAAAACCATAGAAAATACTTAGATTCAGTAAGCCCAAAAAGAAGGAAGAAGACAAAATAAAAACTCCTCATACAGTGAGAAACAAAAAGAATAATCGATCCAAATGGATGCACAATGCTAAAAACAGTCCGGACCTCATCTTTCTATATGCAAGAAGTGCTTGCTCTTAACAAATGCATATTACCTAATTTTGCATGAAGTGGCAACATAGAAGACTGGTGATGGGTGGTGATAGAGACCATAAGGACTCCCATTATAGGAAATGGTACAACCCATTTTCGATGTTCAAACATTTCTCTGTTCCCCGCAGACGACAGATCCATTTGGCATCAGTTTGTCTTAGGTTTGTCTTAGGTCTAGCTGTCTATTTCCTTCCCCGGGGTAACATAATACAGATTGAATGCCATGAAATGTAAAATAGCAGTAGTGAGGATGTGGAGCCCTTAAATGTGCGGGCAGTGGATACCGTGCCACCTTCCGTTAAGGCTCTGCAATGCTCTTGTTTTCTGATGTTGAGTAAATCTAAGTACTGCTATACTTATATATTGATTTATTTTATAATTTGAATTCTATTTAAATTCGGTCAGTTTATTAACCCCGGACTTGCACATGTTGCAGTATATACACGTGTAAAATCCTTTAAGGGGTGGTGGCATCCAACTTGTGTCACATGTCGGGGTCCCAAATAATTCTTGGTTCTTTTGTCTCTAATGGTATCTCCTCTTTGGTCAGTCCCAGGTTCGGTTCTAGTGAGGTGCGAATGGTGCAGCCTCACTTGGCTCTGACCTTGGGAGGCGCCGTGTTTGGAAATCATACAGGTTTAAAAAGCATCTGTAGCAGAGTTACTTGTGTGTTCAGCAGTTTTCAAGCAATAATAAAAATTTCTGGTGATTAATGTTACTGCTGGAGAGATCGGAGTTTGGTCTAGTGGCAGTTTCCACTCCTGATGAGGTAGCACAGAGGGCTAAGATGCCTGCTGCAAGTTACAATCCTAATATAGCACAGTGAGCCGTGAACTGTCATCAAAGAGCTCCATGCAAACTGCAAGTTATAGGTTAGAATGTGATCTTTTTTCCCCAGTCTTTCATTATCCTAATGTTGATAAAAAAGGATCATTTGGGTCGAAATATATTTTTATTAGCAACCCCAACTACTGTGGTAGATTCTCCAGACCAAACACTCTTGAAATATACTGCCTACTAGTAGGGTTGTGTGTGACTCCTAGTCATTGTAATCCTCAATGTCTTATGTAACATTTCCTATAGACTTATTTATGCACTGATTCACTGGCTCTGTATGTGTGTGATATAAAGTGCTCTGACACACTACACTGGTATGAGTAGCACTATAAAACAAATGTGAGCGAGGGGCTATGGAGAGATGAGGGGCACTGGTGTAGCATGGAAGTGAGGGAATTCGTGGAGATGGAGGTTTTTGTGGGGGGGGGGGGGCACCAACAAAGGTTGTTGTATTGGGCACCACCAGCGCTAAAGCTGGCCCTGATAAGTCCTTAATGGTTTTGAGGAGACCCATTCTGTCAAATCTGGTACTCCTTGTATTAGGCACCTGTGTTTTGTTAAAGTTCTGCAAACATCTTTATAAGAGAGCAGTGTTTTGATAACAGTCTTTAAATACAAATAGCTAGCACTCTAACTTTGAACGTTCTTGTCGTAATTAGTCCAAGCAGACTCCTGTGTCACTGACATATAAAAGATCAACAATTTTTGGAGGAACTTGCTAACTGTATTTAACTCAAAAGATCTGGGTCACATTTTAATCCCTAAACCCGAACATGTAATCACAGATTTTTTTGATTTTTTATTTTAGCAGTATTTTAAGAGAGGAGTGAGAAAATGACTAGGTCAGTGAGATCCTGTAAAAGCATTGCTCAACACACCTGCTTGACACCTCGCATTTCACTCGGAATTACATATTGATGTTATTATTTGTTTGTGATTGGAATGCTGACCTGCGGGTTTTGAACTGAGTAATATATTTCCTTCTGTTTCAGATACATTTAATTCGGAGACTCAGAGCAGGGCATAAGCATTTTTTGACAGGTTTTCCCGAGGCTGTGCAGGCATTATGTTAATATTTCTGTTTCATCTTTCAAAGGAAAATGGAGAGGTTTTATTTTGACCTACCTGAATTGTTTCACTCACAGCATATTATGTGTTTTTCGTAATTAACTGGGATACGACACTGCACTCGGATAATGAATGCGTTTCTCTGGTTTTACAAAGAAAGACTGGCACTGTTTGCTTTTTTTATTTTGCTCTCTGTTGCCGGGTCACCTTGACAACACGTTTCTCGTAGGTCGGGCAAAGCTATCACTTTTCACAATCACAATTCATAAAAGAGCTGGCGAAAGCTCCATTGACACCGAAAGATTGCAGAGTCAATGGGAACTATAGAGCAAACCGAACATTTGCCTGAATCGCGGGCATAAAGCTTGAAAGCAAATCATTTTATCTACTTTATTTCCGTAAAAATCTCTCCTTTTAGGATTATTTCTTTTTTGTTTGTTCCCTTTACAATAAATCAATTGGTGTTAAAACTACTCCATTAAAACTTGAATGACATGTGAGCAGATTAAAATGAGTTATATAGTAAGCATAATATTATTTTCACAAAACAAAAAACGTCCTCAGACTTATCAGACGTTTGATTAAATAAAATCCTAGCTGGTTGCCAACAAGAGTACTGCACTTATGATTCTGAAGATGACAAAATATGTTTGGTGCTAAAAATTCAATGCATTTACAAAATAATCCAATTGCATATTTATTCATTTAAAATTACTTTTGAACGTGGCATCAATTTCCTGTTGTTCATAGTGCTTTAAATGGGTAGGTACAGTCAGGTACTGAGTAACCTTACTTCTTTACCGAAAGGTAGAGTACTTGCACATCTCTGCAGGGATGTAATGCATCTCTCAGAGCGGTGCAACATTTTTTATTGGGAGAGAACCAGCACTTTTCAATAGGAAGCAGGCACTTCGATTGTGAGAATCTGCACTTCTAAATTTCCATTTCAAGCAGTGTTTTTTAGTACACAAATATGGTCATACAGGATCTGGATGAACACTCATCTGCCAGTGATACACCCTTCTCAACATGCGAGTTCTGTGTTTCATCATGGCTCTGGGTGCTGTAACAGACCGGAATCTGCATACTAGTGCCTCCTTGATCTCAGAGGGGAGGGACCCGCTCTCCACCTGGGGCTTTGGACGGAGCCTCAGAGGATAATGAGTGCGGGTATGGTTGGTGGGCATGAGGCCGCCACATCTACGCATACACAGAGCATGCACAGTGAAATAACTTTTCCTTCTGCCCAATAAAGAAGAGGATGGCAGACATGATTTATGGAGGGTTGGAAGAGGCAGTGACTCTGGTGCAATGGGAAAGACCGACCATTCTGCTTACTGCCTGTACATCTAGAGCTTTTCTCACTTCTATGGATCCACTTCGGAGGTCACTACTATGTACATAAGGATATATACATGGAGTGTTTGAAAGCCTGTGAGGCCTTTGAATGCTTGAGCACAATCCTGGAGTGGGTACTAAGTAGGCCTGGGCTGTGAACTCCGCTCTGTTTGCGGAGTTTGCGGAGTTTTCTGCGAGTGCAGAAAACTCCGCTTCGCGTTGTGCAGCGGAGTTTTTTCCCCGCTCGCGATCGCGAACGGTAAGTTCGAGAACGTGAACGGTAAGTTCGCGAGCGCGAGCTGCCGCTTGGGTAGAATTTCTACCCGAGCGGCAGGAATATCATCGCGAACTGCAGTTTGCACTGCACTTCGCTACTTGCGGAACTCCGTGGAGTTTTTTTGCAACTTCACGGAGTTCCGCGTAGCAAAACTCAGCGAACTACGCCCAAGTCTGGTACTAAGAGCAAGAATGGACTCTGAGCAAGTGAATGACCACCTAGATGATCTTTTCTTTATGGGCCTGGCAAGTTGTCAGTGGAGAAAATAGAGGGCGCTTAACAGTGACTTTTCTTGGCATAGGACAGGACTCCAGATCTATGATGTCTCGGTTAGCAGCAAACAAATTGATGAGATTGAATAACCTGTTGAGTGTGGTGGTGTACAGACTGAAGAGCGAGCTTTGGAAACTGCAATAGGTTTTAGGACATCTGAACTTTGCATGGAGGGTGGTATTCTGCAGGCACAGTCCCTGGCCATGAAGAGAGGAGCTAAACCACAAAAAGCAACACCACACCAGGGTGCATAGAATTGAAAGGGTGAGCCAGAACATGGATATCTGGCTGAGATTCCCAGATTAGTATTATGGTGTGACAATGTGAATTCCTCCAAAGCATTCCAATGGGATGCCAGGATATTCTCTGATGCATTAGAAGCAAATGTGGTTGGACTGTACTGGGAGGGGCGAAGGTGTGCTGACATTGGCTGGATTATTGGGTAGCCCAGAGACACAGCATTGCATCCTGGAGTTTGTTCCAGTAATACTGGCCATTGAGCTGTAGGGAGCAGAGCTGGTGAACAGGAGTGTGTTGTTCATGGTTAAAAATGAGGTAATTGTGGATGTGATTAACAGGATGTCTCCAGCTGATCATTGGGTGCCAAGACTGCTGAGAGAGATGGCGTTCAGATGTCTGAGGAGGAGCATGTTGTGTCTCAATTTTGGTGGTTGTAGTTTCATTGTTTGGCACTAGAAACAGCACATTAAGGTAAGAAGTTGCCAAAGGAGCTGTGATCCCTAGGGAGAAGAGAGTGGAAGCTAGTTACCTCCAGGAGGTAGTCACATAGAGAGGCCTGGACTGATTTTGTAAAGAGTGGGGTGAAAAGGAGAGGGAGTGACAGGGGGAGATGGTGAACATGAAAGACAATGTGGTGCGATTTGTGATCTTGATGGTGGAAAAAGGCAAATTACCAGTGACCATTGGAGGGAAACTGAAAGGGGTGGCATTTTATAGAAAATGGTTTTGGGGTATGAACCAACAGGGGGAGATTTGGTGAGGAGAATTTTTTATCATTAGGCACGGGAATGGGGGCGAGGGAGAGATGAATGTTGAGTGGAGGTTCTGAAGAGCATCATGACTAGGCCTGGGTAGAATTAAAATGCGCCAGAGTATCTGAGTCATTTTGGTAATTCCATATTACTCTTTGACAGAGAATTACTGATTATTATGCTATTTCTCCTCCTCACATAATTAAGAGTAATTTGGGGGGGAAAAATACTACTGCAAGAGCCCATTTATCAAGCATGAGCAGATTCTTGCTTTCGCTGTTCATGTTCTGCTGCATTTAGCATTGTATCTTAGAGCAAAATGCATCCTCACATCCATTTTGGACGCAAGGGCGCATTTTGGAAAATAGTGCTAAATGCTGGTAGTAAATTGGGGAAAGATTCTACCAAAGGAGCACATTTCACCAGCACGAGTAGCCACTTGCACTAGCTATTTGTGTTCTGTTGCATATAGCGTGATTCCATAGAGCAAAATGCATCCTCACATCCATTTTGGAATGATGGGGCGTTTTCACGCCATGAAATAGAGCTAAATGCAGAATTACTCTTCTCACATAATTCAAGTGTAATCTCGCTGAAATCTTAGGTAATTCCATGTGATTATGCTACACAGATTTACATAAGTTACGCCCACCCCTAGGTATGAACCTGGTGAGAATTTGCAAACTCATCTGGCACATTACTCTTTGACATAGAATTACCAATAATTACGTGATTACGCCTCCTCACATAATTATGAGTAATTTAGGGGAAAATCTTACAGAGAGAGCACATTTAGCAAGCACAAGTGGCTGCTTGCACTCGCTCCTCATGTTCTACTGCATTTAGCGTTGTTTCTTAGAGCAATATGCATCCTCACATCCATTTTGGAGGAAAGGATGCATTTTGCTTAAAGAAAACAGTGCTAAATGCTAGTAGTAAGTTGGGGAAAAATCCTGCCGCAAGAGCCCATTTTGCTCGCTATTTGTGTTCGGTTGCATTTATTGCGATTTCTTAGTGCAAAATGCATCCTCATGTCCATTCTTGAAAGAGGCAGCATTTTTGCGCTAAGGAATAATGCTTAATGCAGAAGTACTCTTCTTGCAGAATTAAAGTGCAATCTTGCTGAATTCTTAGGTAATAACACATTACGCCCACCCCTAATCATGAACCAGGTGAGAATTTATGTGCTTATTTTCCTGATAGGTGAGGTTTGTCAGGGCCATTTTGGTCTTGATGTTTTTAGACCTGCCAGGATTTTAGAGGTGGCAGGAACCCAAAACTACCAGGATGTGCAATGGGGCACTGTGAGATTATCACAGGATTACTTGCAGATACATGTGGTAAAAAGTAAAACAATAAAGAAGGACTGCAGGTTATAGGTGAAGATTGGGTGAGGATTGGCAGAGAAGATGACAAGAGGATTTACCCAACATGGAGGGCAAGGAATACCTCTTGCTAAAGGTTGTGACCATGGTTCATTGTTTTTGCATTAGGGAGGAAAAGGGTTAATGGATGGCAAGGTTTTGGTAGTACTGAGGAAGTACCTTAGGCTGGAAGGAAGGATGGAGCAGGAGTATGAAACTCACTCCTTTCGAATAGGGGAGTAACAGAAGCATTCCGGATGGCATGGGGAAGGAGAGGTTAAAAGGGTGGTTAGGTGGCATTCGGACAGGATGTGGGGCTATGTGAGGCCAGCAGGCTGTGGAAAGGAGTAACAATGTGCTGGTTGTGACTATTCTACAGGGATTGATTTGAAAGGGGGGAGAAAAGAGAAGAATGGATATGTTGCCATTCCTTGTGAAGTGGGCATGGGAGTACATAAGGAAGCAATGCCAATTTCAGCAGTTGGGGCTTGATTGATGAGAAGGTCGTGGTGGTGTAGAAAGGAATTCTGAGGATGAGATTGGGCCAGCTGTTTCCCATGTTGTGGGATTTTTAGGAGCATTTGAACATGCTGTACATTGCTGAATTTTGTTATAGTGTATCCGAGGGAGAATGACTTGATACAATAGTTGGTGTTCGAATTGTAGAAAATGATGAAGATGTATTTATCAATAGTGAAGGACATTTCATATGGATCCAGCTATTGCCCAGGAACCTGTGGAGGGAGAAATAAACTGGCAGGCATTTAGAAAGAAAGGAAGCACGGGAACTGAGATGTGTCCAGTTTAGTAAGACAAAGGCAATAGGGTTAGTGAGACATGTGGATCTCACATACAAATTGGCAATGTTGTTTTGCCCAGACTATGTTCATTTGCTGGTGTTGGGGTATAAGACATACCTGTAGGAAAGTGCCCCTTTTGCATGGTTGCCCCCACTTTTTGCCTGATGTTGATGCTCTTTGTCTAAGTGTGCCCTGCGTTCCTGCTAACCAGGGACCCAGGGCCTATGTTCTTTCCCTAAAACTGTACATTTGCAACCCCAATTAGCAGCTCTCTGGCCAGTCGACATGGCACACATGTCTGTGTGCCATGCCTACAATCAACTGCCTATGGCATAGGTAAGCCATCCCTCTAGCTGGGTGCACTATACCACTGGTACATGAGCCCTGTACCCCTAAAGTGTCTAAGTCCATTCGTAGACATTGTAAGTGCAGTAAAGCCATAAAGAGTATATGGTCTGTGAGTTTGTCATTGCTAACTCCACAGCACCATAATGGCTTTACTGAATTCTGAGAAGTTTGGTAGCAAACTTCTCAGCACACTAAACCCACACTGATGCCAGTGTGGGATTTAATGCCAAATGCACTCAGAGAGCATCTTAGAGACGCCCCCTGAAAAACAACCTAACTCTAGTGTCCTGGCTGGAGGAGAGGTGTGCCCACCTTTGCCACCCGCCCCTCAGAAGGGGGAGGCGAAGCACAACTCTTAGTCCCCGCCATCTTGAAGATGGGGGGACCCAGCCAACCAGAGTAAGGCTTATACCCCCCCTCCCACTGGAAGGTGACATAATGGGGGTGTGCCCACCCCAAGGGAGGGACCCATTGGTCCCGACCTGTACATACCTGAAATGCCCCTAAATTTAGTATTTAAGGGCAACCCCAAACCTTGCCTTCTCAGACAAGCAAGAAGAAAAAGAAGAAGAAGAAGAAGAAGAAGGACCGAAGAGCCGTGCTGAAGGAAGAAGAGGAGGACACCAACTGCCTTGGCCCCAGCCCTACCGGCCTGTCCCAATCTCGACCTGCTCCAGAGGAATCCCAGCATCTACTGCAGCCAGCAGCCCCCCACAACCCGGCGGACCTGCCTACACAGACTTTGTCTCCCGTGAGCACCGGACTTGCTCAAGAACCATACTCTGGCTCCGGCCGAATCTGCACCGCTCTGCACCTGACACCCATGGCTGAGTTTGAGTGGCCCAACACAATGAGGAGGTCCCCCCAACGATCCTGACATGGGCCCTGGTGACCCGTGACCTACCTCAAGCCTCCCGACGACACCTGCATCCTCTATCTGGAGGGTCTGCGACCGCAGCTGGTAAGGAAAACCCGACACCTCAAGACACCCCTGGACCCAATACCCCACGGCCAAGGGTGGCCCAACCGATGGTGTCCAGGCAACCCCCAGCATTCCAATGTACCTCTCCAACCAGTGGTCGCCTCCAGGTAGCCTCCTTGCCCAAACCTGCAGTGTTTTTTCCGACTGGAGATTTCCCATTAAAAACAAAAATATAGCACCTGACACCAATCCTGCACCCTGCACCTGGCCACCACTGTGCCATTATGGGTGCACCTTGTGTGCTAACTTGGATCACCCTTTGCCCTGAGCTTAACCCTAGGATCTTTGCTCCTTCAACCCAGTGGCTTGCCCAAGAGCAGACACCAAACGACTGCCCCCTAGCCCTATAGGCTAAAATTGGGCCTCAGCACTCGACTATCAAGACCGTTTACTTCCCTGCAAACCGATAACCTCATTTTTCTCCATAGGATTGCATTGACTCTTTTCCTGTGAAAAATGTCTGTGTTGAGGGTGTTTGTATGGAAACATAAGAAATTGTGTTTTGATGAAAACCGTTTTACTTACCATTTATCTAGGAAATGTCCCAGTGTGATATCTCGGCATATCACACTGAGAAGAAAAAGTAATCCGAAAAGTACTCTAAAAATTAATCCAAAAGTAATTTCAATTGTATTTAAATATTTTGCAAACCTGTAAAAAAAGTCATTGTCATCCAGCTTACTTGTTAATCAATCTGTCTTGAAAAGTACAATCCTAGTTACCTGTACAAAGTCTTGCTTGGTTCAACTAAAGATTATTATTAATACAAACAATTGGTCTGAGTTCAGTCTTTGAGTGTGTGATATCATTTCTTGCCTGAGTGTGTACCATATATGCTTAACACTACGCTCTGATAAAGCCTTTCTTGCTTTTCCACACTACCACAAATAGAGAGTAATGTATTATCTACTCTTACCTCTGTAAGCCTTTGGGAATCCACTGGACATTGTGCACACTATACCTTACGTTGGTATAGTATATACAGAGCCAGCTTCCTACAATACCTGGTGGAGTGTTGGAAGAATGGATGCGATCTGGGATGTACAGATTCAGTAGACGAGGGAGGGTAGAAAAAACACCTCAGAGGAGTGATTTTCTGGTGGCGATGAAAGAAAGCTCAGGGCAAGGCAGGAAAGGGATCATAAGATCAAATAGAGTGGAAGTAGAGATATCATGGTGACTCAAGGGTGTGACTGCCTGGGCCTAGTGCAGGCAGGCGCATGAAGAAGAGGATGATGTGGTAAGGACACAAAAGGAAATGTTAAACTGTTAAAGATGAAATGTTATAAACTGGGGGTGGTGAGGGATCTGTAATGTTTAGGGCTGAGATGGGGGTAGAGGTTCTTTTTTAGAAGTAGAGTACACATAAGTAGCAGCTCTGCTTGCTTCCATTAAAATAACCTTTTCCACTAAGCACTAAGGGCCAGATTTATCAAAGGTTGCGTTGCCCTTGCATCATGCAAGGTGACGGGAGGGCAACATAATCCTTAATTCAAATTTACCTTGTTATGCAAAGCCACCTTGTGTGGCCATGCATGGCTTGGTAAATCTGGAGTAATGCAAGGTAAATCTGGAGTAACCAAGACAAATAAACCTGTGAATCTGTCAAAAGTGTACGCATTCCCGATGGAGGTACAATGAGGAGAAATGTCTTTATTTCGTCTTGTTTTTCTCTCCTTTAAGTGTGCTGCATTAAGCAGCACACTGAGAGGCCAATTCCGATGTCGGACGGACTCAGGTCCGTCCGACATCGATCCAGGAGCCGTAACCGACCGACCTGCTGTCTTCGGTTACGGCCCTGCAAAGTACGATGCGACCGAACCCTGTTCGGTCGCACTCGCTATACTGCACAATGGGAGCATGCATTCCGAGCGGAATGCATGCTTGCATTGTGAAAAGCAGGGTGCAGTTCATCCCTGCACCCTGTGACCGGCACCCCAAGGTGCCTGCCACCGGGTGCAGGGATCAACAGAGGGGCACCATAGGTGCCCCCAGGCCGCCATTCGGCTGCCTCGCACCCATGGGGGCCCTACTGGGGGCCCCCAAAGACAGTTACCGACTGCCTTTTCGTGCCGGAAAGACCGACACGAAAAGGCAGTGAAATACTGCCATCGTACTCCCTCGGTCGTGAAGAGGCGGCCGTGGGAGTACTGAAGGATTTCCGGACGGCGGACGTGCTCTCCGAGCCCGTCGTAAGCCATCCGGAAATCCGAGTCGGATTCCTTTCCGACCGAGCCCATCGGAATGGCTCGGTCGGAAAGGAATCCGGCCGGCACGTTCCGATTCGGTCGAAAGGGCTCCGACCATCGTTCGGTGCCCTTCTGGCTGAAATCGGAATCGGCCCCTTAAAAAGAGAAAAACACCCCGAAGGATTGTTTTTGTACAGGAATCACCACACTTGTGACAAATCTCCTTTCTGAGCAATGCAGTGCGTAAATTCTGCCAGAAGTGCAGAGATTCCGACACGAATGCGGAGATTCTGCACTCGTAACTTTACGAGTCATAAGTCCCTTTGTGAATCAGGCCCTGAGTTTTGAAGGGATGATAGTGAATCCAATAGTCTGATCCCAGAAAAAAACACCTCTGGTCATCTAAGCAAATTATCACGAAGGCCCCCTTTCTGTGTAGAGCATTGTCAACATCTAGTTGGGCTAGTAACCTTACTGGTTTCGATACACACCGAGCCTCATTGCAAGGCTGTCACCATCCAGGCCAGGGGCAATTTGCACTTGCACTCACACTGGCATTCACACTTGTATGAAAATAGAACACTTGTTCCCTATACAAATGTTGCTAGGTAAAACTTGATAATATGCCCCTGAGAGTTTAACAACTTGGATTGGAAAATTATATGGTTTTCCAGCATTAGCTCCCATTCTGAGGTTTGGAACTCAGAATGAGGAGGGAATACTGCACTCAGTAAATACTGCACCCTGAAGTATCAGTTTTTGCTGGGAGTGGAATTACCTAACAAAACAATGAGGCACTAATGAGATCATCAGATTTCAAAATACTCTAGCACTTCTGGAAACAAAAACAACGGGTCATCCTAAGTGATATCTTTACAACTCTAAGTCTAGATATTATTGGTAGTTATAGTTTTTAGACCATGCTCCTGTAGCCTTTTCATAGAAAAACAAACACCCCTCACTCAAAAGTAATTATTAACAAATAGATGGTGAGTTTATTAGTGAGAGAATTGCAGCACATGTGACATTTTTTCAAATTAGTTTCAATGTTTCATATAGTGTAAACCATGCCGCTTTGTGAGCACTTCGAGGTGCTGTGTTGCACTTACATATTATATATCATAAGGTCAGTTGCTAACCACCACAGAGGTAAGGTAACTTTGCTTGGGAAATGCAAAAATCCACTCTCTTACAACTTTTGATATTGTTAGAAAATTGCCAGACCTTGGCTAAACTTATTGTTGCACTAAATATCAGTTGATATGTGAATTTCAAGAAATGATTAAACAAATATTATTCATGTTTCCCTGTCACAGACAAATTGCTTGGAAATTAAGCACTTTCTAGGATTGTGAAAAATACGGAGGAATTCTCCCGATTTTCTGTATTTGCCCCTATTTTCTTGCTCCTGACTAACCCCAACCATAATCTCAGGAATTTCATGTTGCTATAATTATGCATAGCACCTGCTGTAGCACCATTATACAATTTCTTGTACAGGAGATTAATGTTTTGGAAAAAATATCATAGCATGAACACGATTGACATAAAAGTGGCCGCGCTCCTTTAACATGGGCACGATCAAATATAACATGAAAGTCATTTTGCATTAACTTGTTCACATGAGCAGACCATTCAGGTAAATTTTGAGTGTAAAATGCATTTTGGTTTAGTTATTTATGTTGGTTTACACAGATGATGTGCCATGGAATGAATCACATACATACAACTTCCTCTTCTCATCCTGAAGATTAATTCCTGTGCTTTGTCCACCCCTTGATCATTTTGGATTTGGATTTTGGAGGAAAAGTATGACTCTTCTTTTGCCTGCTTCTGTAATCTCTGCAATCTCTTCTGCATCCATTCACCCTTGAAAGTAGGAATCTTTACTTTTTTGGGAAAATCAAGTAATGTCAGTGCAGTTTCTTGCAAAATATTTCTGGTGCCAGGAACCACTATTTGTGTTTTTCATTTTGTTTGCTTCTTTTTGCTGATGACCTGAAGTTTAAGATAGGAAGGTTGCAGGCAGGCCCCTGTAAGATTAAGGGATAATGGACTTTTGGTGATGGTGGAAAGTTGGGGGTAATAATTCTCCCTCATCTTCCTTCTGTTTTTTGTGATTTTGTCCAGATCTCTCCTTATACTGTCATGTAATTTACTTTTGGGGCTTAGTCTCCTATAGGCCTTGGATATATATTTTTTATGTAGTTGTTACGTTAGATTAAAAAATATATATATTTTAGAGGCTTATGTATAGCTAAGCTACATTTTGGAACTTTTGTGTTTGTATGTGCTTGTTGGTGAATAATTGAAGAATGTCTCCACGGGCCAGACCAATGTAGCTGACAATTTCTCTTTGTTCTTCCCAAGGGGCCTGTCCACCATCTTTGTGTGTATGTGTTTGTGTGAGATGGTTGAGTATTTGTATTTTTCAAACTTTGGAAGTATATTATGGGGGGTAAATATTGCCTAATGTTTGTGTTTGAGGCATTTTTAAAGTTTATTGTAATATTTTCTCAGTTTCCATTTTGCTGTGCTGTTGAATTTTTTTACATTGTTATTGGTGCTTGACGGGTAGTGTAGTAGAGCCCATTGATAGGCCTAGTCATATGTAGGCTGTATATTTATGCTATTCTTTCTCAGTAATCCTGCATGTTTTTGTAGGTGGAGGGGGAGAGGCTCCAGCCACGGTAGGACAGGCATGTTATTTTTATTTTCCATATCTCCTTCTTTGCTGGCCATGTGGTGACAGCCAGTTTGGGGAACCAGTGTGTATGTGTGTCATAGGTGGCTATTTTGCTTTTTTTCTCTATGCTTCCTTTGCTGATCATGCGGCATCCACCATTTTGTGGAGCCAGTGTGTGTGTGTTTTGTAGTCAGCCATTTTCTCTTAAGCAAAGTAGTGCTGGAATTTGGAGTAGTTGAATTTACTATTCCCATTCCTATCTACACAACTTTAGAGAAATTGCTGGATTTTGGTGAGGTTAGATTTATTATTCCAAATCCAATTGAACCAACAGAGGGGAAAATATTGAGCTGGACTTTGGAGGGGTTACATTCACTATTGCCACCCAAGCACAGGCAAAAAGCTAAAAAAGAAATGGCAAGTGTTGCACTTAGGGAGGGTTACAGATACCATTTCAACTCTAAGGGGCCTATTATGATGTCGGTCGGAGTTTCCTCCGTCTGACACGGTGGCGGAAACAGGATCGACTGACCTCAGGTCGGCTGTCCCGACTGCCTGATTATGATATGAACGCACATGGTGCGGTCGCATTCCCACATTTCTCTATGGGAGCATGTGTTACGGCTATAAACCGGCCGTAGTCCATGCTCCCAAAAGTGCACCATAATAGCAATGGGAATTTGCTACAATTCTTTTGCCTGGATCATGTACCACGAGAAATACGAGGTGGGGACCGAGAATTAAGACTACGACGACTGGAGTCCAGACACATCATTGATATGCAGACAAAAATCCAGAAGGGGTTGAACAGCAGTGAAGAACTGGGCGTTCACCTATAATGCAGTGAAGCTGTAATAAAAGAAGAAAACAAGTGGGTGTCTATATGACTGAGAGAATTGCACCAAATTGGGTTTTGAAAAATAGCAAAGAACTGTGAATGTATGCAGTGCGTGCCCATTCAGGGCTAGAATTTGGGGAAATACTGCAAGCCCATACAGGGCAGGAATCATAAGGAAGGAAGGGAGAAATCCCAGTGGGTATGAAACATGAATTTGGACATGAATCCTATTGATATTTACCCTTCCGTTAATCAACAAATAATGAATTATGAGGATGTACTAATGTTATGTTTAATAGAACTGAATCATGCATTGCATATTGTATTGCCGGGTCTGGTGGCGCAGTGGACTAATGCATCCACTGTAGGGCCCTCTGTTCAACCTCATGGTCACAGATTCTAATCCCGGCGGGTCCATTCAGCCTTTCATCCATCTGAGGTTGATAAAATGAGTACCATTGAGTTGGGTAACAATATACATCTGCTATTCAGCGCATTGATACCTTGGGTGATACATGCGCTTTACAAATACACATGTTATGTTATTGATAAACTTGAATGTTTAGTAATGGCGCCTAAATTTACCGCCGTTTTACGGTGCTATACATGTCCGTCTTTTATTGTAATGATACATAATGTAAGCGAGCTATAAACAAGGAACAAGAACGGCGTCTTGCCGCCATTGACAAAGGCAGTTTTGCCGAAACGCGTCTGTGCGCATACCCCTAATCCAATAAATTATTGGAATCTACCCCCCCTGAGTGCTAGTCCCTTTTTTCAAGGAGCTGTGAGGAATTTACATGGGAGCACCCCGTGGATCGAGCACCCGCCCGCGAGTGCAGGACGAATGGTGCAAGCAGAGCTACAAATATATATATATTAAGTATAAATGTATTTTGTATCATTGTGTTTATATCAAATTATGTATGATCAATTTTAAATGTTGAATTTTGTGGTTGATATAGTGTTTATTAAGAAGGGTAATTTATTGTCAGCTATTGGTTTTAAAGATGAGGCTATACATATAGTCTGTTGTCGAGTTCTATTGAGCGGGAGGGAGGGATTGTTCTCCCAGGGTGTATCTATTTATTCACGTTAAGGGTCCCGGCACGTCATGTGATCAAGACCGGGGTGACCTGGTCGAAACGCGTCAGGCTGTGGAGGTTGCAATAAAGCACTAAAGATTTCAAAAACTACGTTGTGGTCCGTACCTGATTTTCCTAAGATACAGGATTTTCTTCAGGACTGTGGTTCTTTTATATATATATATATGTATATATATATGGCAAACTGAAGCTAGACCCGTGAACAAGGTCTCTGCAAGACCGAAACACGTTGGGACTTCATTCGTATATCTGAAAGGAATTGGTACTGCATTAAAGAATTCGGCAACTTCCCAAGAGTCTGGCCCATTCTTTGCCTCTGGTAAAGCCTGTGTGATATATGTATATATATATATATATACACACACACACTATATATATATATATATATATATATATATATATATATATATATATATATATATATATATATACGTATATATATATATATATATATATATGTGTGTGTGTGGGTGTGTGTGTATATATATTTTTTTTTCACAGTATAACTAAGAAAATAACAGAATGTGCTAAATTCATTTCTTCACAAAAAGGAAACTCCTGCTCTGTTTCATGGGCTACACTTACACCCAAGAAAGAAGATCAACTTATCACATACATTGGAAATGCACTAAATACTACTCTAATTCCTGCTATGAGAGGGCAACAACCAGGGAAACTACAGTTCTAAATGTTAAAGAACATAACCCCCCCCAATGGTAATGAAATTGAAGTAAGAGATGTTTTAGAAAACATCAAAGAGGCAAGCACTAGCGCCCAACAACCAAGCACTCAAATATTAAAAGATGTCCTAATCCATTTCCCAGGGCACTATCTGGCCAGTTATCTGCCATCCCATCACTGAAACGCCTAATAGCCAGAGCCAAAGAATATCTACCACACAAACACCACCAGCCCCAAAAACCTTTTCAGAAGTAGAAATACTACCTGAATACACAGTAACACACAAATAGGAACAATTCCTTATTCATGACTGTAAAAGTCATGAAAAAGAATGATCATCTTTGCCACCCCTACTAATATCCAAAATCTAAAACAATGCAAAACCTGGATGATGGCTGGGACATTTAAAATATGTCCCAGACCATTCTACGAATTACGACTATCCATGGAGAATACCAAAAAACAAAAATCTCTTTCATATATGCACTATTACACAATAAACTTTTTACAACCTACATAGAACTCCTAACAGAAATAAAATAATAGACTGAAATTTACTTCCCCCAAAATATAATCATTAACTTCAAACAAGCTATGATATAAGCAATTTTAAAACTTTACCCACATACAGCAATACAAGGATGCTAATACCACTTCAATCAGAGTATATGGAGGCATCTAGAAGAATCTACCCTAAGCGTAGAATATGCAACAAACAGTAACTTTGCACATCAAATTAAAACATTAATAGCCCTAGCCTATGTCCCTATAACTGAAGTGGCACACTGCTACAACCTACTTATAGAAAGTCCCTTCTACCAATCAACTGAAATAAAACTAACTCCCTTACTAGACTATTTCGGAAACACATGGGCAGGGAGACTACACAGATCAGGACATAGAAGGATACCCCAATTCCACATTCCCTGGTGGAATGTGTACCACAGTGCTCTAGCCCAAAACGCTAAAACCAACAATGCAGTTCAAGGATGGCATAATCCCTTCCAAGCCACATTAGGAAGAACACAACCAAGTCTACACAAGCTACTAGAATCTATAAAAAAACAGAACAAAGCTACCAAGAACTAAGACTAGACCAATTTATAACTAAAATAGGTCCTAAACTAAGTAAACAAACCAAAACAAATATATTACAATACTAAAAAAATTATACATTTTTAAATAAAATAAAAAAATAAATAAGCAAAAACATTACAAATAACATAAACTAAAAAAATAAATAAATAACACTTAAAAAACCATAACCCAAAAAATCGATATGATATACAACTATATTTTTAACATCGATATTTAAAACATCGATATTGAATACTAAACTAATTTTCGATATGTTTGAAATCGATATTACTTATCTCGATACAATGCTGTAATGACATTCTTGACTTGATATTCATGTCACTCGATTTTTCCAACTCAATATTCTGTCTTTTCACCATCCAATGTCACTTGTAATACGGCAGACAGGTTACTCCGTTACAAACGTGAGAGATATCCTGTATTACAAGTTAGCATGGTATTGTTTGGCATTTGCAGCAGTGGGTTGGCTACAGAGACTGACCTCTGGCAATGCCCTGCACACAACCCCCTATGGACGCTAATCTCCCCGTGAACAAGCATGACGGATATCCCATCCACTGAACTCTAAGTCAGGCCCTTTGCCACCTAACTATAAAGTCACTTAAACCTTTGCTTTTTCAGTGAATTTATAGAAAGTTGTTTTGTTATGTAAGCTAATGTGTTTTTTTCCTTATCTATCAATAATGTCACTTTAGCTCATTGAGTGAAGAAGTAAGGTGGAAAGTCAATGGTTCTCAACTTTGTAAATATGAATCTCACCGCTTCAGTAGCCATAGCATCATCCAATTATAACACTCTTTCACAAGGGTGTTTTCACATGGAATCATCTCCAACTTCTCTCTCATAATGTAAGAGAGGAAAGTAAAGATGCTTCTAGATGCTGTATTTTGCAGCTTCCAGACACCCAACTCCAAACCATGTAAATTCTTTTTTAAGGCACACTTTCCCATGTTGAAACCTGAACTGATTTCTTCTGTTTTATATAACTTTTCAAAGGAAGGCAGAAGGGAGGGTGGAAGGGTACAGACTTGGACAATGGAGGGCAGGGAGTGGGGCAAGGGGCAGCAAGTTAACCATGGAAGGCAAGTGCGAGGGACAGTGACAGCACAACCGACCACATAGAGTAGGAAGCAGGGAGTAGGGGCACAGAATTGGACAATGGAGGCATAAAGGAGGGGAGCAGGGGCAGGGTCAGTAAGTTAGCCATAGAGAGCAAGTGAGAGGGGTAGTGAAACCACAACAGAACATGCAGCACAGGAGGGAGGGGGCTGGGCAACGTAGTGGGCAGGGGCAACAAGCTATAGGCAACAAGTTATCCATGGAGGGCATGTGGTAGGGGTAGGGGCAACACAATGAACCACACAAGGCAGGAGGGAAGAGGCAGGGGTATTGACTCAGAAAAGTGAGGGCAGCATGAGTGGGGTAGAGACAGCAAGCTAACCACGGAGGGCAAGTGAGAGTGGCAGTGGCAGCACAATTGTCCATGTAGCTCTGAATGGAGGGGGGAGAGCAGGAGGGGGCTAGGGGCATTAGTAGCAAGATGAACAGGGGCTGGTGGTAGAGGTAGTGATAGCCCGATGGACCATGGTTGGCAGGAGGGTGGTGCAAGAGTAAGCACATGGTGAATAGAGGGCAAGCAGGAGGAGGGTAGGGGCAGGCACATCAACCTAATCGAAGGGACAGTCTGGAATGGGCAGGAAACTAAGCTGACCATATAAGGCTGTCATAAGGTTTCTGCACATACACAGAGCTATGCACAGGAAAATGGGACCCCGGAATACAGTGGTTTGCCACCATATACCGTAGCACCCAAAAACCCCAACCCAACTAGCTTAGCATCCCATTAGCACCCAAGTACTAATGTTTGGACAACCCAGAACACGGTATCTTTATCTCAGGACTCACAGAAGCAAGAACACTCTTTCGTCACTCACTCGTACTTGTCCACAAGGTGCGTAGGAAGAGACACTGGATAGGTTAAAATGTTTATTCCAACTTACGTGCTCTAATGTACAGTACACGTGTCAGTACTAATAGCATAATGCATATGACTAATATAAGCAGCATGGTTACAATTCCATAGAATACAAACGGGGAAAGCATCTCAGAGCTCAGTGGATAAACGTATAAATAACATTACCACCCTCCCCTTGCAGTAAGATAGTTTATTATAATAATAGAAGACCTCTGGGCTTTGACTAGCGAACCCCCATACCTCAGTCTCTAGATGCAGAATTACATCAGCAGGACATCATAGCTCTTCTCACTGAAAGGGATTTCTCCAAGTGTCTTAAGCGCTAGTAAACCACAGTATTAAAAGCATACCAAATTCTTCATGGCAATTGCACATAATGTTATGTCTGGGTGCGCGAGACTGGCCATATCAGGAAGAACCAAAATACATTGTTATGCGACCTTGTACATGTTTGTGCAGACTGAGCCCAAAAAGGTGAACAACAGAAAATGCAGACAGTGCAAAAGAACTTGGCACGAGCAAAGGGCGAGGAAGGCCCGGCTCAGTGTAACGTGCGCAAAGAAAAGCAGCATGGCAGCCAGGCCTAGGCCAACATAACAAGGCAGGTAACAATCCACAAGACACCCTCCCCTGGACAGTCCGGCGGCCAGGACAGAGGCCCATCAGAGGAGAAAAATAGCCGTCGGAGCACAGGGAGCGCCCAAACGGCGAAGGGCAGGTCAATCCATGAAAGTGAAAGTGCAGAAAAAAGCCATACCCTCCAAGAGTTCATCATTGGAATCGTCAAAAAACATAGATGCCATCCAATCCATGAGTTCAAAAGAGCAGGAATGCTCCTCAGCAAAGGGAGCATCCAGAAGCAATGCGGGACAGCTTGCGTGATAATTGAAACAGCTTCGTTGTAGGAGATCCTGGGCAGCCGCCCAGATATCCCATTGCGCCAAAATCCCCAGTGCAGCCGCACGCGCCATACAGCCAGCGACGGAACAGTCCTGCTCATGGGCCTCTAAGGGACCCATCAACTGAACAAAATCCGGAACAGACAATGACGAAGTGGAGAGGCAATAATCCAGAGTCCAGGTGAAAGGACAGCGGACACAAGTCATCACAGGTTGCACGCAAGTGAAATACGCAAAGCGAAATGAAAGAGTATATGACACACTCAGTGTCGCCAATGGCAAGACACCAAAACCGGCCAAAAGGCGCTCACGGAGCAGCTGGAGGCGTTCTGGATCGAGCAGGTCCCATCGGGGAGCAGCCATTGCGCAGAAAGCAAATTAAGAGCAAGACACCAGCCGCTAAAGCGAGGATCAATGGGAAACCGCCAAAGACACTGGAAAAAATAGAATGTATGAAAGCCGGGATGACACCAAAAATAGTTTGGAAGGAGGACACCAAGCCCGACCCAACGACCTTAAAAAAGTGTACTAGGCCTTCAGTGTTAGATGCGTTAAAAATACGATGTATTAACTCCCCAAAATGTTGGGGGAGATTAGTGTTCAAAAGGGCCTGTATTTCACTGTGGGTACTCGCCACCTGGAGAATGAATGTCTCCCGGGCGGACGTGAGCATAACTTCCTCGTTTAATAATAGTGCCTTTATTCTGCTCAGTCTATTGAAATCTGCTTCCATGGTAGGGATGGAAGGCCAAATAGAGATATCAACCTTGCCATGAGGGGGAGGAAAAAGCACATTTTTGCAGCAGACAACCCTGTGCGAAACTGTTACAATGTAAGGAATGCCAGCCTGCAGGCCACAACAGTTTTCGTTATTTAAAAGTAAATAACTACCATTGGAAAGGAGAGTGAAAGTAGGTGAAATAACAGGAGCAGGAATACCTTTCAGCACACAAGCAAGATTAGGAGAGGAAACGCTACATGAGCCATGCAATTTAATGTGTTTACAAATAAGCGAATGACCCATAGTCGAGTCGCAGTACTCCCCCGTGAGAAAGACTTCCTTGCCGTCCCGAAGGCATTTATACATGAAAGGCAAGGACCAGAGTTCATGCAGGAAAGCACTGCCCAATGGCCGGTAACGGCCCACAGGATAATGTTTCATGCACGAGTCAAATTCAAACAAGGAAAAAGGTAAAACGATAACCCCATGAACTAGCCATACAGCAGAATCGAGTTCTGCAACAGAGAACGGCAAAGGATCCACCTTTTCGATATGTAATAGAGTGTAAGTTGCATCTTTCATGGACATAAATTGCTGTTTGTCAGTTAAGTTAAAAGGTAGAAATAAGGCAGAGGTGTTCAAGAAATGCCAAGGCACTTTACCTAACTTAAGTGTTTGTAAAGTCCATGCAAACTGCATAACTGAGCGCAATTGATTCTGACCATGATATAACACAGAAACATCATCTTGTACAATATCAACAACAGAGGACACAATATTCTCTAAAGTGTAAATGCGAGAAGACAGGGTATTAATACTATTGTCAACAACAGCAAGCACCTTTTCCATATTTGCTTGATCTATTTCCCGAAGACGGGAAGCAGCTTCCATTTGTGATAGCTTCCAGAGTTCATTATACGTTTCATAAATGAATCTCTTAGGTCGGGGACCACGAGGTCCCAAAACAAAGTCGGACAGATCAATATTGCCTGTAAGGAGGGACAAATGTTGTTTAACAGAATCAAGGGACGAATGTTGCAGCCATTGTTTGCATAATTTACCAACAGAGTATGTAGTGACAGTACGGGCATCAGTAAACCTCGGATCAGGCCTATTCTGTGTGTAGCTAGCACCAGTATCATGAAAACGCATTTGACATGCATTAGATGATATAGGCCATACTAACCAGGGTGACTGAACCAGCTCAGAAACATTAAACGAATTATTTTGTAACATTGCCTGCAGGGACACGAGGGACAGATTGAATCGTGAGCTTTCATTTGGAAAACTCGACAGGGATGGTATTGATGGCGTATTCAATTGTTTAGTGGTTGCTAAGCCCCAACATGTAGTCTGATAGATGGAAGCATTTAGGAACATAATTTGGGTAGGGATGAGGCAAGCACGATGCAACGCCTCGGTTCCCTGTACCTGCCATGGCTTGGAGCCCCAAATAGATTTTAAATCCACTGTATTATCCCAGTACTCATAACCACCCACAGCTAGGGCACTCAGAAAGGAACCTGAATAAAGCAATTTGGTGTGTGTCAACATACTTTTCTGAGTTGATGTGTTATTAAGTCTAAAATAATAGGATGCAGGGTTCGACCGATTAAAATCAGTAAAATAATTAAACTTATTTCGAAGAGTTTGAGAGCTACCTGGCAAGGGGTTTGGACAATGTTCCCATTGGGTATAGTTAACAGAACTACGCAGGGCACTGGGCTTATGGAGAAAATGATTACCCCAATGTTGGTAACAATACAAATCGGCATAATTAGCAGAATTCATATATAAATCTTCAGCATTAAAAGATGCATAATATTTTAAATCGGCAAACAATGCTTCAACGGCATGCACATCCCAATCATCAGAATGAATATTATTTTGTACTACATCACCCATTGAAACACGAAGGACATTAGGTACATTAATAATTTCCGTCGGACCATGGATTTGATAGTTCACTGCATCCCATACGATGCCATCAGCAACTGGGAAGGCTGAAATGTTCACAAATGTGTGGTCACGCTTCATGATGTGAGACGAGGAATGAGGAGCCAAAGTTCCAGAAACATAGTCTACAGCAGAGCGTTCAGGTAAATAGTGACCATTAATTAGTAGAAAAAACACTGTGACAAAGCCAATGGACATGAACAAAAATATCAAGAAAAGTACCAACCAGATGTATGTCCAGGGGGAATCAAAAAATTGTCTCTAAACCAGGATATAAAAATACTGAACTTGGATGGAACTTTTGAAGATGTGGAATCCGAATCAAAGGAATAACGAGTCGGGCTTAGTGGCGTTGTTGGTTGATGTGCCACCGATTCTGATGCAGGATAAGTATACTCGTCCTCGTCGATATTGGTGGAGAGTTGGGGATCAATCGTAGTTTCAGGCAAATCAACCATCTCAATTACAGCATCAGCGATCGTTCGTGCAGATGGACTATGAACATATGTCCGATAAATGGCAGGACAAGAGACCGCTGGTGTGACACTATTCAGGATCGGCCAGGCGCTGTAGCTTGACATTTTCAACTGAGATGTATCTGTTCTCTTTGCGACCAGGAAGCGGTGGTAAAATGACTGTACGTGTTCCCTTCAGGCCAAGAACTGGAACCGGTGCACGAAAAGAGGGGCCAAATTCTTTTTTGTTTTCAACCTTCTCTCGAACCAGTTCTCCAACTTTCGGAAGCCAGCCGGCTACCGGAATCTGCAACGCAGGATCTGTGGCTGAAGGCAAATGTGTAGTTGCAAGTTTGTCTCGGGCTTCTTGTAAGTCCTGTAACATAGCAGAATGGTTATCTACATCAAACTTGGCGGATTGCGCCGCGATGTCTGGACCCTCAAGGTCAGGCACAAACATTCTTATGCCAAAGAGCATTTCGTATGGGGTCCGCCCACCCAGAGGTCTTCTAGGGAGATTATTAAGTGCACGCTGAACGGTATACAAATGGGCCAGCCAGTTCCTGCCAGTACCTATAACCCTAGCTGTTAAGGATTGCTTTAAGTCACGGTTCATTCGTTCAACGATAGAGTTGCCCTCAGGCCTATACGGAGACGAAAATTTCACCCGCACCCCAAGCGAAGCCATTGCATCCTTGTAAGCCCTAGAGGCAAACGCTGGACCTTGGTCCGAATGGAAGGTGCCGCATGCGAAAATTCCCACAAAGACACGCAAATCCCTGATTACATTTCGGGCGTCAGCACTCCGTTGTGGCCAGACCCAGAGAAACCGTGTGCACGAGTCCACTGCCACTAAGATGTATTTATAGGCAGTGTCTGATGAGAATGGACCGCAGTGATCCAAGTAAACACACCCAAAGGGTCTGTTAGCAATGCAGAGCGGTGTTTGTGGTGGACGTGTTACCGTGGAAGGCTTAATCTGTTGACAAACGTCGCAAGAAAGCACAAAAGCACGGGTGTCTTTATATAACCCACGCCACCAATAACGCTGCTGCAAGATGGAAACCGTAGCTGACACACCTGCATGAGCAGAAGCCATGCCTTCGTGTGCAGCTGATATCAAGGCACTCCTGCGGTCCGCGTTGGGGATCAGCCGATCTCCAACGTCAGGTATAGTTACATAAGGAACCTGATCGGGACTTAATGTGTAAGAATACTTGGAAGGGAAACCTGTAGGGTAATTATTACCTTCCTTGGTTGCAGCAATAGCTGCTAATATTACAGGGTCTATTTTAGACATGGACCTGGTAACCGCTGCTACTGAACACGTGACTACTGCTGAACGGGCAGCTTCATCTGCCAGATCGTTACCAATAGCGTGTGCGCCCACCCGCTGATGGCCTAAGGTGTGAACCACCTGTGTGAGGGGCAGACGTTGTTGCAATTCTGCCACTCGAACCCAAAGCATTTTATGCTTAATTGTGCTCCCTTTTGCGTCCTTGTAGTCGTTTTTCGACCAGAAAAACAGATTGTCATTGTAAGATTGTACACAGTAAAAAGAATCACATACAATAAGAGTGGTCTCATCCTGAGAAGCGAACTCAAGTGCAAGTAGCAATGCATGCAGCTCGGCCAATTGTGCGGTACTATCTCCAAGTGTGCGAGTATGCACTGCAGAGGATTTGAACTTTCCATCTACAAAGGAACCCGCAACAATAGCACATGCAGCTGAATAAGCGTGCTTGGACCCAGTGGCCGGTTGCGCCGAACCATCGGTGTAGATCACACATTTGTAATCCTCAAGCGGTAGTAAAAACAAAGGAGGAGGATGAACGAATTCATACTGCAAAAACTCCTGAGTCTGAAGAGAAGAATCAAAAACAAAAGTGACGTCCGAAGACGTCAAAGATGTAGCCCATTGTATCCAACGGGGATGCATTGCTTTTGAGTTCGGTACACTTGCCTTTGTTACTGCCTCCAGGGCAGGACAGGGTGTTACCACCAGAATCCGCTTACCCTGTGCCAGTGCGCGTTCTTTTAGAATCGCCATTTGCACTGCAGTCAGAACTTTTTCAACAGATGTAAAGCGCAATTCAGCGGAAGTGTACAGATGTGACTTGTATGCGATAGGTACTGTATCACCTTCATTAAAGGTTAAATAGGTGAATCCCACCGCCCCCGGAATTATTCTAATCACCAGGTTTGTGTGGTTATCACGAGTCAAAAGATATTTAGACTCCAAAAGGTCTGTCTGCAAAGACTGCAGAATTGAGGTATGCTCAGGCAGCCAGCAAGACCTTGAATAAGTAGGTTGTATCAAAGCATACAAAGGCTTGATACGCTGGGCATATTCGGGAATGTAAGTACGCCCGAAATTCAAGAAACCCAGCAAAGACTGAAGTTTCTTCAGAGTATTTGGGGGGCACAAATGTGCACATTTTTCCAAGAAATGGGGGGCTAAGCCCTTACCTTCGTTATTGAGCTCATAGCCCAAGAACAGAACGGTAAATTCAGCAATGTGTGACTTAGCAAAGTTAAATTTGTAACCCTGCTCCGCAAATTCAAGAATAATGCGGTCCACACGGGACAAATGCTGATATAACTCGTCGTCTGTCAGATAGATGTCATCAACGTACGAACATGCGTCTTGATCAATGTCATTTAACAAAGAAACAACACGGGCGGCGAATATACCCGGACTATTTTTATAGCCCATGGGTAATCGCCGGAACTGGAATAATTTACCACCGGAAGTGAATGCGGTCCATTGACCACTCTCCGGGGCTAGGTTGTGCGTGTAGAAACCGTTTGAAAGGTCAAGTGTCGTTTTGTATTTTTTACGAACAAGACTGTCTACAAGCGCAGAACTGTGTGTATTTTGCACCGCAAAGTTCCGACAATGAGTATTTAAATGCCGGTAATCCAAAACTAAGCGGTACGATCCATCGGGTTTAGAAACCACGAAAAGGGGATTGTTCATAGGTGATACGCATGGTTCAATTACTCCCTGATATTCCAACTGTGTCAGAATTTCGGAGACGGGGCCTTTTGCCTGCCGTTTGATGGGATATTGGGGTTGTGGCTGCGGTAGTGACCGCAAAGGTATTGCATGAGGAGGTGATTCTTCATCCCATCCCACATGGTTGCGGTATAACGCTGGTGCCAGGTACACAGCCCACTCAGCTGCAAGTGCTTCAGCTTTGTCTTTTGGGACATGCCGTGAAAAGCTTGGAAGGATTACCTCCTCTCCTTTATGTGCAGCTAAAACGAATGGGGGTGGCCAATCCACCTCTGCTAACAAAATGTCATATGAAGAGGTTAGATTTTCCCAAAAAATCCCTTTTATTTCACGCGGTATGTCACCTTCAATTTGTATGACTATATTATATAGTCTGTCAGGGGGTGCCACTCTCGTGTCAGCTGTCTCTACAGTAACGAATGTTTCAGTTGCTGTCGCCTCCATATGAGGACGTAGCGCCTCCCGCACTATGGTAACTTCCGCGGCGCTGTCTAGGAGGGTCACTGCCCACGTCCAATTCTGGAGTCTCGTTCTCACGGTCTGAGGCATATTTCGCTGTGACAGCGGCAACCTTTTTCTTCTGAAATTGCGGTCGAGGAAGATGAAAGTCTTCTGCTTTACCTCTGACTTGTTGTCGAGGTTGGTCTCGCTCCTGGGGAGCCTCTCGGCCCCTTCCTCTATCTTGCCGTCCTCCTCCACCAGCCTGTGACGACGTCTGGGCCTGTGAAGAACGAGGAGAACGCGTATCAGAGCTCTGAAACCTTTCTGGTGATTTAATCCTCGACCTATCACGTAAATCATAAGTACGTTCAGAAGAAACCGAAACTGGGGATGCGCCTCTCGACCCCGGCTTCTTTTGTTGCTTACCCTGTTTTTTCTGTCTCCAACTCTTTTTAGTGAAGACTGGTTTATCATCTTTCTCAGATGCACTTTTTGTTTGTATAACTTGTGTTTGCGATTGAGTTTGCATTTTTACAAAAGGCTTGTTGCCTAGGCTATTTCTTCCAATTGTTTTATAAGCCCGGGCTATTATTTTCGGTAATTCGCGAGGCCTGTCCAACTCTGGGACCAAAGCCAAAGCATTCGCTACTTGAAAGTTCATAGCATCGCCCTTGACATTTCCAAGGATCAGCTCAGCTACTACATCAAACACTCCCACTAGTCTCATCCCTAATTCCACAGCCGCTTCAGGGCCATGTTCATCCTGTACTTTTTTAATTACAGAGGGTAGAACCGTCATGGAAGGAGTTCCAAAACATTTTGAATAAACTGCTGCGAATACCTTACCCCAGTTTTCACATGATGTCAAATCGGGGATTATGTCTTTTGGCAAACTTATCGTGAGGATGCGGTGTTTATCTACTGGGGATGTATGTGGAAACACTGCTTCTATCTGATCGAACTTTTCTGCAAGCCAGTAAGGATAGTCGTCCTTATTTTGTGGACGTTTGCCCATCACAGAATTTACCATGACAGGACTTATGGTCACTCCAGCTGCAATAGCTGGTTGGCCTGCGACTACAGGAGCAGCTCCATGGAGGCTACCTGTAACGTATGTCACTAAGGCTCGATGCACTCGCACCAATTCGGTATGCATAGTGCGCAGTTCCGCAAGCGGTAATGCCAGATAATTTGGATGCGGGGTATACCCGGCCAATACAGGCCAAGTGGCCCCCTGAATTGACAAGGGGCCTAAACGAACTGCGGTAGTTGGTTGTGGTAGGGCGCCATTAAACCAAACACGGTGCTGCCAAGCCGTGAGAGGCACTTCAAGAGCAGTATAGGGTCGATAGGCAGCAGGAACAGCGGTGGGTTTATATTCATGAAACAGCTTATCACCTGCATCCACCGCTTCAAAAGTGATCCAAGTGTAAAACACTTCAAAGTGATAAGCCGGATCGGCTTGAACCACAAAGACCAACTCGACCCCTGTATCGGGCACTCCATACACAGCTAAGTGGTCTCGGAGTGCTCCTCGACTATGTGCAGCTATCGCCACACCAGCCATGACTAAACAGATTATATTCGACAACCTAACAGGGAGCACAAAAATGGGTATGTTAACTAACCTTTTTTAATAATATCAAGCTTGAAAGAACCTATAAAACATTCAATATAGGAGGTATCACCGTCACATACGCCTCCGGAAGCGTACGCGAGGGGTTTGTGGACAAGCACAAGTACTACTCAAGCGTCTCGCAGATAAGCTGCCCCACGTTGGTCGCGCCATGTCATAAGGTTTCTGCACATACACAGAGCTATGCACAGGAAAATGGGACCCCGGAATACAGTGGTTTGCCACCATATACCGTAGCACCCAAAAACCCCAACCCAACTAGCTTAGCATCCCATTAGCACCCAAGTACTAATGTTTGGACAACCCAGAACACGGTATCTTTATCTCAGGACTCACAGAAGCAAGAACACTCTTTCGTCACTCACTCGTACTTGTCCACAAGGTGCGTAGGAAGAGACACTGGATAGGTTAAAATGTTTATTCCAACTTACGTGCTCTAATGTACAGTACACGTGTCAGTACTAATAGCATAATGCATATGACTAATATAAGCAGCATGGTTACAATTCCATAGAATACAAACGGGGAAAGCATCTCAGAGCTCAGTGGATAAACGTATAAATAACATTACCACCCTCCCCTTGCAGTAAGATAGTTTATTATAATAATAGAAGACCTCTGGGCTTTGACTAGCGAACCCCCATACCTCAGTCTCTAGATGCAGAATTACATCAGCAGGACATCATAGCTCTTCTCACTGAAAGGGATTTCTCCAAGTGTGTTAAGCGCTAGTAAACCACAGTATTAAAAGCATACCAAATTCTTCATGGCAATTGCACATAATGTTATGTCTGGGTGCGCGAGACTGGCCATATCAGGAAGAACCAAAATACATTGTTATGCGACCTTGTACATGTTTGTGCAGACTGAGCCCAAAAAGGTGAACAACAGAAAATGCAGACAGTGCAAAAGAACTTGGCACGAGCAAAGGGCGAGGAAGGCCCGGCTCAGTGTAACGTGCGCAAAGAAAAGCAGCATGGCAGCCAGGCCTAGGCCAACATAACAAGGCAGGTAACAATCCACAAGACAAGGCAGGAGGGAGGGAGTAGGGGCATACTCACAGGGAACAGAAGATGAGGAAGGGGAGCAGGGGCAACAAGCTGACCAGGGAGAGAAGGCGACAAGGGCAGTTACAGCACACAAACCACAGAGGGTGGGTGACAGGGCGGCAGGGGAATGCACATGCAGAACATGTGGCAGACAGGTGGGAGTAGGAGCAGGGGCAGGAGCAGCAAGCAGACTAGCGAGGGCATTTGGCAAGGGAAACAAAACAGACCATGAAAGGCAGGAAGGAAGGGGCAGAAGATCGCACGTGGAAAAAAGAGGGATAGGGAAAGGGGGAGGGACCTCAACTTGACCAGATAGGGAATACCAACATGGGTAGTGTTATAAATGGGGGTAGGTACCTTTGTCCAAATAGGGACCCTTGCTTCTAGTCAGGGTAAGGGGGATACACTTCTAAAATAACCCCTGCTCACCCCCTTGGTAGCTTGGCACGATCAGACAGGCTTATCTCAGAGACAGTGTGTAAAGCATTTCTGAACACATACAGTAATACAGTGAAACACTACAAATGGACACCACACCAGTTTAGAAAAATAAGTAATCTTTATCTAAACCAAACAAGACCAAAACAACAAAAATCCACAATAGAGTAAAATGGTAGAAATAGTTCAGTTCAAAGCAAATTGCAGATGCAAAACGTTTCACACAAAGTACCTTGGATGCGTTGCGCACACACACAAAAAGGGTCTCAGGCAAGGCGATGCGTTGGTTCCTTACTGGAGAGGAGGTGATGCGTCGGTTTCCTACTGCGTTGGGAGGTGATGCGTCGGTTTCTTACTGCGCCCCCCAACGATGTGACAGACTTGGCGCCTCGATGCGATGCGACGATCCGGGACAATGCGTGGGTTCTTGCAGCCACACAGCAGGGCTTGCATCGGAAGCGGTGCAGTGATCTTGGACTTCGGAGATCGGTGCACTCGATGCGGCATGCAGCAATTTCTTGAGCCCCGGGCAGGCACTGCGACGATTTCTTCAGCGATGCATCGGAAACAGATGTGGATGCATCATGCTTCTCGAAGTTGCGTTCCTTTTCCAGGTCCCAGTGGCAAAACAGCCTCCAGAGGTCCAAAACAACAGCAGGCATCTCTTAGCAGGTCAGAACTCCCAGCATGGGAGTTCAGGGGAGCTGGGTGTGAAGGCTTTGTGTCCCTGAGACTCCAGAACAGGAGGCAAGCTCAGTTTCAAGCCCTTGGAGATCTTCCTCAAGCAGGGGCACAGCAAACAGCAAAGTCCTTTTCCCTTTCCTTGACTGAAAGTAGCCACTGCAGGCCAACCCCAGACAGCAAACAGCACAGGGGAAGTATTCCTCCTCGGTTGCTGGAGCCACTGCACCTCCCCAGCCCCTGTCACTCCAAAGCAAGACAGTCAATACACATCCTAGCAGAGGCACACTGGATGGCTAAGCAAGAAAATACCTACTTTCTAAAAGTGGTATTTTCAAACACAGAATGTAAAAATCACCCTCACTAAAAGATGCATTTTAACATTCTGAGTTCAGCATATTAAACTTTATTTTCCTACCTTCTTCCCAGGGGTAGTTATGCTTATAAGATGTTATAAGCAAACTCCCCATTCTATCATATGGGAACAGGTAGCCTTGCAATAGTGAAAAACGAAATTACCAGTAGTTCACAATCAGGACATGCCACACACACCTGTTACATTAACAGGCTGCTGATGTGGGTGGCACAATCAGTGCTGCAAGCCCACCAGCAGCATTTGATTTACAGGCCCTGGGCTCACACAGTGCACTGTACTAGGGACTGACTAGTAAACCAAATATGCCAATCATGGAATCCCCAATCCATAACAATAATTTAGAAAGGGAGCACTTGCTTTTTGGCAATGAACAGCAGTGGCAGAGTGCCCAAAGCATCTAGACCAGCAAAAACAAAGTCCAACACCCAGCAAAATAACAGGAGGGAAAGGCAAAAATACAGGGGAAACCCACTCCAATGATGCCAGGTCTAACAGGTAGGGTCAGCAACCTGACCGGGGAGCGCAGGCAGGAGGGGCAGCGGCATGCACAAAGACAACAGACAGCAAGGGGTTGGTGGCAGGGCAAGAACAGCAAGCTCACAATGGAGCGAATGGCTAGCACATGTACGGACAGCGTAATGGCACTCACTTGGAGAACAGAGGGCAGGGGCCAGGGCAGCAATCTAATCAAGGAGGGCCATGCACAGTAAGAGGTTGGTCTAGGAAGCTGGCTCTGTATATACTATACCAAAGTGAGGTATAGTGTGCACAGAGTCCAGTGGAACCCCAAAGGTAGGCAGAGGTAAAAGTAGATAGCACCTTACTCTTTATTTGTGGTAGTGTGGTCGAGCAGTAAGGCTTTATCAGAGGGTAGTGTTAAGCATTTGTTGGACACACTCGATCAGCATATGATATCACACACTCAAAGACTGAACTTCAGACCGATTGGTTTTGTATAAAAATATTCTTTTAGTTATTTTATTTCCTAGAACCAAGCAAACCTGGCACAGGTAAGTGATACGTATTTTGCAGTAATAATACAGTTTGTAAACAGTTTGTATTGCAGTTGTATATATACTTTTGATTTGATTACAGTAGAACTACTAGTAATGCAATGCTTTGAAAGATTGTACATATACTTTATATTGGCTTTTTAGTAGAATGTCAAGTAGATTACTTTACAGATTGCTTTTCTTACACAGTGCTGTGTACCTGGATACTGCACTGGGACATTTCCTGTAAACAGGTAAGTAAAAACATTTTTGTTATTTGGTAACAGTTTTAAAGACTTTTATAGATTTTCCAACTCCACACTTAAAAACGTTTCACAGAAAAACAGTCAATGTTATCGTATGGAGGAAAATAGGGTTATCGGTTCAAAGGTAAGTATTCGGTTGTGGAAGTTGGTATTCTGGGGGTAGACCCAGGGTCCCCCAGGATCAAGAATGCACTCTTGTTACACCCTCAGCGGCACTAGGGCGGCCGGGTGCAGAGTGCTGAGGCCCAATGTTATCCAATGGGGGATACGGGGCCTCCGGTTGGTGGCTGCTTACGTGCAGGCCACAAGGTTGTGGGAGCAAAGCTCCTAGACTTAAGCTCAGGGCAAATGGGGGTTCAAGCCAGCACAAAAGGTGCACCCTTAGCGGCACTGTGGCGGCAGGGTGCAGAGTGCTGTTTTGGCATCGGACGCCCTGTAGCTTTCAATGGGGCGTCTCCGGTTTGCAAACACACTGCAGGCTCGGGGACGAAGGTCTTCTGGGTGCGTCCACCACTTCGAGAAGTAAGTTGGGATGCTGGGGGTTGGTTAGGCATTGTCGGTTGGGCCACCCAAGGCCGTGGGGCATCGGGTGCAGGGGTGCCTTTTAGGGTCGGATCTTCTTACCAGTTCCTGGTCGCGGTTGGGGGGACCTTCCGGTTTGATGCTGCAGGCGTTGGCCGGAGGCTTGAGGCAGGTCAGGGATCACCGGATCTTGGGTCAGGATCACCGGGGAGACCTCCTCTTGGTGTTGGGTCACTCGAACTCGGGCCCGTGGGCGTTGGGTGCAGAATGGTGCAGACTCGTGGACTTTGCCGGACCTGGAGTCTGTGGGTGAACAAATCCGGTGTTCACGGGAGACAGAGTCTTTTCTTTTGAAGGCAGGGCAAGTCCTCGGGGCTCTTGAGGCTGCTGGTAGCAGGACACACTGGAGTTTCGCTTCTGCAGGTTCGAGGAGGGGATAGGCCGGTAGGGCTGGGGCCAAGTCAGTGGGCGTCCTCCTCTTCTTAGCTTCGGCACGGCTTTTCGGTCCTTCTTCTTCTTTTCTTCTTCTGGTTTCTTGTCTGAAGAAGCAAGGTTCAGGGGTGCCCCTAAATACTAGATTTAGGCGCGTTACAGGTAGGTAGAAGGTTGGGACCAATGGGTCCCTTCCCTGGGGTGGGTACACCCTCTATTATGCCACCCTCCAGTGGGAGGGAGGTATATGCCTCACCCTAATTGGCTGGGTACCCCCATCTGCAAGATGGCGGGGACTGAGAGTTGTGCTTCACCTCGCCTCCCCTACCTGAGGGTTGGGGTTGGCAGAGGTGGGCACACCTCCCTTCCTCACTTGGTTTTCCCACCGGTTCTCCCACCCAAAGTGGGGGTCAGAACCAGTGGTGACCAGTTCCTGGAAGCAGCAAAAGGCTTGGGGAAGCTCACAAAGGCGGCCCTTTATGGACCCTGCCCATCCTGGGGGAGGAGGCTTGCACCTCGTCCCAGGATGTGCATTGTTTCAGGCCCCCAAGAGAAGCAGGCTCTTGACCCAGGGGTCCAGAAACATGTCTGGTGGTGGCAGCTGAAAGCAACCACTCAGCCTGGACACTAGTGGTAGGTCGTTTTTCAGGGGGCATCTCTAAGATGCCCTCTGTGTGCTTTTTTCATTAAATCCCACACTAGCATCAGTGTGGGTTTAATATGCTGAGAAGTTTGATACCAAACTTCTCAGTTTTCAGTGCAGCCATTATGGTACTGTGGAGTTTGTAATGACAAACTCCCAGCACCATATACTCTTAAAGGCAGCACTGCACTTACAATGTCTAAGAATGGACTTAGACACTGTAGGGGTACAGGGCGCATGCACCTGTACCCTCACCACTGGTATAGTGCACCCAGCTACAGGGGTGGCTGATCTATGCCAGGGCAATGGGTTGTAGACATGGCACACAGGGATGTGTGCCATGTCAACTCTTCATTTTGTTCTGCACCAAAACACGCAGCCTGCAAAGGCAGTGTGAGTGTAAAGGTACAGGGCCTCTAAGGGTGGCACAATAAGTGCTGCAGCCCTTAGAGGCCTTCCCTGGTCACAGTGCCCTGGGAACCTGTGGTACCATTTACCAGGGACTGACCTATGACCAGAGAGTGCCAATTGGGTTTTGTCTTCAATGCAGTTTTAGGGAAAGAACATAGGCCCTGGGTACCTGATTGGCAGGAGCCCAGGGCACCCTCAGTCAAAGCACATCAGTAGTTCAGCAAAAAGTGGGGGCAACCATGCAGAAAGAGGGCTCTTTCTCACAGTTGGCCACAGACCCTGGCCTCCCAACAGGCCGTGAATCCAACCATTTACAAGCACCCAACCCTCGGCTGCTCACGGCCTTTGACTATGCACAGCAGGGGGTTGGCCACTGAGGCCAGGCATGTGCCCAACTCCCCAAGAGCAGACAATCTCCCACTTGGCATGTTTATTTTTTGCCATTGGGCTGTGTGCAGTGAAGGTTTGCTGCAGGGTCTGACCTCTGACAAAGCCCTGCACCCAAACCACCAAGGATGGCAATCTCCAATGGTGACCCCAAACGAAATTTTACATATTTATGCTTTAAAATTTTGTCACAGTACCAAAGTCGGGCAGCTCAAGCTTCACATCCATGGTACAGCAGGAGAGCCTAAGCTTCACCCAATGTAGTTTGCCTAGTTCTACTGTACCATGGGGGTGAAGCTTGAGTGCTGCTACCATGGAAGCACAGCAGAAGTACTCCAGTACCTCACAGGAGGGGTTCACTGCATCCCATATGATTACCGTGGTAATTGCAGTGCAAATAAAATGCATTTTAGTTCCAAGCAGGGTCCGTCCACAGGTACAAGTTGGTCAGTGTTTCCCTACCGAGCCCCTTAATACCTTTTTTATTTCCTTTCAGGACATGGGGACGAGCCCTCGAAAAAGCTTCCACTGCCATCTAAGACCCTATTTATTTTTTTATTTTAAGGTACAGTACCAATCGTCCAGATATACCGAACCTTTTAACCCCTTTAGCACCACTCAAGCACTTCTTTAAAAACACATTTCTCAAAAACGACTGAATGGATTTACACCAAATAATTAAAACCATCCTTTCTGAGTAAAGTTCTGACTTTTTGTCAGATATGATGTAATTCTGTTCAGCTGTTTTTTTCTGTAGCTGCTTTAAATCTGTTGTTTGGGAATTAACATTCAAAATCAATGTTTTGGGACCCCCCTTTTCCTTGTCCCCCAATTGATGGTTCACCCTAAAGGTTTTCAGGAAGGAGCTGAGGTGGATAAACTTTTTATCTGGGAACTTTTATGAAGATTTGCCAAACAGTCAAATATATTAGGAAAATTCTCTTCCTTTGAAAACTCAGACCTAACAGTAACTATGCAGCTGCAACCACTTGTGGCACTGACCTTGTCATCTATGTTTTGGAATGCCCTTTGGTAAAAAGTACATTGGGAACACTACCAAGCAAGTGCATGGCAGGGTATTACAACATTTGAGAGCAATGTCAAACAAGGATGACAGCTACTCTGTGATCAACTACTTCTGAAATAACCATGAGGGGAGAATAAAAGGTCTAACTTATTATGACATGTCCCGAAATGTCCTAGAAGAGCAACCAGGAATTACTCTTCAGGAGCTGAAAATCCAAACGTTGTTGTGTTGTTGGGTATGGTAATGCAAAGGGGACACAATGTGGATATTACAGTGTGATTTGGAGCAAGGGAAACCCGTGATTCTGCTGGTAGATGAATCATAGAGAATATTTAGTGAATATCCCCCAAAAAAAAATTCAATTTGGTCACAGAGAGTTTAGACCACAAGACAAATTAAACCACAGTAAGTAAAATGGAACAATCTCATCACCACTGCACAAATTAAATGAGATTTACTTATTGGAATATGGAGGCTACTAACATACAAGATTGGTATAATGGTTTAAAATGCTGATTTCAAGTGACAGAAGTATGAACCATATTACTGTTCCACAAGAACTATGACAACCGCTGCATATGGGGTTGGGGAGGAGTGACCAGCACATATTGAAAAGATATGCTAAATCCATAGATTGCCAATCAATAACAGAAATAAGTTGGGAGTCTAGCATCCGGTAACTAAACAACATGGACAAATCTCATCAACACTGAGCAAATGAAATAAGATTAATTCACTGAAATATGAAAGCTACTAACAAAGACAAAGATTGATGTAATAGTTGAGAAACACTGATTTTAAGTTTGATATGTATGAATCATTTCATAGTTTCATACAAACTATGAGAACTGCTTCTGATATTATTACTGAGAAAGAAGAATCTGTACATACTAAAAAGATATTATCCACTACGAATTACTACAACTCACCAGACATTATTAATCAATATCCACCTTTCCTGGAAGCTGGACTGGTTGAACTGTGGCTATGAGAACTTATTAACTCCTCGATCAAAGCTCTCTGTGAAATGTAATATGATAAATTTGATAAATTAGTAGGTAATTCTCCTCATTCAACTCATACATTTCCCAAAATAGACAGAGGAAAAGCAGTGGTAATAGAACTTGGTGTCACAAGCATCATTGAACAGGTATTCAGAAATGTACTGAATAGGAGTGATGGGAACATCATTTGTGCACCCAACATCAACATCCCGTCCAAAAATTCTCAGACAAGACGTTCAACACAAAAAAACAAGTTCAAATTGTGTATTACTGAAGTCACTAACTGGATGAAAGCCAACTGTCTCAAGTTCAACACTGACAAGACGGAAGTTGTGATCTTTAGCAAGAACACTTCACCATGGAACTCTAACTGTTGAACAGCTGAACCCGGGCCCATACCCACAACCAGCACCCACACTAGGAACCTTGGAATAATTATCAACAACAAACTGGACATGACCACACAAGTCAATGCTGTCACTGCATCCTGCTTCCACTTCCTGATGAAGCTGAGGAAGATCATCAAATGGCTCACAAGCCACACATAAAAAACTTTCACACATACCCTGTATACCAGCAAGTTGGAGTACAGGAACTCCCTCTACTCCGGGATCACCAAACAACTCAGAGGACTACAAACGGTCCATACTCCGCTAGACTCATCCTCAGCCTCTCACACAGAACTCACATCACACCACATCTCATGGAGCTCTACTGGCTCCCAATACACAAACGGTTCATGTCAAACTCTTCACATACACATTCATGGCACTACACAGCACAATTTAGGCCCCGTCAATAGCTGCATCTCCTTCCATCAACAACACAGACACCTCCCCTCTACAGGACTCTTTTTCACACACATCCCATGCATACACAGAACCAGATCAGGAGGACAGATGTTCCCTTGCATCACTCCTGAAGCATGGAATGGCTTTTTGAATTCTACAAGAAGCTGAAGACCTGGCTTTTTAATTAACCAACTTACCATATGCAGTGCTAGGCACACACACACATGCTCAGCGCCAGACTACCCACACGGGTGATAGAGCACTTTACAAGTACACATAATGTACCATCACATGAAGCAAAAAGTTTACAACATTCTGTAGGTTAGATCATCTAAGAGGAATAAGAGGAATATTACCAACAAGAACTCAAACTTTCTGCAATTCTGCATGCAGGACTACATCACAAATCAAGACTTGAAACTTCTGACCCTCTCAATAAAGGTTGTATGCCATTAAGAGTGAGCACGTTTGTTAGTCTTGAACATGGCTGCCATGCTATGACAATATAATTGTGACAAGTAGTATTTTTTATATTGATTTTAGCATATTTACTGTCGCCGAAATCTATAAAAGACTTCTAATTAGGCAAGTAGAAGGCAGTTTATGTCAAAATGCATAGGCCACTGTTGTTGGGGTTTCCTTTGTTTCATATGAAGGCGAATAAAGAATTTCTGCAGAAGGATTGGAGAGCTGCTGTTAGACCTGGCATCCTTGACTTGGTTTCCCCTGACATTTTTGCTGGACTTGGTATTCTGGGCACTTTACCACTGCTAATCAGTGCTAAAGTGCATGGGCTCTTTCCCTAAAACGTGGTAACATTGGCATATCCACGACTGGCATATTTAATTTAGTTATAAGTCCCTAGTAAAGTGCACTACATGTGCCCAGGGCCTGTAAATGAAATGCTATTAGTGAGCACAGATTGTGCCACCCACCCAAGTAGCCCTTTAAACATTTCTCAGGCCTGCCATTGCAGAGCCTGTGTGTACAGTTCTAAACTGCCATGTCAACCTGGGAAGTTAACCCTCTTACTAGGCCCAACATTTCCTTTTTTATACATATACGTCACTCCTAAGGTAGGCCCTAGTCAACTGTAAGGGCAGAGTGCAGAGTATTTAAAAAGTTGGACATGTACTTTTAAGGTTTACATGTCCTAGTAGTGAAAAACTCTTAAATGTGTTTTTCACTACTGCAAGGCAAATCACCTCCATAGGTTAACATTGGGGTTAACTTATTATATTTTATAAGTGTAATTTCCAATTTACCTGGGCTTGGACTTCACTTCCCACAATGCATTTGGTCAACCCCTTACAACTCCACTGGAAGCACTCCAGGAGGGGGACTCTGGCAGGATAAGGGTCAGTTAAGCTCTGTAAACCTGTAGTGGTAGAGAGTCCACTCCTTTCTCCTTCTTGAAGCAAGGCAAAGTCCTCAGAGCTGTAGTCCCAGATAGTGCAGCAGGCGCAGTTTTAACCAGGCAGGACTTTGCATGCAGTTCAGGATTCCAGAAGGACATGCTTCCTTCTTCTTGTAGTTTCAGGCAGCAGAACTGACGGGGCTCTGTCCCCTCTCACATATTTATCCAATGTTCTCTGGCAACAAGCAGGGGAGCAACCCTGTCCAATGAGGTGCAGGGCAACACCCGAAGCATGACAACTTCCTCCAAAGTGTGGCATAGTCATGTCACAGAAAGCACTATTCTCTCAAAATCCATCATGGCTGAAATTCTAGCAGAGCTGCAAGAGCTAACTAAACCAAACTCTGAGTATGGCTTATTTCCATAACTCCGCCCACTCACATCTGTGAATTCTATCCTTAAGCCTCCCATCTGACAGGGAGAGAGGGTGGCCCTGGCTGACAGGCCGGATTGACATGTTCCTCCTTTGAAGCTGATGATTTATGGCCCAACCCCCTGCTCTGGCATTCCTGTACCCCACAGACCTCCCACCATCAGATAGCCTCTGCCTGGCCAGGCAACTTATCACCTAATCAATGCAGCTGGGCTAATCCTCTCAGGGCTGATCAATCAGGGAAGAGTGCTAGGGTCTGGATTTTGGCTTACAGAAAAGAAAGTCTTATAACTACTTTTCTGTACAAGTTATGATAAATTCAACAATACCAAGTTGCTGGATTTAACAATACCATTCTGTTCAGTCTTTGAATGAGATTGTCATACTTTTATTTGTCGATAAAATATTGTCTTGTTAGCCTATGAAGACAACTATCTTTAATGGGGAAAATGAAATGTGCAATTTCTTCCTCATTTGGGTTTATAAAACCTCTTTTATACAGCCCTTGCTCATAATTACAGAACCCCCCACCCCTTGAACACCTAGGGGAGACCTGGGGGCTTCCTAATATGCAAAAAACAATTTTAGTTATGACTTCACAGTGCCCACAGCACCTAAGTCGAATTTGTAGTGAATTTCCTACACTGGGGAAAAATAAAATGGGCAGCTTTCACTCACCAGGGTTTATAAAAATTATTTTATAGGGACCCTGCTTATAGTTACATGACCCCCCACCCCTGGAACACCTAGGTGAGACCTTGGGGGTGCACATAATGTAAAAATAAGGTAGATTATCACGTGTAAAGTGCCCACACCACCAAAGTTGAGTTTGCAGTGAATTGTACTTTAAAAAGCAGTACTGCAACACAGGGATGGTGTTAAAATTACCTCATGCTCTCAACAGGGCACACATGCAAGTGCAACAAAGGCTGCTGGCCTCTAAACTGCCATGCCCTATTAAATACTAGGGACTTATAGGTAGTTTTTATCCCCTTGCCCTATTATCCACTAAGGACCTATAGGGTAGGCTATGCCGATTATAAGTGTACCTCAATGCATTTGATTGTGTTTAACATAGCACTGGCCCTGGGCTTGGCTAGCAGAGCACAGGACACCGTCAGAATCATCTACCACCAGTGTCAGTTAGTATAAATAAAATAGCGAGCAAACAGGCAAAAAGGGTGACTTTCCAACAACTCCCTGTGGGGCTGGTATTATATATAAGTAATACAATGCCAGTGGTAACTGGAACAGTGAGAGCTTCGGGAACATTTGAAGCTGCAGTAACATTCGGGGCTGTAGAGGGTCCGGGCGCCCAAATCTCCACACTCCCTTCTACTGAGGTCTGGTTCATATTCACAGGAATGGTCCCTGTTATATTAGAACTCACAGTTACTGGTGCCATAGCAATTCCAGAAAATCCACTAATATTAGTATAATAATAATAATAATAATAAATTGTTTATTTCGGGCACAGCCCATAAAACACATCAGGTTAAAAAGACAGCAAAAGCACTCTTAAATACATTAGCAAGTTGTACAGTATAAATACATCATGGTTCAGTTGCCAATCTATAGTAAAAACATGCTAAAACGCAGTCTATCAACATTGACAAGGTAAAGGAGGGACATCGATTTGAAGGATTTTAGTGTAACATAACACACGATCTTTAGCAGTTTAATAGTTACTATGTAGGGCTATAAAGTTCTAAAGTGGGATTCCAGCTGCTACCCTTAGTAACCAGCCTGGTTGCTATTGGCTAGTTGCCTTAAGTCCAAGTTCAATTCAGTCACTACAGTTAAAACATATCCCCTAAAACGCCCAACAGGCGAGGATGGATTCATATGTTTACAAAAAGGAGGGACATGTGCAAAATGATAGTCAAGGGGTGCCATGCAAAAAATATATGAATCATTTCATAGTCATTTATCTGATAAATAGATGATGAGATAAATAAGAGGTAAATGGAGAGCAAAACCGAAGAGGACAGAAAGTGTCCTACACAGGCTTACACTTATCCAGTTATCTGACGTGTTTCACGGTTGTGAAAGGCCCTCTTCCTTTGTATCCAGGCACTTTGCAAGTACCGGGAGACTGCATAGGCTAAAAGTTCTCTTGTGTCGCTCTTAAAGAGTCTTGCAGCTTCCCAGTAATGTCTCACACCCATAAGGTTGCATGCGGCTAACAACCATTTTTTCCGGGCCTTCCTGTATAGTGGACAGAATAACATGAAGTGGGTCTCTGTTTCCTCTACCTTTGGGCAGTTTGGACAGAAATCGGACTGAGGGAGTGCATTGGCCCATTTAGAGGTGTGTGATCTCAGGGGCAGAACCCCACATCTGTATTGCACGTATAAACATTTAGACTGATATGGGTACATCCTATTCATGTATGGTTCAAACCTAGGTTTGCACTTATGATTCAGAAAATTGCCTGTGAGGCTGTTGGATTGGTGCACTTCCCACGTTTGAAATAGGACTGACTCCCAGTATGACTGTTTTTCTCTTAGTGCATCTCCTTTTACTATAAGTTCTGGGGAAGTCCATAGGTTACTCATGCCTATTCTGTAAGATGTTTCTTTAATGTGTTTCAACCATGGGGTTCTCAGTTCTCTATCGATGACTATGAGGTCTTTTACACACTCTCTATATGGTGCCAGTTCATGGGTGCACCATAGTCTAACCCAATATAACAGCAGTTTTAATAGAGCTGTTAGATGGATAGGGTTGGGGGCTAGGTCCAAGCGCAATGGGGTCACAGGTGAACTTAAGGGGAGTTTAAAAAGTGCTTTATTAAATGTATTTTCTACTTTTGTTAAAATTTCTGCAGAGGCGTATCCCCAGATCTCACACCATATAGTGCTGATGCTTCTGCTTTAGCTTTATATTTGTTAAGAACCGGAGAGACGGCTCCTCCCGATGCAGCCTTGTATCTCCTCACTATGGCAGAGGCTTTCTGGTGGAGAATAATTTTGCTTTTTTCCATCTGGGGACCCATGTTTGAGTGTTGCTTAACCTCACCCCAAGATAGTCAATGTATTGCACTTTTTCAAGGGGGAGTCCCCCTACTGTCACAATGCCTCTACATGTTTTGTGGGGATTAATCGTCATCACTAATATTAGTACTTCCATATCCCCTTGTTTGGTTCTCATTATATGTGGGCAGACGCTCCGACAACAACACATCTAAGAGACTATCACTAGTATCACTGTCACCGTTTCTACCTCTCTCAGCTGATTCCTTCACCTCACTCCCTGTCCCCCCTTGCATCAAAAACAATACGCACTGCCTTTCTAGCTCTTCTCTGATATCTTTCCTCTCTCTAGCGTGAGCTGCACACTCTTAGGCATTGATAGGTCTAAGCTGTGGTTTCATCTCATATAAAATCTTCCTCACATTTTTAATGATTCTCACATTAAATGCACTATAGCGTGGAAATGCCAGTGCACCTTCTTTCTCAGTGTTCTTTTGCTATTGTTTAAGCCAAATACAAGTGTGTAGCCCTACATTTTTTCACCATAAAAAGACCTGCGATAACTTCAGATGGTGCTTCTTCTCCCTCCCTAACAGAACAGGTGTTGTCACATCTCCCCTAATCATATCTCATATGACCTTAAAATATTTCATTTTTCACATAAAATGTCAATAATCACAATTAGATTTGCTTATTTCAAAACAAGTCCCAATAATCGGCTCACAATTTGCACTTCAAATCAACAACCAAAAACAGCCAGCACTCTGTGATGTAGGCAACCAATGACAGTGCACCTTTACATCATCCAACCGATCCCAACATGGTACACTATGACATCGGTCTCCCTCATTGCAGCAGTTCACCCTCATTTAAAATGTTCATGAACACACTCTCTTCAGCAATACGCCTACAAACCAATGTAATGCAATGGCAAAAAGTAACAATTGTCTGTTTTACTAAAGAAATCGACAGAATGCAATCACACAAGAAATAATTCAGCTACTCTGACACACATTTGAATAAAACTTTGCCCTGCGGGGAATCACCCTGATCAGTGTAATTTCCCTCTGCGCAAAAGGTTCCCTCCACTGATCATATCTCACTGTCACACATAAAGATATGGTCCCTATCTCAATTGGGCTGTCGAGGACGTCTCACTACAGACCCCTCAAAACCTTAGCAGACAATTACAATACAGTGTCTTCTACACTTTTAATATCATCCCGGGATCTTAGGCCACATTGGACCTGTTAACAACTTCGACTTCTTCACATAAAACTCACAGAAACATAGTATAAAAGTGCAGAACCACTAACGGATATCTGAAGCGAAGGACAAAATTAATAATTGATTAATAACAGAAAGCAAATTAAGAATTTGGTAGCTACTACTCAAAGAAAAATAAATTTTGGGGCACATGCATCAAGGTAAGGAATTGCGATTCCTTTGTAGCGATTTTTAAGGAATCGCTATTAAGGACTCGCAATTCCTTATGCATGTAGGAATCGCTAAATGAATTGAAATTCCTACACATTACCTATTAGCGAATTGCAAATTGTGATTCGCTAATAGGGAATGGCTTTCCATTCATTCCTATGGGCCTAGAGGCCCATAGGAATGAATGGGAAGGGATTCGCAATTGGTGATTACCAAATGGGTAATCGCAAATTGCGAATGCAATTTCAAGGGTGCTAGGGGGCCAAAGGGCCACCCTGATGCACCCCCAAAATTGGCATGTGTGCACATGTGGCGCACACACATGCCCCAAAGGCATGTGTGTGCACCACATGGCACTTAGAAAAATGAAAATGTGTGCATTTTTCTGAGGAATTGCAAATTACCATCAACTTGAAGTTGATGGTAATTTGCGATTCCTTAATGCAAAATCGCAATCTGAGATTGCTTCTTGCATTGCATTTAAGGAATCACAAATTGCGATTCCCTAACTGCATTAGCAAAATAGGTAATCGCAATTTTTGCAATTACATATTTTGCGATTGGGTTTGGGCTTGATGCATCCCAAATGGCTAATTACCGGTCGCAAAGGGGCCGATTCTGCGAATCGGCCCGTTTGCAACCGGTAATTAGCTTGATGCATGTGCCCCAAAGTCTGGTGAGTAGATTGAAAGTTTTGATCCTCTTGCCTATACACGAGTTTGTCTAAGGAGACCTACTAAACCCTATTCTAGTTGGGAATCAGGGAAACCCTGTTAAATCAGGGAAGCAGAGAAAGGTGTCAGCGTAGCAGAACTTCTATAGAAGTTATCAAAGCTAAAGTATATTGTATAGCATAAAGCCACACAACAGAGATGTCGCAAAGAGGTCTGTACCTCTTGGAGTCTAAAGTGAATCTGAAAAAGCCAAAGTGCAATGCCAAATTATACCAACAAAAAGAACCTTTGAGAATTTCAGGTCACATGTCTAATTATTTCTCATCTTCAAATGACAAACTTGGTAACAACACTCGAGATTTCTTTCCTTTGGTCTATACATTAATGTCCTTGAATTCCTCCTGTTTCCAAATTCTGCTCGGACAGTGATCTTCCCTTGCTTCATTGAACCTCACTATCTGTTTCAGACAATGTGCCTTTCTTTAACCATGAGATCATGCATCTGCACCCTCAGGGAAAAGAAAAACATTGCATCAAAGCAAGCATTTACGTTAAAATTAAACATTGTGAAATCCAAAAGCTTGAGGCCTTTGATCAACTTCAGTACTGCAAGCATTTCAGTACACGTTTTAAATGCATGATTACAAATACATATGCAGTTACAATATAGGTATAGAACACTATTTGAATTGGTACATTTTCAGTTATAAAATAAATGGAGCGTATCATTTAAAGAAATACTTAAACATATGAGAAAATCAATGTTATTCAAACCATTCAGATACAGATATATGTAAGAACTGCAATTTGTTGTTACTGTAAAGAAAATGTTGATACACACACTCATATAAATGTCAAGATTACACAGTATATGCACTTTCTGTAACTTGTCAAGTGCACTACATTACGTTAATAAAGTTACATAACACAAGTACATTTGGCCATACGTAGACATATATGAGCCCTAATTAAACATGGAAGGGTGGAGCCAAATTTACGCTGCTCCAAACCTTCCATGCCATGGCAGTGCAGCGTTTAAAAAGTATAAGAGCCAGATCTACTAGTCTGCACAGATGTTTATCAGTTTTTGGTCTTAATATTAAGCCTGCTAGCCACTGTTCAGGTGTGGGAGTGAACAGTTGAATCTACTATCTCTGATATAATCTCCATAAGCTCCACCAAGGCTCAAGCAATCACCGGACAGTCCAGCACCATAAGTCAGAACCGGCCTCAGACTGATGACATCTCAGACACTCTGAAAACGCTTCCTTAAACATGTGATGCATACATATTTGGGTGAGGGAGGTCTATGTAAATAGTTAAATTGCGTGTCTGTAAGTCTCAGGTTTCTGGAGAACTTCTTTACCTGTTCCAGTACCTTCTTCCATTGTTCAGCTGTGACCGCCTTCCCCATCTCAGTTGCTATTTTATCCCCGACTCCATAGTACTAAGACAATTGTTGTGTGTTTAATAAGGTGTCAACAAGCCCTGTAGCGGCCCAGAGGTATTGGGCTGTTCTTGCTCCCATTCCTAAGTCCGGTGCAAAGACGTGTCTGGCATTTTAGGTAAGAAAGTGACCTGCCAATATCCCATAGGTTTTGCATATATCCCGAATGTGCACAGAGAGTTTTCAGGTATAGGACACCTAGGAAACAGACAGGACTTGGACCAGTTTCAGTTTAATTTATTTATATCAGTTTAATAAAACCATCACAATTAATAAGTATTTTATACAAGATTAAAAGAATAAAATATGAAAATAGAGTACATGATCCACTTTGAAATAGATACAAACAGATAGATAAAAGCTTAGAACTAAAGCGCGCTGGATTAAGATATTACTTTGGGCGGCTGTTACATCTGTTGTCAATACATTTTTGGAACCTAGTGAGAAATTTACAAATTAACAGTTTAGCACAGTATCCTCCAGGTTCAGAGAGGAAACAATTGCCTGCCTGCATGTTTGTATACCTCTGGAGTTAAAGAACGTTCTCAATACTTCACTCCATGCTTGCTTTAATTGTGGGAATATGCAAACCAAGTGGATTAGGTCCTATTTTGGTGCCTCACAAAGTCTACATGCAATGACACCATTAGCTTGTGAGGACAGTTTCTCCACTAGTGACAGAAATAACCCTAACCTTAGGATCATAAATCTCCATTTTGTGAGCACTGAGTAGATGACCCAGTTAATTTTAAGAGTAGACATCTCCCTGAATTTCTATCTGAATAGACAGGGCCTGATTCACAGAACTAACTTACGTCAAAATCCTAAACTTACAACAATTTTGGTATTCACAGAATGAACTTACACATTTGGGTATTCACAGAATGAACTTACACATTTGGGTATTCACAAAATGAACTTACACATTTGGGTATTCACAGAATGAACTTACTACCATTTTGGTATTCACAGAATGAACTTACTCATTTTGGTATTCACAGAAGGCACTTACTCATCAATGAGTAAGTGCCTTCTGTGAATACCAAAATGTGTAAGTTACACAAAATGAGTAAGTTACACAAAATGTGTAAGTTACACAAAATGAGTAAGTTACACAAAATGTGTAAGTGCCATCTGTGAATACCAAAATGAGTAAGTTCATTCTGTGAATACCAAAATGAGTAAGTTCATTCTGTGAATACCAAAATGAGTAAGTTCATTCTGTGAATACCAAAATGGTAGTAAGTTTAGGATTTTGTCGTAAGTTAGTTCTGTGAATCGGGCCCAGAGACACCACATGCCATCTGCCAAATCCCTCCACTCCCCAGTCAAGGGCCATTATCCGTAACTTGCATGCCAGTGGAGCAATGGCTAGTGTGAATATGTCTGGTGCCTCTCCATATATCAAAGTGGTCTGAAATGACCTGGCCCATGTGGACCCTGGCCATTGATTTGCTGTATAGTAACTATATCCAGCTGAGAAATTTCAGAACCAGCCCCATTTTCTGAAGGAATGAAATGAGGTTTGTCCAGCTAAGTGTTTTGAATGCCCTTTCGATGTCAAGAGACACCACCAGGCACGTATCATATCCCCCCACCCTCCCACTGGCCTCCAGCAGCCCCAGCAAACACTGGATATTCAAAAGCATGCTATTTCTCAGTATAAATCCATTTTCGTCTGAATGAACTATTGGTCTGATAGTGGAACATAGCCTTATATAATATTATTATCCCCAATATTTTAAAATCCATGTGGAGTTAAGACAAGGGGAGATAAGGCCACACATCTAATGGGTCTCGTCCCTGTTTAGGCAAGACCATGATTTGTACCTTCCTAAGGAACTGCAGTAGAATTCCAGTCCAGTCTTGCTTCACCATACATTTAGAGTAATTTCGGTGTCAAGTGTGCTCTGTATCTGGCATAAAACTTAGTAGGGAGGCCACTTATGCCTGATGTTTTGTTTCTCACTATTTAAGCTATAGTGGTATGTATTTCCTATGCTTGGAGGAGTTCCTTAAGTTTGTAATGTTGTAATGGATCTATCTGGGGGGCAAGAATCACTTGAATGAAATCTTGATTTGAGTAGACAGTGGAGGAGTCAGTGTATATTGTTCAATAATATGCAACGAAGGCTGCATTAATTCCTTCCTGTGTGTTAATCACCACTCCCTCTGGGGATCTGATGGCACCTTTCAGGGTTCATGCAATGTCGTTTTTTAACAATAAGGCCCACAATCTACCAGCTCACCCCTCTTCGCCATGTTATCGAGCTACATGCTTCTTGTAACCGAGTTTCCGCAATCTACCACAGAATTTTAAATGGCTTCTTCTAAGTTCTTAATGACACCCCTTCCGGTCTGGGGGAGAAGAGGCTGCGTTTTCTGTCAGACGTATATAATGCCCAGTTTCAAAGATGTCTCTCATCTTTGAAGCTTCGTGTAGTCCTCATGCAATGGCAGCAAACTACCACTTTGAATGCATCCCATTCAGTTGATCAATTCAAGACAGGACCTTCATTTCTGATGCAATTTTGAGTTATGTGGGTATGTATGGTGTCTCTAAATGGTGTGTCCAACAATGCCATGGGAGTGGGGATGTGAAATCACAACAACTATGCTCCAGTGAGAGAGGCCCTTAACCTTAGATGACCGACTCGATTGGGCTCTCATGTTACCATTGACTGCTCAGTTGAAATACCTGTTTCTGGTGCAGTTCAAGGTACTCACAGTGATGTCGGCTGCTCTGGGCATCAGGGCCGGCCTCCCATGTCTGCTCCCCATCCAATTCACCAGACCGCTCAGCGTTTGAGCCATGTTCCAATAGCAGCACCTTGAAAGGGTTCTTACTTTGTTGCAAAATGCTGGCCACCACCTGGGCTCTGTTTATGGCCACCTGTGTATCCATTGGATGGCCAAGGGTCTTCAGTGTCTCAGCGTTTGAGCCACGTTCCGATGCCAGCACCTTGAAAGGGTTATTACTTTGTTGCAGAATGCTGACCACCACCTGGGCTCTGTTCCTGGTCACCTGTTTATCTATTGGATGGCCTAGGGTCCCCAGCCCTGACCCCCTACCCCGGAAGCAATGCCACCCTTCTTCAGATACCTTATCCTCTGATGAGAGTGCTGCACCCTTTGATTGCAGCCAGGTCCAGGCCGCCTGATATGACTGGAATCCTTCCACGAACTAAACATATTTCAAGATTTAGATCTTGGCGGTCCGACCGCCAGCCCGCCACTGTGATGGTCTCTGAAACACCGTTGAGCTGACGGCTGTGCACCCGCCCTATCTAGATGTATATGTGATAGACAAAAGACAGCAGCACGCTTCAGTGCTGGTGAACCGCCAACCGCTGCATCATGCTGAGCAGATCTGGATGTTCCCGTTGGCCTGGTGGTGCCCTGTTAGCAGAGTACTGATGAGGGGTGACCCTGGAGGTGGCGAGACAGGTAAGTGACATCTGGTTTTATGAAAATCACATATATGTTGTGTAGGTGTACATATATGTCTGTGGGATATGTGTTGGGAGCTTTCAAGACCTCCCTCAACCAATACCACCGCCTGCTGAGGTCAACAAGCCTTTGCAGCATACATCGAAACTAGCGTCAACAACACCATTAAACTTTTCAACATCGTTAAGGAATCCTTCAACCCGGCTGCCAGCAAAAACAACATCACACACTCACAGGAGCTGTGCGACAACCTCACCCACTTCTTCCATGACAAGATCGCAACCATATACAGAAACTTAAACCCCAACCCACACCTACGGACTTCCTTGACAGACACAACATCATCGCAACAACACAAATTACATACACTGACACCTGGAACATCCTCTCCACCCAGGACACCACTTCCACTATGAAATCCATTGACTCAAGAGCTCCCACAGACCCATGCCTGCACCACACCTTCAACTTCAGAAACCAAAGGATTGGCCAGGAACTCATCACCCTACTCAACAACTCTATCACTACCACAACATTTCCTGACACCTGGAAATACGCCGAAGTTAGACCACTACTTAAAAAACCTTCCACCTATCCCAGTGAACTCAACTGGCCAATCTCACTGCTCCCATTCCCAGTGAAGGTCCTCTAAAAGATCATCGACAATCATCTCATGACACACTTGGAGCAGAACCAGCTACTCAACGCCTCCTAATCTGGCTTCCTCAGCAATCACAGCACCGAAACTGACCTGATCGCAGCCACTGATGACATTCAGACCCTCCTCAACCGAGGAGAAACAGCAACCTTGATCCACCTCGACCTCTCGGCAGCCTGCAACACAGTATGCCACCACACACTGATTGAAAGACTCCACCACATCAGCGTCCAAGGGGACGTGCTCAGATGTATTACCTCCTTCCTCACCAGAAGAACCCAGAGGATCCACCTCCCACCTTTTACCTCTGCACCCAAGGAGATCACCTGTGGTGTACCCCAGGGCTCATCCCTCAGACCAACACTCTTCAATGCATATGTGACCCTCCCTGGCCAACATCATCAGATCCCTTGTCTCAACATAATTTCCTACGCAGGCAACACCCAACTCATCCACTCACTCACTGACGACTCCACCACCACCAAAACCAGCTTCCACAGATGCATGACAAACTTCGCCAATTTGATGAAGACCAACTGCCTGCAGCTGAACACAGACAAGACAGAAGTGCTGATCTCTGGCAACAGCAGAAACACATGGAACGACTCATGGTGGTGGTAGCACCCACTCCCTCCAACCACGCCAGAAACCTCAGACTCATCATTGACAACAAGCTCACCATGAAATCACAGATCAACACCATCACCTCTGCCTGCTTCCTCACTCTGTGCAAGTTACGTAAAATCTTCAAATGGGTACCCCATACACACGAAATGCACCATGACACAAGCCCTCATCACCAGCCGTCTGGACTACAGCAATGCCTTCTATGTAGGAATTGCGATGCACCTTCTACAGAGACTTCAGACCATACAGTACGCCACAACGAGACTCATCCTCGGCCTTCCCCGACGTACCCACATCACACCCCAACTCAGGAAATTCCACTGGCTCCCCGTACAGAAGAGATGCCAATTCAAGCTGCTGACCCACGCAGACAAGGCTCTACACAACCAAGGACCCGCCTACATTAACCACTGCAAACCTTTGAGAAGACTATGCTCTGCCTCCCTTTTACTTGCCCATACAAGGGAAGACTGTCAAAAAAGCCCACTCCATTGCGGTCCTGCCAACATCTAAATCAGGCCCTTAGTTGCTGATTAGAAGCCATGTAGGAGTCACATCACCTCTTCAAGGACCCTTGTTTCTTAAAAGGTGCAGCAGGAGGTCTCTGTCCTTTTAATTATGCAAGTGTACAGTTAAGGGAATGGCACAGCCCCTGGACAAGCTGGAAAAGAGGACCTGTGCCCATCAGCGCTCCTCAGTGAGCTGCTCCATGTTCAGGCCTTCTGTGTGTTCTAGTATAACAATCAGACAAATGATATTATGTCTGGAGTGCCCCGCTGAGTCATCTGCTCTGTGTTTAAGCTCCCTCACTCCCAAATTAAACATCTATATTTGGGCCTGGGTATCTTTCAATGTTGGGTGCTGTCAGAACCCCTTTCAAAGGACGATGGGGCATGCAAGGGCTAATGGCCCAAAATGTGGTGTTTGAGGCCTTTTACTCCTGATGTCCCAGGGCCCGACCCAATATGAATCCTGAGCAATTGGGGCAAATGGGCCAAGTACCCCTTCTGCACCTGACTCTCAGTGGTAGCTGTAGACAAGCAGTCAAAGACTCTCTTGGTGGGGGAGTGAAGATACAGGTATGGGAACACGACTCATAATTTAAAGTGCACACAGTATGAACAATAAGTAGGCTTTGGCAGAGTTTGCAGAGTTCTGCTATGCAGAACTTCGTAAAGTGACAAAAAACCTCTGCCGACGCTACGCGCAGTTCCGCAAGCAGCAGAGTGTGATACGTCACGCTGCTCATGCTGATTTTTAGCACTGAGTGTTTGTCCCATGCTGGAAAATCAGTGTGAACAGCATCACGTGCTGTGCAAGAGGGCACTGCTTCTTTCTGCTGCTCCGGTAGATGTTCTACTTGAGTGGCAGCTACCTCAACGTGAGTGGAAGGTTTCTTAATGCAAGCGATAGTGAACAGCTGCAACTGCCCGTGTTGAGAAATCGTGCTGGGAGGTGGTCTGGAGTAAGATTGTCCTCGCCCACACTCACCAGTTTAACGTTGGTGAGCTGCGGGAGAGGAAAACTCTGCTTTGCACTACTACATGGAGTTTTTCAGAGCTCCCCACTGTATGCGGAGCATGGAGTGGGAAAAACTCTGCAAACTCTTTGAGCAGAGCGGAATTTCATGTCCAGGCCTAACAATAAGTCAATGTCCAGTCCAATGCTTACTTCTATAAGAAAAATAAGTATTTTTTTTCTAACTCTACCCAATCAAAGGAATAACGAGTTTCATGAGCAATAACACAATCCCCTTGATGTCGGGGCTCTATTAGTCCTCAAGGAATCAGTCAGGGGCTAGTCTTAGTGTGTGAGCCTGACCTGCAGGTCACAGCCACAATCTTTTTGTCCAGACAGCGACCCAAACTCTTGGCCACAGTGGTACTGATAGGCCCTCCTGGCATATCGTCTTGGTGCAAAGTCTTCCGGTGTGATCATCTTCACCACAGCAGCCCCTCCTGGCATACATGATAGCTGATAAAGGAGGACACAAGTGTCAATGGTCTTGGCCCAATAAGTTCAACTGTGGTCCCCACTGGCATCAGGGTCCCCGCACTAAGGCAGTGGGGTCCTTGTGCTTCCTGCACAGCGCTCCTTACATAGCTCAGATCACGCTGGCCCTCTCCTGGAATATGTGGTTTGCTGAACCATTCCTAAACATGGTCAATGACCCGATCGGTGTGCAGGCTTTCTCCTCACACCTCCCTCAGGGAGTCTTCTCAGTAGGACTCCCCACTGGACCTTGCTCTCGCCAATGCTTTCCACTTTCTTACAGAGCACACTGGTTTTGGCAAGCAGGCATGCACTGGTGCTCCAGGCTCTAAAACAGGTGGTCTTGGTTCCCTGAGTAAGGTCCCCTCACCCAGAAGGGAGATTAGCATGCCTTTGCCCCCAGTCCTGGTCACAGACAGAAGTCTTGCAGAGATTTTCTATTAGAAATTGGGTTACTGATTGACTAGGGTGCTCTTGGTGGGCAACCTCCACTCCTGGCAAAATTCCTGTAGCCCTCCAGGATGGCAAGCTCAAATAATATCTTTGCAGATGAGACCACAGACACAAACAGTCAGGTAGAGTAAACATTAATTTAGAAAAAGCAAAAAGGCCAATCAGGAAAAACTTAGCACTCAAATTTGACTTAGATATAGGATGGTACTGTACACCAAATCACTGTATGGCACATCACAAACACAAGTCCTATCCTTGCTGCTGACCAACAATATTTAGAAATTGTTTTACTGGTTGATTAGGGTATGAGCCCTGGTCAAGCATCAACCACAATCCTAGTCAGGGTACGGCAACCCTAAATTAATCTGTGCTCAACCCCCTGGTAGCTTGGCGCAGAGCAGTCAGGCTTAACTTAGAGGCAATGTGTAAAGTATTTGTGCAACATTTCAACCAGTAAAACAGTGAAAACATTACACAAAAACTCCAACACCATGTTAGTACAATAGAACTTAATTGAATAAATAAAATAAGGCCAAAATAAAAAAATCCAAACAATAGAACCGAAGATTTGGATTTCAACTTTGTTAGGGAAAATAGCTCCAAAAGGTGTAAAGCACCAACTGTGGATATCTGGCCATGACAAACTGGGGAAGAGTCACAAGTTAAGGCCGATAGCGATGGAGCGCAGGCCAGATACAGGCACCCAATTGGTCCCATTGAACAGAGCACCTTTAATCCTGGGTTGCAGAGCATTGCGTAGATCCGCGTTGAAGATGTGTTGAATAACCGAAGCAATGCGTCGGTTCTGATATGCTGCAAGGTTGCGGTGCAAGAACATGTTGTGTCAACGTTGAGGATCCCGTTGACGAGGGATTGTGATGTGAAGTCCAGAGTCGGGGATGTGTCGGTACTGAGGAACTGTGAGGCTGCAATGCTTAGTCTGGCTTTGTCATTGAGGATGCTGTTGATGAGAGATATGAGGGCCTGTACTGAGGGTGCGTTGCACAGTGGCGGTTCCGAAGGTGATGTGGGCTGCAATGCAGATGTGAGTCTTTGCAACATTTCAATCCATGCAGCAGCGGAGATGTGTTGGTTCTGCTCGTGGTTGCACCGCAGAGGAGATGCGTCAGTTCCACTGGATCCACAGAGGCTGGCAAATTACCTTAGGCCCACTTTCAATGGTCTAGGACTTGGGTGGCACCAATTACAGGGAATACTTACAGATGGCAGAGTCCAGGTGCAGATGCAAGGATGTTGGAAGCCTGTTATGTCCCTGAGGCTTCAGATCAGGAGGCAAGCAAACTAGCCCTTGGAGTCTCTCTTTTTTCTGAATTCAAGAGATGCAAGTCAAGTCCTTTTCACCTAGGCAAAAAGGCAGCAGGCAACAGGTCAGCACCGCAGGATAGCAGTTCCTTCAGAGCAGCAGTCTAGCAGAGTGGCATTCCTTTCAGCAGCACAGCAGTCTTTCTTTCTTGCAGAGTATCTAAAGATCCAGAAGTGTCCTGAAGTGGTGGTGCCTGAGGTCCTTCTTTTATATACTTTGGCCTTTGAAGTGGGGAAAAGCTTCTAGAGACATTCCTTGAAGTGTACAGATGCCCTGCCTTCCTGGATCTGGTTCCAGACTAACTACATGGGGTATGCAACCCTTTGTGTGGAGACAGGGCACAGCCTCTTCAGGTATAAGTGAGGCTGGGTTCAGCTCCTCCCTCCCGTCCTACCCGTGATGGCCAATCCGGTCACACCTAAGTTTCCGTTGTTTGTGACTGTCTAGGAGGAAAACACAAAGCCCAACTGCTAACTACACCCAGTCATGTGATGAGAGATACTTGTAAGTATTAAACAGGATGGTTTGGGCCTGGCAAAAGGTATATTTTTCCAGATTACCATGGCAGGTTAAAACTGCACCCACAGGATCTGAAATGGAAGGCCTGAGGCGTGTTTGAAGGGCTGCTTAAGTGGGTGGCACAACCGGTGCTGCAGGTCCACTAGAAGCATTTAATTTGCATGACCTGGGCACATGTAGTGCAATATACTATGGACTTAAAAGTAAATTAAATATGCCTATTGGGTATAAGCCAATGTTTCTAACAAGCAGGCTTAGAGGAACACTCAGAAACCTAGGGAGGGTGGAGAGATCCTTTCTACATGAAAGGTGAGGGGATACATACTCCCACTGAAACAATTTTAATGCAGAAACTGGTATCTTCTCACTGAAAAAGAATGATCAAAGGAAGAAGAGGGAAAGAGCAGTATACATACTTCCACCGCACTCAGAGGTGGGAAGAGGAAAAACCTCTATTTTTATTTATAACCCTCACCCACTCTAGCAGTGGCATGCTTCATCATCGGGTTCACTCTGACTCCTAAAGGTCAGGGTGGGCTCGACCATATTCCAGGGAGCACTTAGAAAACAAGTTGTTTTACTGCTTAGGGTTTTTTTTAACATTAGGATAAATATCCCTAACTCACCTTAGGTATCCCTTTATTAGTGGGGTGAGCAGGGATATTAAAAATAAATAAGGAAGGGGCGATACGGATATTGTGGTCCTATGACCTTAAACTAAATGCGGCAACATGTTTCTGCCCTACTCTTTTGGCCCGTGTGGGTCTGGGGCATTCGTCAGGGCGATACCAGAGAAGCGATCCCCCAGTAGCCTCATCTTGCAGTTTTACAAAAGAGAGCATATAATGCCAAAGAATTGCTCCGGCATGCAACAACACAATAACACAGAAAGTTAAAAAACTGTACTTGCTGTTCTTTGGGGAATTACCCTATGGACAGAAGTACAAAGAAGACAGTAATCTAATTAGTTACACATTTCACTCATCATCTCTTAATCAAAATTATCTCCCATGGGAGCAGGCTCATGAATATTTCCAAAAACATATGAGATTTGTACGCAGCCTGCCCACCAAATTCATACTCTATGATTTGCACAGAATTATGCATCCGTATTTTGTGAATATTTTAGAGATCAAAGACTCATTAATTGCATGATTCTGCTTAGGCACAAGAGGACAAGGTACCCCAAATTTATAGATAGTCATAAATCATCCACATCTGGGAAATACCTGCTGGGTATTTTCTTGTTAGTAGTTTATCTGCCAGCCTTTTGGCTTGTATTTTGAAGTCTCTGGTCTCAGTGCAATTTCTCCTCAGCCTGAGGAACTGGCCAAAAGGAAGGTTCTCCTTTAAATGTCTTGGGTGGAAGCTATTGTAAAGGAGTAAACAGTTTTTGGTGGTGGGTTTTTCGTGTGTCGTTGTCTTCAGGCACCCTTCCACTGCATAGATATTGAGGTCAAGGAATACCAGCTGAGATCTGCTCATGGTGTGCGTGAATCTGAGAAAAATTTCTTGAAGATTCAGACAGGCAATAAATTCATCCGACCTGGACTCTTCGCCCTCCCAAACCAGCAGAATATCATCGATGTACCTTTTCCAAAGTGTGATGTGTTGGCGATATGGGTTGGTGTCTGTCAGGATTTTGTGCTTCTCAAGGTGGTGCACGTATAATCCGGCCACACTTGGGGCGAATGTGCTGCCCATACTGGTCCTGTGTTGTTGACGGAACAAGGTGTTCTCAAAACGGAAATAATGCTCTGTCAGGGTCCACTTGCAGCACTCCAACACCAGATGTCTCGGTGTCTCGTAGGTCCAGTTCTCTTCATACAGGACCTCCTCAATGATGTCTAGGGTCTCCTTATGTGGTAGGCTGGTATACAGGCTTACGACGTCCAACCCTATGAGGATGCTAGTTCCTGGGTTGAACTGCAAGTCTTTAAGAAGACAAAGTACCGCCTTTGTATCCTGTAGGTATGTGTTTGTTCCTTGTATCAGAGGACGTAAAAAGGCATCGGCGAATTTTGAAAGGAGTTCCAGTATGGATCCTATACCGGAAACAATGGGTCGTCCAGGCGGGTCCTCAAGTAACTTGTGTCCCTTGGGTATTGTGTAGAAATAAGGGGTTATCGGATGGGTGTTGATCAGGAAATCCCCTTCTTTCTTGGTAATCCAATCGTGCAAGATGGCCTCCTCCACCATGCTTACGATTCCTACTCGTAGGTGTTCTGTAGGGTCATCTCGGATGCGTAGGTAGTTCCTCTCATCTTCAAGTAGTCGCATACACTCTCGGCGATATGCCTCAGAGGTCTGTAGCACAATGGCACCCCCTTTGTCTGCCGGTTTCACAACTATGCTGGTGTCGTTGGCCAGTTGTTGGATGGCTTCATGTTCAATTTTGCTCGTGTTGTGGAAGATTTTGATGGCCCTTGGATCAATCTCCCCTACTTTCTTCAAGATAGCTTTTTCAAAGGCTAGGAGTTCCACAGGCAATGTGGCTGATGAGGGGGGGGTGAAGTTGGATTTCAGATGTAGGCCTGTGTCTCCATTTCTGGTGTCTGTTGTTGGTTTGTTATCAAAGTAGACCTGTAGTTTGATCTTCCGGATAAATTCGTTCAACTCGCAGCTCAGCTTGAATTTGTCCAGGCTTGGTGTGGGGACAAATCCTAAGCCTTTTTCCAGTACTCCCAGTTGGGTGGGTGATAGAGTTTTGCCCGACAGATTGACCACTAGACTGGGTGGTTGCTGGTAGTAGGGTTGTTCGGAGGGTCCATGCTCCTCGTTGTCATCCTCGTAACTTCCAATGGGTATGACCACTGTACCTGCTGTCCTCTTTTCATTCTTCCTCTCTGTGTCCCTTTGGCTCTCCCTAAAAAAGGAGTTGATTGTCCCGGGTATTCGGGTTGTTGAGCCGAGTTCCAGTATGTGTAGGGTTGTTGTTGGAACTGTGGTGGTCCATAGAAGAAAGAGGGGGCGGGGAAGGGCGGGGGGTCTTGGAAGGTGGGCCATCCATGTCCTTGTCCGTGTCCGCCTCAGTTCCTCATCCTTCCACCTTGGTTGCGCCTATTCCTGGAGGTACCCCTCCTGTTGTATCCCGTATCGGAGCTGTCAGAGCCGGTGTCTGATCCCTCTGTGTCAGTGTTGTAACCAGGGTTTCTACCTGTTGGGTTGTAGTCAACTCGAGTGTAGGGGTAGACTCTCTCATGTGTAAAATTCTTTGAATCCTTCTTGAATTTCTGGTATTTTGTGTCTTTCAATGTTACTTCAAACTCGGTCATGGTTTTCTTCAGCTCCTCAAGTCTTTTTTCAGCTCTGAGACTGATTGGAAAGATTTTAGGCGAACCTCGATGGTATGGATCTCATCCTTCATCTCTTGTGAGAGCCGTGCCGCTGTTTTTATGATAAGTACCAACCAATCTCTGGTGCAATGCCACAAGATTAGGGACCAATCTTTCTTAAATGCCTTGTCCTGTTGGAAGATGAATGGTTTGTTGTGTACAATCAACCCACGGGTGCCGCATTCACTCTCAGATATTCAGTCATCATGATCCCATGGATCATGGTTTTTAACTGGTTCCTCTTGAGTTCTGTTAACTCATCCCAACACTGGCCTGCTTCATTTGTGTCTGTATTAGGTGTCGCAGTGAATGGGGTCATGGATGATAGAATTCTTTCCACTTCCTTTTCTGAAAAAGTGAGGCCCGTAATTTCAGCCAAGGTGTCTGTGTCGCGTGGTGTAACAATAAGTGTAAGGGCGGGGAAACTGCCACAGCTGTGCGCTGTCTCAATACAACCAAAAAATCGGGGGAGGTAGAGGTTAAGGCTAGGTTTACCCTCCTTACTGTATATAGTTTCACAAAATTCGAGAATATTGAAAAAAACCTAACCTATGGGGGAACTAGGATTCAACTACACACAGGGCTGGTGACATAAGATGTAGGAGTGTACCATATACCATTCACATATTCTGATTCTGATTTGACAGTAGTTAGTATGTATATCCTGACTACATGAATGACTACATGAGATCAAGGTGTCTGTGCATGTGATTTGTGCATTAAGCTGTTTTTACAGTCCGGTCAATGTTGGGGTTGTGTTAGTCATTATGTAAGATGTTTGCCACATCTCATCTCTGACTCATATTTACATGTGTCCTCTGCCAGAATACGTAGGAGATGACCAACTGTGCATTGGCCTTTCCCAGTGCTGGGGGACATGGAGGATGAGGACATCATAAAGAAATTCCGTCTGAATCGCCTTACCCTTCAAGAGCTATGTGCTTAGTTGGAGCCCCATTTGAGGCCTCACAGAACATATCCAACAGCTTTGACACCAACAGTAAAGGTGATGGCCGCCCTGCATTTCTTTGCCACTGTTTTGTTTCAGTACACGGTGGCCATTGCAGCTGGGATGTCTCAACCTATATTCAGCATGGTGCTGCGTGACGTCCTGTCCGCATTGTTGACCTACGAGGACCACTACATCCACTTTCCAAGGAGACATGAATTGGCAAATGTGAAGGGAGAATTTTATGACCTTGGTCACATACCTAATGTTGTTGGAGCCATTGACTGCACACACGCAACTGTTGCAGAATGCGGCCGCTAGACTGCTTACGGGCATATCGAAATTTGCACCGATCTCAAGTGAAATCAAAAGACTGCACTGGTTACCCGTTAAGAAGCGGGTGCAATTCAAATCCCTTTGTTTGGTCTTTAGGGCCCTACTAGGCTCAGGTTCGGATCACTTGAAACAGCAATTTCAGTGGTACGTTCCCAAAAGATCACTTCGCTCCCTTGGAGCAAAACTAGTGATAGTACCACCTACAAAAAAAGCTAGGTGGGGAGGCAGAAGTTTTGCTGCTGGCGCGGCAAAGGCTTGGAATAACCTACCTTTTCATCTGAGGAATGCTACTGATCTATTGGCTTTTAGGAAGGCCCTAAAATGTGGCTGTTTGATTTATAAACTGGTTGTAAATAATGTATTACTTGGAGGACTGTAGCTAGTGCCAGGACACTATAGGGTAACTGCTGCGCTTTACAAATTTCTCTAACATAACATAACATAATGTTGGCCTAGTTCCACCACAGGCATGTGAGCACATCTACCGTAACAGGAAGCATTACCATTCAATTAATGTGCAAGTGGTATGCCAAGCGGATATGATTATCTCCCATGTATGTGCCAAATATCCGGGTTCTGCACATGACTCCTACATACTGCGTAACAGCATCACCCCACAATTGATGGAAAATCTGCATTCGGAGCGTGCGTGGCTTGTTGGTGAGTAAGCTGTATCAAGTAGTGTGCTGTATATGTGACATGCTGTTCTCCTCCACTATTTCTATTACAAACTTGGTCCGTGTTTCTCACATCTAAGTGACTCTGCGTATCCCAACCGGCCTTGGTTGCTGAGCCCACTGAGAAATCCAAGGAGCCCAGGGGAAGTCCGCTTCAATGATGCCCATGGGAGGGCACGTCGTGTAGTGGAGCGTGCTTTTCGACTTCTGAAGGCTAGATTTCGGTGTCTGGACAAGAGCGGTGGTGCACTACTCTACTCTCCCCAAAAGGTGTGTCAGATCATAGTTGCATGCTGCATGCTCCACAACCTGGCCTTGCGCAAAGAGATCCCCCTGATTCTGGACGATGATGAGCAGCAGATGCCCCCCGCTGCAAATCCACACATGCCCAGTGATGATGATAGTGGAGAAGAGGAAGGTGTTGACCTGCATCAACAGCTCATCGACAACTACTTCCCTTGAGTGCAAGTTACCATTGAACAACTATGACATTGTCTGTTGGCTTTGCTGTTAGTGGCGAAGCATGGATGATGTGTTTGGATGCTGACTGTTTTTGGCTCACTGCTAAGGGCTGATGTGTGTGGCACAGTGTATTGGTTTTCACTTACCTCATGTCTATGTTGATGGTATTGGTCATTGCTATGTGTGATGAATCTTGTATGGTGTTGACTAGTGGTGTGTTGTTGCCGTAATGCCATCACATGACAAGTCAATGTCATCCTCTTGCATCTTTCTAGGTTCCTCCGCCCCATCAATGTCTCGTCGCAATCAGAGCTTGTGGTACATTGGAATCAGAGTTGACATTGTACATACTGTTATAAGCATGGAACTGACACAAAGGCATAGGTGTGTAAATAGTGTTTATTTACTATTAGATTGTGTTAAAATTAAAGTGAATGTAAGGTAATTTGTGCATAGTGAGTGTATGAGTTGTCAGTGATGGTAAAGGAGACAAATAGAGTAGTCCCCACATTAATGGAATTAAACAATCCAACAAACTCCTGCCATCAACATGGCAATGTGGGATTGGATAACCAACAAAGTCAATGTTCAGTGCAACACATGTGCCATCATGGCTGGCTCAGCGAATTGGCTTCGGTTGGTGCTTTGACACATGATCCTCCCGTGGTGTTTCTGGGACGGCCCCTCTTGTGTTTGGCAGGGGGTGCCTCTGCTGCAGGCTCAGAGGTGTCTGAGGAGTCATTGTCTTGCAACTCACCCTTCTCTGTGGCCGCAGCTGAGGTGGTGGGAGTTTCAGCAGGCTAGCCACTGGAGGGGGGTTGAGCCGTCATTTGAGCAGCATGTATGTCCTTCAGAACACCCACAAGCTGGCCCATGAGATCCACAAGTTGTCCCACTTGTGTGTCCATGGACCTCTGCAGCAGGCGGAGCTCACGCAGTTCTTCTACAACCTGGCCCATCTGTCCCTGGTTCTGTTGGTATGCACCGAGGACTCTTGCAACGGTGGCCAGGGCTTCTGTCTCAGTGTCCTCATGTGATTGTCTCCCAGTTGCCCTCCCACCTGCCCTGCTGACACGGACCTATGGCATTGACTGTCAACACCCCCGCACACTATCTCCGGCATCCTCAGCTTGTGTGGTGGTGATGATAACCACTGAGCCAGGGACAGTGTTGCAGGCAGCAGTGGTGATGGTGGAAGTGCTGCAGCACAGGTCGTTATAGCAGGGGTCAGCGTAGTGGTTGTTGCTGGTGTGTTGATAGTTGTGGTGGTGGTGGGGATAATGAGGCCCTGAGACGGAGTGCGCCCTGGCAGTCCTGAGGGGCCAGGTTGTTGCTCCTCATCCGAGAAACGTAGAGAATCAGCATCAGAGAGTTCACGTTCCGGGGGGGAGACTGGCTCTGCTGGTTGGTGGTGTTTTCGCCAGCTATTGCTTGTGAATCTCCTGTTGGACAGAGGTTAGATTGTCAGGTAAGTGCACTCCACAACCTTGGTGACACAGTTTTGGTTGTTTCAGTTGATACGCAAAACATTTTACATTGCAATCACTTGGTATTGGTAGAAGATTTTCAGCATCATGACATGATGTCGACGTACATACACGACTTGTTATTATTGTGACATGTAAATAACAACCATTTGACATGTACAGATAGTGTGTTTACAAGGACATGTCATCATCTACCAAATTTGTGCACATTCACTTTGTTTTATGCTTGGATATTGTAGAGTTTTCTGAGAATCTGTTTCAGCTATGCCAAATCTTAATGATTTCATTAGTTAATATTGGTTTCAAATCATGTGGTTTTCTTTTTTTGACAGATTGACCATGCATGTGGTGGGTTCATATGAGCCTTCATGCTCTCAAACAATGGGAATTACACGTTGCATTGTGTGCTTTGCATGATTGGGCCCTGATTTTATTTCTCATGTGACTTTGTGATTCAAAGTGTAATTGCTGTGACATTTACATGTGCTTAGCTGTGTGCGCACTGGATGTGACATTTTGATCTGTACAGAGTTGGCTAACAGGTGAGGGATGTGTTGGTCATATGTCTCCATGCATTTTGAGAAGGAGGACAGGGGGCAGGCGATGACTACATACCTGTTAGGTGGCACAGTGGAGGGAGATGGTTGCCACATCGCTCTTGGGTGGGCTGAGTGCTCCATCCTGCTCAGGGGTGATGCAAGTGAGCATGAGTAGGCTACCTACCTGTAAGGTGGAGTAGAGCAATGAAATGGCTTCCACATGGCTCTTGGTGGGGTGAGTGTTCCATCCTGCTCAGCTGTGAGTCAAGGGTACCTGGTGGGAGTTGTAGTGCTGGTTGTCTGTACACACACCCCCCTCCCTGTTGAGAAGGCTACCTCCCTGTGAAGTGGGGCAGAGGAAGGGAATAGGTTACACATGGCTCTTGGGTGAGGTGAGTGTTCCATCCTGCTCAGCTGTGGGACAAGGGTGCCTGGTAGGAGTTGTAGTGCTGGCTGCCTGTACACACACACCATTACCTGTGGAGAAGGCTACCTCCCTGTGAGGTGGGGAAGAGAAAGGGAATAGGTTACACATGGCTCTTGGGTGGGGTGAGTGTTCCATCCTGCTCAGCTGTGGGACAAGGGTGCCTTGTGGGAGTTGTAGTGCTGGCTGCCTGTACACACACCCCCTCCCTGTTGAAAAGGCTACCTCCCTGTGAAGTGGGACAGAGGAAGGGAATAGGTTACACATGGCTCTTGGGTGGGGTGAGTGTTCCATCCTGCTCAGCTGTGGGACAAGGGTGCCTAGTGGGAGTTGTAGTGCTGGCTGCCTGTACACACGCCCCCATGGAAATATTGCTACCTACATTTGAAGTGAATCTGAGGAAGGAAATGACAGATATGTGGGGCATGTTTTGGGAAGAGTGTGTTGTACAGAAGTGCATTTTGGTCTAGAAAGTGTGGCTTTCTAGTTTTGCAAGACAGTACATGGCAGTGTGATGGGATACATTTGTTGGTACTTACCAGCCTCCACTCCCCCAGCAATTCCTGTGAGACTCTCTGGATGCAGTATGGCAAGCACCTTCTCCTCCCATTCAGTGAATGTTAGTGGTGGAATGGGAGGGCCACCGCCAGTCCTCTGAGCCGCCTCATGGTTCCTGTTGGCACCGTATTTGTACCTGGCCTTTAGGTCATGCCACCTCTTCTTGATGTCACGCAGTGTGCGCAGGGTGGTCCCTACTGAATTGACTTTGTTGACTATCCTTTCCCACATTTGATTTTTTCTGACTAGTGGTGTCTGTTGGACCATGCTTCCAAACAAATGTGGTTCTACTCTAATTATCTCATCTACCATCAATGACAACTCATTGTCTGTGAATTTGGGCATTTTCTTCTGTGCCATGGTGTGTGATGTGCAAATAGGTGACAAGTGCAGGTGGGAAGGTGGTGGTGGAGATGTGTGATGTGTGTGTTGGTAGTGTTGGTGTGGGTGGTTGTGATGGTGTGATGTGTGATGAAATGCCTCTCCTTTCAGCTGTGGTGTTTGGCCCTTCATTGCTGGAGTTGTGCAAAGGATGATGGTCAGGGAAGGGGTTGGTTTTATACTCAGCTATGTGGGTGTGTCAAAATGAGGTATTCCTGTCAGGTGTGTTCTCTATGTTGACCTGGGATTGGTTTGGTTTTCAATACCATGGGGGTGTATCATTGGGGTGTGTCAAATGTGTTTGAGGGCAGCGGAAAGAACAGGCACACTTGGAGGCCTTGTTGTGTGGTTGCATTCGACTGCCATTCTTCTTTCCGCACGACCGCAGCGGTCTAAACGCAATGATCGTTCTGCCAGCTCTGCCATTCATCTTTTCACGCGATCGCAGTGGTCGGAAAACAATGATCGTTCCGCCTGCTCCGCCATCTTATCATAATTTCACTTGCGGTCTTTCCGCGTGTGGATCGGCCTTTTTGATGCTTTCCGCAGCATTTCCGTCTGCCTCGGTCGGATTTTCTGGTTTTCCGGATGTGGCGGATGGATTTTTGTGGATTCCGACAGCCGCGGTCGGATTTTGCGTTCATTGCATCGTAATGTGACTGCCGATTTTGCCGGTGAACATGCGGGCATTTTTTTTCCACAAGCATGGCGGTCAGAGGGCTTTACCGTCCACCATCGTAATGACCCCGTTAGTCTTTTTTGTAAAGGCCAAAATCATTCAGCAGGGCAAGGTATCAGGCTGTATCAATTTTGGGCAGATGCTGGAAAAGGTCCTGGTGAAGCTGATGATTTTGGAGGTAAAATACCAGAGCTGGGAAATGGGAATTTCATACCTAGTACTATCGCCAGTCAGATACTTATGTCACCTTCATCCAGTCAAGATTTTTACCTTCAGACTAAGCGCCCACTTATGAGATTGGCAGTGTGGGAGCAGGCCGCCACCCCACCGCTACTGCCTCGCTCCCACACCCCGAAACAGGACTGCCACTCACCAGATTACGAGTAATTTTGTGGTCTGGCAGGTTGGTGGCGAGGTGGCCTCGTGGTGGTGCAGTACAAGCTGCCACAACATCCCCAGGGATTGCGGATCCCTCCTAGCAGTTGTGGTGGTTCTCTGGAGGTCTGACCACCATACTTGTAATACAGCGGTCGAATCACCACAGCACCTCCACCACGAGTTTGGCGGTCCCATGGACTGCCAAACTCCTAATTAGGCCCTTAGTCTCTTTTCCAGAGCTCAAGATCTTCCATCGGGGCAAGTCTGCTGGTTGTGTCTTATGAGGGCTCCGTGGGGCCAAATTCCTTCTCACTGTGGTCCCACTGAAACAGCTTTGCTGCTGTGGAGAAGCTCTGATCGGGGGGAACCTGTTTCATCAGGCCAGAGAGGTTATGCCTTGGGCAGATCAGCTTGGCAGATTTGTCCAGGTCCTCTGGAGGTCATGGAGTAAAACAAATTCTAAGTCCCAGGTTTTCAGGAGTGGTAGGAGAAGTCCAGTTAGTGACACCCAAGGGTCCCAGAATCTCAGGAATAACTCTTGGGGGGTCATGACTCACTCAAGCAGAGGCCACCAGCAGAGATCAGGTCGGGTCCAGTTGGTTCTTGTCAGCTGGGCACTTCAGGAATAAGATATCTTGCAGCTTGTTGTGTCCTGGTAGCCACACGGGGGGTCAGCAACTGACCCTTGGAGTCCACTTCTTTGAATGTGGTACAAGTGGGAGCATATCCAGCCCAGTCCCCTCTCAGGTCTCATAAAGAAGGTACAGTCCTTTTTCTGTTCTTCCACCGTTTTGGAGTCTTCTGTAGAAAGTGTCCGAGGGTGCCACATTTATGCTTGGAATTAGCTTGTGGGTAGTGGTGACTACACTACAGACAATCCCACAGTGCCCCAAACTTATTAAATCAAAGATATAGAAACACGTCTCTTGTGAGGAGCTTGTATGCCCACCCAGATGTGTTGCCAGGGCAATAAACATCCCTTCCCCAGTGGTCACTCCAAACCAGTTATGGTGGCAGCTTTACCCCCACTGGGTTTGGTATGTGACTGACTGGTAGAACATAGGAAGGAATATTTCCTTTTTAGGTGTCATCTGACATTTGTTTGTGAAAGGGGAGGCACCTTTGAAGTAAACTCAGTTCTAGGGACAACCCAACTGGGATTAAAAACACCTCCCCACACCCAGGCCATTAGCTATGCTCTGGGAGCAATTTTCACACCTGAACAGTGCTATTCACCAGCTGGGTGGCAGTTGGAGGTTCATGAAAATAAGCCCCCAAGAGCATCCAGCAGGAAAAAGGCAACTTTCTAAAAGCCACTTTTACCTCATATGTATAAAAAATCTGACTTCAGCATTAAGTTAGGCTTTTAATAAATATCAAAACAGTCATTTAATCATTTTTCTAGTTGATCCATATTCTGAGATAGCAGAATTAATATTTAATGTTGCTTCCCAGTGCTTCAGTGGTAGGACTGGAGTCATGTTTGCCTTGTCACACTCGTGGATGATACAATAGTGCTATGCAGTCCACTATACTACTCTTCAGCTCACCTGCTCCCTCCATAAACATATCCCACCTTGTTAACATAACTCCACTGACAAAAGTTGCTACCACAGCAATAAACCCCATACCCTTGAAACAACATGGCTTCTAATTTTAAGATAATTCCGCATCTTCGACCTTAATAACTTCACTTAAAAACTGTTTAAGAATAGGTCTGAGTTGTTGTCACCTTTTCTATTAGTGATAGCCTATAATGCAATAGTGATTTAGATGAATGTAAATAAGCGGCTAGACTTCTGAAGTGATTTTGTCTGTCTGGAGATGAAATCATCATATAATATGTTTATCTAGATTACCTTGAGAGATCAGACCAATTTGAGTTTCAATAATTGTTTTCTGTCTGAGGGCAGAAGAATGTTGTTAATTTTTAGGGTGGATCAAAATGAGTGGATGGTTGTCAAGAGAGCACAGGCCAGGGTACCAAATAGCATGTGCTTGTTTTTGCTGTTTTGAACTGGAAAATATGGCATGTGGTTTATTGTGTTGCACAAGTTTAATGATTTGTGAAGGCATTTGATGCACAGGTGTAATATATTTAGTGATGTGGTATTGACGAACAAAAATGATTTCTCGATTTAACATTGATGTAAAAAAAAATGTGTTGTTCACTGTTATCATTTCTTGAAACTGTCTTCATATCTTTTAATCAAATCTAATTTACCCTCGGGCATAAATTTGCATTGCCTGATTTGTCGAACCATCAAAATATATTTCACACTAGAAGTATAAATGTATATATTTCCATTAAATTTCACAAACTTTGTCTGAAAAACATTTATATGTTTTCAACCAAATATAAACTTATTAAATGATGAATAACAAAAAGTAAGTTTAATATTTAACGAAGCTGAAATGCTGCAGACATAGTGCAAAAAGGAGCATGCCCATGGGCAAATAGCCACATAGAAAGCAGAGCTGTCAGCACATTAAGGGTTTGTGTGCTAGTCACCTGACATATGAAGAATATGGCCTTTAGTGCAGAATTTCAGTGCACCTCTGCCTGCGGTGAATTATGATGAACAATTATACACACCAAAACCACGACCCACTCCACTGTGCAGCCAAATATTCAAGAAACATAGACTGTATTTACAGTTATCAAACTTGCTACTCCACCAGACATCCGAGGTACATACAACCAAACAATGAAATGTGCTGATATTATACAATTTTAACAGTAAGATGGTGAATCTCTTATGCACGCCTGCAGATAAAATGGATAATACATGCCGACTTGATGTCCATAATTTTCTAGAGGTGACAGATTCTATATGGTTACAGCACTGTTGCAGTAACTTTGTCTAATTTTATCAAATGGTTGTCTTCTCTGATATATGATATTACCAAGAGAATATTACGCTACCTTGTAGGTGTAGCTGTTGCATCCTGTTAGCTGCGAATAAGTGATGTCAAACCTGAAAGCTTGGAATATCTGTGTATGCTGCTATACCCATAAAGGGTGAGCGCACTCACCAAATTTACACCTGCATTCTAGGCGGTGCTGCCTTTCAAAAGAACAATAACATAGTAGAAATTTAGCGTGGTTGGTCTATGTTTAGATAATTTGTTCAGTACCAATCGTCATTAGAGTTTACTAATTATTCTGTCTGTCTTCGTCACTAACAAGCAGCAACCATGTCAGTGGCGTTTAGGTGAGTTTTGCACTTAAATGTAAACAGCTGTTGCATTTCCCCTTTTGTATTTTGTTATATAGACATGGTTGTCTCATCATAAGAATTTCTGCATGACACTTGAAGACTTTTGGACGACTTAAAGACCACTTTGTCTTGTCACACTGGTGGATGACACAATAGTGCTATGGTCCACTATACTACTCTTCAGCAAACCTGCTCCCTCCATAAATATATCCCACCTTGCAAAGTTACCTATTCGTTTCTGTAACAATGTCTTAAACCCTAGGGTGTAGTAAAAGCTCTAAAACACTGAAAATAAATGAATAAATGAACCTGCTATGTTAGGACATTTAGGGGCATATTTACAAGGAAGTGGTGGAGCGCGGCGTTAGCCTCCTTGGCTTAACGCAGCGCATTGCCACTTCTGAAACACAGGGCTGCACAGTATTTACAAGAATACGGTGCAATTTTGCATTTCCCCCTGCGCTGGGGCTAATTTAGCTGCCTAACGCCAATGTAGGAACCCTTGCACTATGGGTGCCTGCGCTGAGAGGAATGATTGTTTATGTGCAGGAAGGTGTCCCTTCCTGCACATAAACAATCTGCAATGGCGTTTTACAACTTCTATCTGTGCTGCTTAATGCCCTATTACTTACCGGTAATCTTCATTACTTCTGGTCCCTTTGTCCTAGTCCCATTCCTTACAAAGTGGAGATGACCATCTCTATGACAGAAAAAAAGAACAGGAGCATGCTGGGACACCTAATCCCACCCCCTCCCACTTGGAGTACATAAGCTGTACCTACCCAGCATTCCGCCTGTTCTTTTTTTCTGTCTTCAGACTGAATGGGATGTGGATTTGCTGGTTGAACTCACCTGCTGCTGCTTCTTGCTGCGGTCTTCTCTGGAAGTCTTCGTTGGGCTGCTGGGCTGTCCTCAACGTCCTGCTGCGTGGTCTACTGGCCTGCCAGGCTTGCTGGGAGCCGCCTGTGTTGGTAGCCAGCCCTTTGTGGCTGGGGCGCCGGTTCTCCTGGTCTGTTCCGGGTCTGTGGGTGCAGCTTCCTGTGTCTGGGCCGATCTGGCCCCCATCGCCCCACAATGGCAAAAAAGTGACGTTGTGGTGGTGATAGGGGCTTGTAAATATGCCCCTTCCTAGTAAAATCGAACGCAACGTAATTACAGTTGCACACACCTTGCCTTCTTCCATATATTGTTTTAAAATAATAGCAGATATTTTTTATTTCAATTTCTAGTTAAAATTAACTTGCTTTTTAAATATTTGAGCTTCTTCTCACATTTAATTAATCCAAGATTCTTGCTGCAGACAGGGCCAGCACACACATAATAAAAACGGATGTTCTAGTAAATCAAAATGCTACTGGTATTTTGCAATGCAAGTATTTTCAACTGCGCTTTACAGTTAGGGATATATTCACAAGGAGTTATCGCCGCGTTAGCAGCACTTTTCTGCCGCTAATGTGGCGATATTCTTATCGCAGTATTACCAAGCTGTCGCTAACAGCCGTTAGCGACAGTTTTTAGGTGAAAACGTCCATTGTAAAGATCGCCACTTCTGTTAGCGATAATTATATGCAGGAGAGGCGTTCCCGTGCAAAAACGGCCGCAAACCACACTTCTCCATATTCACAAGGGGATCCTTGAAGTTCTGAAGACCAAAAATACTGTCTCTAACTGCAGTTAGAGCCAGTTACTTAAGACCAGAAAATAGCTGGTCTTAAAAATGGGGATAACACTTGGGGCCTCATCTCAGCAGGTTTTGGTGCTGGACAGCGCTGCAAGCAATGTTGCAGCGCTGTCCTGCGACAAAACTACAGTGCAGGAATGCGCACCATCAATAAGATAGTGCGCATTCCTGTGCCCCAGTCATGAAAAGTGTTGCAGCGCTGCGACAAGACAGCGTTGCAACACTTCTCACTACGCCCTTCTTGAAACAGCATGGATGTGCTGTATTCACTGGACAGCGCTCCATGATGCAAGTAATGACAGATACGTCAGGAATCCTGACGTATCTGTCTGCGCTAAAGTCACGCATTGCTGCAGTCGTGTCACAACCATGACGCAACTCCAGCAATGCATGGGGCCAGCCTATCCCTGTGGCACTGCGTCACCCTCACGCCTGCCATCAGGCAGGTGGAAAGCCCTGACGAAGTGCCGTTCATGAGGGGTGCCCAAATGTCGGCGCTGTTGGAGATCCATCGGTGGTGGTTGCGCGCTGCGGTGTCATCGTTTGGAAGCATTGGTGGAGTGTTGGTGCGGAGGGAGTTGACCAGATGTTCTTCGGTGGCCTTGATCCAGCTGCGAGGGGGTGCGATGATGGCGGTGGTGTCCGGTGGGCAAGGTGAAGACGTGATGTTACCAATGATGGTCGGTCCAGGATAGTCCGGTGTTGTGGCTGTAGTTGAAGTTCCCGCTGGAGGAGGTGACGTGCTCGACCGTGTGTCCTGCTATGTGGCTTGTTGAGGTGACTTGCTGCTTGCGTCTGATGTAGGGGACCTTCCCCAGGAGGAGGTGGTGTTCTGGTCACTGGGGTTGTCCAGGTGGAACTTGAGTTCACCGAGTAGGATGTCGTCGGTGGATGGGAGAACCTGGGGTGCAATGAGGTCTACAATGGTATTGGAGAATGGGGGGCCATGGCCCGGGGGGCCTGCACATGAGGGTGCCGCAGAGGATGTACTTGGGCTTGGTCCGGATCTGGGAGTTGTGGTGGTCCATGGTCACCCTTGGGTCATTAGAGTGCGTGGTCAGTCGGAGTGTGCTTCTGTAGGTGATGGCAATGCCTCCTCCTTGACGGTCGGGGTGCTCCTTGTGGGTGATACTGCAGCCGTCAGTGATGGCGATGGCGATGTCCGGTCCGGAGCAGATGTAGGTCCTGGCAGGCGAGCTGGCGTCCAGGGTTGATGGCGAGGAAGGTGCTGGCGTCGTAGCGGTGGAGTGTCCAAGAGAAAGGCTCCTTGGTGCTGAGCGCGGTCCAGGGGCAGATGGACGCAAACGGCGTAGCCTATGGGTTGCCTTTGGCATGGGAGACGACCATTACAACGCAGGCAGTACATCGTAAACAACGCAACTCCGACAACGCAGGTGCCTTTACATCGCATTTGATTACGATGCATTTTGAGGTCAGTAATGGGGTAATTAAAAGTTTTTCGGGTGGGTTTGGGTTTCGGATGTCTGATCAGGAAATTGGGGTGTGTTTTGGGGTAAAATATGAACATTGGGGTGTGTTTTGGGGTAAAATATGGAAATTGGGATGTGTTTTGGGGGCTCAAAAAGGAATTTTAGGGTTCACGGTTTGGTTTGGGGTACAAAGGTTAGTTTTTGGGTGCAATCACTGAAGTGGGAATAGTAATTTTTACGTCTCCGCTATGAAACACCTTCCCTACTGTTGCAATATGCCTAGTATTAGTATGCATTGGAATGGATTGCCATGTAATGGCATGCGTCGTAACTACGTATGTACCTTTGGCACACGAGTGGTACGCCTGCTGCGCATGGGCGCACAGCGGACGCCATTGAGAAGTGCGGGGGGCTGGACAGCTGGGAGGTGGTAAACACCGTAAAGAACACTGGATGGGGCGTGGACGCGGGGGGTGTGTGTGAGCGGGTGTTGTAAATATGTTAATAAGGGAAGTCTTACCTCGAACTGGGTCCCGTGTCTTCGTTGCTCCTGCTCTCCTGCGTCTGCTTCCAGGAACAGGAAGTAGGCAGCCAGGCTCCCTCCCCTGAGCCAATCACAATGCTGCGATGCGGCAGTGGGATTGGTAATTGAAAACCGGACAAGGCATGCAGCCAGGGGCTGGAGGGGTTGGCATGTTCTCCATGCAGGTTGTAATGCAGCCTGCATTACGAACAGGGAAGTGTGCATGACTGCTTTGGGCAGCCTGAGAGGGCCGACCAAACAGTCATTGCGCACTTGAGTGGGCATGCCAATCCCCCCATGCCTTGCCCAGTGCTTGGAGCAGTCCTACCCACCCTCCCACCCGCAAAGGAAACATAGCACGGTTACATCAGTAAGTTATCATCATGTGATGATTGTTCCTCTTCTGCACTGCTCGAAAGCAGTGGGGCGACACTCTTCCGCCATAGCGGATGAGCCGCCACTGGGGGTGCGTCATCTATGTGTGCTAGGCCTGGGCGACTCGACCCCCAGGTGTCCTGCGCTACGAGTCCCACCTTCTTCTTACCTGGACATTGACACTGTGGCGCAATCCGCTGCACTCTCTCCGAATCTGTGACTCAGCCAGCAGGAGCCTCAGCCAGGTGTGATTTCACAAGCATGGGTACAGCAGTCGCCGACAAGTCCGCCGGTGAACCTCCCGATGCAGTTGATGCAGCAGGCCCCCCATAGGCGTGAAGTTGCAGCGCTCCCACCACACAAGTTCGGCGCAGCTCAGGGGCTTCATCCTCCACACCGTCCGGCCAGCCCAACATCATCAAACCTGTGATGCAGAGAGGCGGCACCCACCGTTGGTAATCCCCTCCATGCACCCCAGTGTAGTGGTGGATCGTAGTATGTGATGCAGACCTCCCTACGTTGGGGAGCAGGAGCGTCTCTACTATTAACAGCTCCAGGGTGCGCAAGGCGGTCTTCTCACACAGGTCAACAATGTGTCTCCATGCGACCTGCCAGACTTCACCACCAGGTACGGGCGATCATCGCGCCTCAATGTCTACCGCCACGGATCATCAACCCCACAGCTCCTCCGCATCCCACTCCAGGCTCCAGACGCAGGTCAAGCATGGCTTCCAGGCTCCAGACGCAGGTCCAGCGAGGCATGCAGGCTCCAGACGCAGGTCCAGCGAGGCATCCAGGCTCCAGACGCAGGTCCAGCGAGGCATCCAGGCTCCAGACGCAGGTCCAGCGAGGCATCCAGGCTCCAGACGCAGGTCCAGCGAGGCATACAGGCTCCAGACGTAGGTCCAGCTAGGCATCCAGGCTCCAGACGCAGGTCCAGCGAGGCATCCAGGCTCCAGACACAGGTCCAGCGAGGCATCCAGGCTCCAGACGCAGGTCCAGAGAGGCATCCAGGCTCCAGAAACAGGTCCAGCGAGGCATCCAGGCTCCAGACGCAGGTCCAGCGAGGCATCCAGGCTCCAGACGCAGGTCCAGCGAGGCATCCAGGCTCCAGACGCAGGTCCAGCGAGGCATCCAGGCTCCAGACGCAGGTCCAGCGAGGCATCCAGGCTCCAGACACAGGTCCAGCGAGGCATCCAGGCTCCAGACGCAGGTCTAGCGAGGCATCCTGGCTCTCATCCTGGTCATCTTGGATGTTGGGTGGCTTGCAGGGGTTGTTGATGTGTGCTGCACTTGGCCCTGGCTGCTCCATTCTGCATTTTATGGGTTGTTATGCCTATTTTCTATTGGATGTTGACTGATAGGCTATTTTTTGCATTAGAGGCAAAAAAAACTCACGTTGGACTGACTAACATGAGTTTTTTTGCCGCTAATGGACTTTTCGGTTGTTTTCGCCCGCTAACGCCGGAGTTCCTATCGCCATCACGCTGATGTTAGCGGCAGTTTTCACTGCCGTTCCCTGATACTATCGCCATGTAGCGACGGCTTGTTAATATGCCGCTAACATGTAGATGGTTTTCAGGGTTATGCAGTGATAAAAAAACTGCTGCTAACTGGTGTTTGCGATAGGTATCGCCGGTCCTTGTAAATATGCCCCTTAGTTGTTTTACATATGGAAAAATGCTCCATTTAAAATGCATTATGCATTGGGGATTTACGTAATCACTAACGAAGTTGTCATTCATATCAAAGGTAATTTCATTGTTGATGCACATTATTTGTATCCTGTTTGAATTTGAATGTCCTACAGAAGCGATGCCCAACAATTTAAATACAATTATTTGCACAGAAAACACACATTGTGATACAACTTTTAATTGCTGGGTAGCCAGACATTTGCTTTTAATTCAGTATTGATATAATATATAAACATACATTGAGTAAATACACCATGCCTCAGTCATAGTATATCGAGCGACAAAGTTGATCATTTTTTTGCCATTGTGCTGAAGATTGAGTAATTTTCTGCTTTGCGTTTTTCAGTCGGCACATTTGCTACACATTATTAAGCACATACTTAAGTTTAACATATTATAGTTTAGTGATGCTTCGAGCTGGGATCAGTTTGCTTCTTTCAAGGAAAGATCAGAAACGAGATAGTCAGAGAATAACTTTGTTTATACCATATCTAAAAACAAGTAGAATTTATACTATTAACAAAAATGGCGTTACGATTATTCATTAGTCCTGTTTCCTTTAGTTCACCAAACACGGAAGATTGGGATAAAGTGTAGCTGCGTTCATGTTTAAAAAAGGCATGTTTATAGAAATAAGAAACAAGGGGCCAGATAAATCAAAATGCTCCCTTTTGCTAATAAGTTACACTCCAATTTGGGAGTCAGTAACTTTCCAATGGTGTGTGACCGAAATGCCGATCGCAAACATTTGATACATCTGGTACCTAATTGCAACTTGGTAGTGTTGGCCCTGACTCTACTTGCAGGGTCTCCCCCAGATGTTTGCCTTCTTTTTTTGAACCCGTTTCTGTTGGCATTAAAAATGTATTACATGCTAAAGATGTGAGTTTTAAATGTTAAAAAATGTAATACAAGTTACAAAAACTGGGGGGGGATAGGCCCATAGGACCAGAACCAGGTAGGGCCGTACTAAATTGAATACAAAAAGGAGAACCTGGCTCCGTTTGACGTTATGGTCTTATTATTTTTGAGCAACAAACAGACCACTATCTTTTCTGTTTGAATGGAATTTTTATTAAACCATTCCTTTCTTTGCAATTGTTTATATTTACCCCCAAATTTTTTTTAGTTGCATGAGAAGTGAAGAGACACACATTTTTCAAATTAACATACAAAACATGAAAAATACTTATGCCAATTCACAATAGACAGTGCATGAAATACTTATATACAAACACATTTATATACAAAAACGTTGGACTTTTGCATCATGACATCAGAAACTAGAATACTCGTATCGCTATCTTGTTTTTAGGGGCCAAACATATGCCAAACACGGGAAAATATTTAGAGTGTGTGCGTGGTGCATACTATTCAATACAAATCCCTCACGTCACAACAGGTTTATTCAAATTCCTCCGTGTTGAAAAAAAGTGCCGACGCGTTTCAAGACCCAGTCCTCTGGTACCGGGACTCTCATGAGGGCTTCATGTTAATGGTCAGCGATTTCTAAAAAACATAAATGAAAAATGCAAGCTCCACATCAGTGAAAACGAAAAATAAACACTACTCTCCTTAAAAATGCTTAATTCAATTTTCTTTGCCTGATTCTCTGACAGAGCTGCTGCTCTGACTCCTATTTGCGCGGTAACCAGAATTTCTCAATGAAAATTACTGCAGTGCGCTTCGTAATTAATGCCGGGGGGAATTTCTACAAAACATTAAAATGATTGTGTCTGTTTTAGTAATTTTAAATACATGGACATTGGGCAACTCGACGGGACAAGGTTAAAAAGTACCTTTCAAACGTTCCCGGGTTGCTCAGAGGCAGGCGTCTATTTCTGTATTCATTACATCCCTACAAACGAATGTGGGACATATTACTGAAGCCATCAACTTGTTAACGATATTATAAACATGCTAGATTCCAGCATGAAGCGCACTTACTGTTTTTAAGTCTGAGCACATCCATATTCTAAATCCGATATGAACCACAACTTCACTGTCAGCTAGGCATTCCCCGTGTGAACACTTTCTGTATTTTTACCCTATGGATCATGGGAAAATGTTTTGGACCAATCACATTGAAGTTCAGGTCCCATTGTGGTAAAGACCGGAATAGTGCATTCTGGGACATGCAATTCTGAGCTATACTCTTGAAAGTTCTGTCATCCCATTCAACCCAGTTACTGCGCTGTTAAACTTTAGAATTAGGTAAGCTTCTTTTTGTAGCAACGCATTGTCGATGTCTATCAGACATTTGGTTGTATCCAGACCTGATAAAACTGTCCACTTGAAGTCTCTTTCACTGTGCAAGTTATCCATGAAGTGTTGTACCATTGGTGCAGTAACCACCTTCTTTTTGATCCTGGAACGATGTTGCGTGATGCGCTGGCTGATCTGCTGATTTGTCTTGCCAATATATAATTTCTCACAGGGGCAAAGTATCGCATAAATAATGTTCTTGAATTTGCAATTCGTGAATTCGGAATGACGCCATTTAATGTCTTTGTGTGAGAACTCAATCCCCTCTATTGTGGAGTCACATGCAGCACAAGTTCCGCCTTTGTGATGCCCCTTAACTGGTTTTAATTACCATTGTGTCCTTAGATTGTGTTTGCTTAGCGATGGAAAAATATCAGCTCTCACAATCTGCTGGCCAATACTCCTGTTTTTCTTCACGGCAAAGAGTGGTTTCGGGAATGGACACTCCAGGTTTTCCAACAGGTGCCAGTTTTTTAACACAATTTGTCTGAATTTGTTGGTATCTGGACTGAAAGTTGTAACACAAACCAATCTTTCCAATGGTGGTTTAATTTTCTTTTGTAGCAAATCATCTCTAGGCGTGTACCATGCTCTTTTTATTGCATGCTTGAGTAGTTTCTTAGGATATCCTCGCAAGATCATCTGTTCCTTGAAGATTTCTGCATGCTGTTCATAATCAGATTTTCTTGAGCAGTTTCTCCGTATCCGCAACAGTTGCCCATACAGCAAGTTTTCTTTTAGGGTCCTTGGGTGAGCACTTCTGTGATGTAAAATAGTATTCTTATCAGTAGACTTTCTGTGTAAAGTGGTTGACAATCTTTTCTCTTTGGGGGACACCTCCACGTCAAGGAACGTCAGGCTCGTCCTGCTGGTGTTCAAGCTGAATTTTATGTCCTCATGGCGTGTGTTAAGCCATTCATAAAAGCTTTCTAATTCTTCCTTGGATCCACTCCATAGACACCAAATATCATCTATGTAGCGAAGCCATTGCGCAATTTGTTCTCTAAATGGGTTGTTGTTGAAGATGAATCTATCTTCATATTTCGCCATAAAGAGGACTGCCACCTCTGGAGCGAAGGGACAACCCATGGCAGTACCCTTCACCTGGATGAAGAATGAATCTTCGAACTTAAAATAGTTCTTCCTTAAAGCCACCTCCGCAAGTTGTAGAATGAATGCTGTTGGTACCTGATGGGGACGTGGTCTTTCATCCAAAAATGCCTCTATTACTTGGAGCGCCTCATCTTGGGGTATCTGTGTATACAAGGAGGTTACATCAAAGGAAACCATCTATTGTGAAGAATCATCAAACTCTTGGCCTTCAACCTTGTTGATGAAATCAGCGGTGTCTCGCAAGTATGATGGCACATCCACCAGAAACGGCTTGAGGAAAAAATCAACATATTTCGAAATTGGTTATAAAAGGGAATCACTTCCTGAGACGATAGGTCTCCCGGGAGGTTCATCAAGTCGCTTGTGTATTTTAGGTAAAAAGTAAATTACCGGGATCCTGGGAAATTTTTTAGATAAATAATCAAATTCTTTGGGACCCAAAAACCCACTATCCAGTCCTGCCTTCAATATTCCTGAAATGAATTCCTGTGTGGACTTGTTGGATCTTCTTTAACTTTCGGGTACCATTCTTGATTGTATACCTGGTTCCTTCTTTCTGATATATACATCTCCCTGGGCCAAATAACTAAGGCCCCATCCTTATCAGCTTGCTTTATCACTACAGATGTGTCATAAGTTTTATTTTTTTTTAAAAAGAAGGCCATGCCCCGGGGGATGGGGTCCCCGGGGCCGATTAAGGCCTGGGGAGGGGGGCCACACGGCCCCCTTCCAAATTTTTTAAAAAAAATATTAGGGGGCAGGCCCTGGGGGATGGGGTCCCCAGGGCCAAAAAATTAGAAAAAGAAGGGGAGCCACACAGCCCCCCTTCTTAAAAAACAAATAAACAAAAATACCGGCATCGTGCCGGAGGCCACGCCCCCTCCTTGGAGCACTCTGCAAACGCGCCCCTGGCGCGTTTGCAGATGAGGAACAATTCCCCTTGAATACTGGGGGTCCCTGGGGCCAACTAGCCCACCAGGAACCTCCAGTATGCGCCAGGGAGCTACGTTGCAGAGAGGTGTACAGAGGCCACGCCCCTTTTACACCTCTCTGCAATGCAGCTCTGTGGCGCTTTTGGAGGTACATGGTGGGCTAGTTGGACTCCAGGGACCCTCAGGATTCAAGGGGACTTAATCCCCCAACTTAAAACGCGCCACGGGGCGCGTTTGCACAGTGGTGAAGGGAGGGGCGGGACTTCAGGTGACATGTGTGCAAACAGGCCCTGTGGCGCGTTTTAAGATGGGGAATTAAATCCCCTTCAATCCTGAGGGTCCCTGGAGGCCAACTAGCCCACCAGGTATGTCCAGAAAGCGCCACAGAGCTGCATTGCAGAGAGGTGCAAAAGGGGCGTGGCCTCTGAACACCTCTCTGCAACGCAGCTCCCTGGCGCATACTGGAGGTACAGGGTGGGCTACTTGGACCCCAGGGACCCTCATGATTCAAGGGGACTTAATCCCCCAACTTAAAACACGCCACGGGGTGCGTTTGTACAGATGTCACCTCAGGCCCCGCCCCCTCCCTTCACCATTGTGCAAATATTCCTCTAAAATCAGCCGAAAGACGAATTCCGATTTACTCACCTGTTATCAGGAGAGAACCCAGTGCTGCATCTTTTAGCCCAGCACTGACCTTGAAAAGTAATTCTAACCGTACTTACCAGTAACTTGAATTTCCTTCCATAGGCTAACATTGACTGGTTTCACTTGGAAATTCTTCAAAGTGTGGAGTTTTGGAACTTTATAATATTCCTCTAAAATCAGCCGAACGACGAATTCCGATTTACTCACCTGTTATCAGGAGAGAACACAGTGCTGCATCTTTTAGCCCAGCACTGACCTTGAAAAGTAATTCTAACTGTACTTACCAGTAACTTGAATTTCCTTCCATAGGCTAACATTGACTGGTTTCACTTGGAAATTCTTCTAAGTGTGGAGTTTTGGAACTTTATAATATTCCTCTAAAATCAGCCGAACTACGAATTCCGATTTACTTACCTGTTATCAGGAGAGAACCCAGTGCTGCATCTTTTAGCCCAGCACTGACATTGAAAAGTAATTCTAACCGTATTTACCAGTAACTTGTATTTCCTTCCATAGGAATCCATTGTCTGGTTTTCAGCAGAAAAGTTTGTGTCGATTTTCACAAACTACAAATATTCCTTAAAAATCGCCTGTATGACTTAAACGCATTCTTTCAACTGTTTACAGGAGATGCACCAGTGCTGGATCCAGGATCCACCACTGAGAAAGAAAAAGTAACGATAACACTACTTACCTGCTAAGTGAATTTCCTCCCATAGGATAACATTGGTGATTCTATGTGAAAAAGTTTCTGTGTCAACTTTTAAAATAGAATAATATTCCTTAAAAATCACTACTGTAACCAAAACGCTTTTACTCAACTGTTTACAGGAGATGTCCCAGGACTGAATCTAGGATCCAGTCCTGTGGTTAGAAAAGTAATCCATAAAGTAACTAATTGCATTTAACTAGAAATTCACATTGAGCTCAATGTTGCATTGTGTTTGAAATTGTGTTGCCCATTGCAACAACTGTAACTACTGTACTTAAAAGTCTATTGCCTATTTGCAAAGTATTTAAACTAAAGTAATTCATTCTGAGAAAGTATATTTTGTAATGTAATGTATAATGTAATTACAATGTAATTTAAAAAATAAAATATGTAAAAATAAATAGTTTAAAAAAAATTAGTAAATCAGTATCAAAAAAATAAATATAACAATTAATACATTTAAAAATTGTCATTTACAAAACCTTTGAAATTCACTGAAAAAACCATAGGTTTCAGACATGTTATAGTTAGGAATTAGCATTTAAAAACCTTACAAATTCACTGAAAAAACCATAGGTTTCAGGCACGTTATAGTTAGAAATTAGCATTTAAAAACCTTACAAATTCACTGAAAAAACCATAGGTTTTAGGGACAGTTATAGTTAGTTGGACATTGCACTCGTACAAAACCCGTGAAATTCCCCCGTTATAGTTAGTTCAGGTAACTATAACTCGCGCCCCGCAATGCACTGCTGATGACGTCACATATTACATCACTCATGACATGGTCAGTGACATCACTGATGATATCACTGATGACATCTCAAATGACATCACTGATGACATCACTGATGACATCATCCATGTGATAATTTGATGCATCTTCTCACACCCTAATATAACTTTTGATACACCCACTGTAAATTACAGACTGCCATTGTCAAAACCATAGACACTCCAACACCAATTAGTATATACACACTCACTGATTCTTAGGTCTACACACACACATCTACTCACTCACCCATACAGTCACTCATACTTATAGTCACTCAGTACAGGACTATTATATGCACTCATACACCTATATAAACACTCACACACCGCCACTCATCCATAGAGGTACTCACACACCTAGTCAGTCATGCAAAAAATTAAGCACACACCCATTTACTCACCTATACAGTTATACACACACCAGCTCACTTACTCATACAAATACTAGCACATTCTTACGCTCTTATACAATCTCTGATACAAGCACACACTCATCCATACAGTCACTCTCACAATCACACACTCTCGCTTATAGCTATTTATATACTCCAACACACATATATACTGCCTTTCACATATGTAGTTACTCACACATGTACCACTGGGACATACATTCACTCACTAGCACACCCATACACACACTCACCCACCCATACAGTCCATCACAGATGCACTCTTGAAACCATGCACCAAGTGAATCACCCACTCACACATCTATGCACAGAGTCACACACACCCCACCCACACAAACAATCAGGCACCCATACAGATACTCAAACAACCAAACAATAACTCATATAGACACTCATGTAGCTATTTACAAACCCATGCAGCCACTTACACACCAACAGACAGGCGGAAAAAGACATTCACACAGTTTAGTCACTAACCCATGCATTTAGTAAGATATGTTTAATCACTCATTTATAGAGTCAGTCACGCACCTACTAAATCATCCATCCACACACTTATACACCCACTCATTATTCAATACACCTTGGCATATATATTAAACATATAGAAACTTTATAGAAACACACAGTCACTGCATGATGTCATCAGTGATGTCATTTGAGATGTCATCAGTGATGTCATCAGTGATGTCACTGACCATGTCATGAGTGATGTAATATGTGACGTCATCAGCAGTGCTTGCGGGGGCGCGAGTTATAGTTACCTGAACTAACTATAACGGGGGAATTTCACGGGTTTTGTACGAGTGCAATGTCCAACTAACTATAACTGTCCCTAAAACCTATGGTTTTTTCAGTGAATTTGTAAGGTTTTTAAATGCTAATTTCTAACTATAACGTGCCTGAAACCTATGGTTTTTTCAGTGAATATATATATGTATATATATATATATATAAGCTAAATTGTATAGATAAAATATTTTAATAACAACATAGGGGTCCATTAGGATGTCGGGCGGTGGCACCACCGCGGTACTGGCGGTGCGGAAAAATTCATTTTTCCGCCCGCGAGCAGGGGCACTCACGTCCGCCATATTAGAATGGCCAAACATAGACCATTTCCCATCCGCCGCCGTGCGACGCGAACCGCCATCAAAGTGCGCCCGCAAGCGCGGCGGTGGGAGCCAATGGAGACACACCACCGTGCGGAATGACGTCCGCTCCGGTGCACAAATTAGGATGCTCCAAACAACCAGTCGCACCGCAGCGGAGAAACCGGCCAATCCTACACGGTGGAAACTCAACAGCGGAGCGTGAAACCAGAGACCCGGCCCACAGCGCCCGGACACGACCGCCATGGACCCAGCACTCCACGTTTTCCCGGTGCTGTACCTGATACATCACCAGCAAATCATGGACCGTCGCGGACGCCGCCGCAGGTACGCAATAACACAACCCCACACACAACCACAAAACACAAACCATGGACTGGCACAGGGTCCCCAACCACATCAGATACCCTGGTGGGGATAGGAACACATCCCCAAGTGCACACACACATGACCCACCTGCCACCAATACACCCCTCCGCATCCAGGTCACACATCGGCCGCAATCGTGTGGCAATGTCACGGCCACATCACCGCAGCAGTGAAGACAAGGGAATACATGCGCACAATGCAGAAGCCTGGGCCAGCGCCAGGCATGGGCAGGGCACAAAGACCACAGGGCCTCCACTCCACCCTCACACACCAGCCCCCCACTGAAGGGACATGCCATGTGCCACACCTGTGCACCCCCATGCACAACAACAAGCCAGGTGACACCACAACTCTGCACCACACACAAAACAAATAGGGACACAGCCACAGCAGGAGTGGCTGCACAGGAACACACGGCACAGAAGCACAGGGCCAGGGCTACACACACACACCACAACAACACCACACCAATGGCAAGTAAACTCAGTACAAGCATCAAATGGACACATACACATACAAGGAACAAACATCTCACTGGACACACAGCCTGCCAAGTCACACACACATACCCCACACTGACACACAGACACATACACACACCAAATGCCACCAGCAATGGAGCACACAAAACAGGAAAGCCAAAGTGAGGTGCACACAAATGGAAGGCCAAGGAGACAACCACCAAGCATGTGTACAGCACATGCAAGACATGGAACATAGAACAACACCCCCAGCCCACCTAATCACACATTGCTTGCATAGTGAATGAAGTCAAACCACAGACAGCACAGTGCAACAACCCAAGGAGACAGCAAGGCAACACATGTAGAGGCACAAGGATGAAATGAAGGCCCTGAAGTCAAACTGTGAACAGCCACACATATGTATACACATACTTCACAGGAATACTCCAGCAGCACAACACACAGGGCCCATTGACACACTCCACGACTGTCAAACACTAGTAGGAATCCACACACATTCCCCCCCTCACATCTGCAGCACACAACACCAGTGTCAAACAAACAGAAGGGTGGCAATAATGTCCAGGCAATACACAGACAAACAGTCACATTCCCTGGGGGTAGCCACAAACATAACATACACACAGGGATGCCAGAACCAATGTCTGCACAAAAACAACAGACAAACACATAACCCAACAGACCCACACACAGAACCGCAACAAGAACAGACATGCCCTGTGCAGCAAAAATGTGGAAAGGCAATGGGAGCACAGACACAACAGGAGTGCACAACCCCATCAGTCAGGAACAATGCACACACAACATACCACAACACAGACAAGAAGTGTACCATCACAGATAAACACAGCCACAGCAAACAAACAACAGATGCACAGCCAAAAAAGAACACATAGCAAACACAGCAGGACATAAGTGGATGCATACCAGCCAATGACAAGGCAACATACCCCCACAGCACTGCATGCACAACAAGCAGTGTCTGCACAACAAGCATACCAGCCACACACAGAAATGAGTGACACAACATGAACCCACACAACACCAATCAGCACAGCACAAAGACAACATCACACACAGGAAGTGAAGCAGTACCACAGCAAACACACATACATGCAACACAACACCAACAGATGCACAAGTCTGGCACAGAAAGGTGGAAACAACTTGACCAGGGGACTGGGCAGCACACACAGTTGAAGTGCATATGAGCAAACATGATTGACAAACAGCCCAAGAACATCACACAGAACCCATTGGGGAAATGTCCTGAGTGGCACATTGCCACTGTCCAAAGAACTGCACCACAAAGCACAGTGTAACATATCAAGTGATGGGGAGGCACACCCACATGTAAAACAAGGGGACAGCAGACATCCAAGTGAAGTGCCATGGCAGGAGTGTACCATACACAAATAGAGGGAGTGCAGACTCACAATGGGTAGGCATCCCAAGCACAGATAGGGGATGGCAAGACACCACACACAACATCACATACTGGAGGCAAACAGGCACCATGTGACAGCAATGCATGAGAAAACACAACCACAATGGCAGTGTGGATAAGCATGTCTGCACTGTCTCCACAAACAGTAACATGACAGATGGATGAACAACAAAACACAACACTGACTTGACAGACACACAACTGCATACTCACAAGTGACAGAAATAACAAGTAGGAGTCAGCCACAACTGCATGGACACACAAACACACTGCACACTGCACAACATACAACTCACACATGTGCATACAAACACATCCACAGGGAGAAACAATCCAAACAACAGGCACACACATCCTGGGTGAAACATGTGTGTAGTTGACAATGCAGGGGCATACACATATCAACACTCCAGACAAAGTCAAGACCTTCACACTGCACACTTCTTGACCATCCAAGAGCACACATTGAAAGAAACCCATGGGATTAGGATGACTGCCCATCACAAGATGACCACACACATACACTACTGGGCACACAAAATAAGAACACACATACATGATGAGCCTGGCCAGCATGCCTGCAATCCTCTGGACAGAATCACATTCTGAGCTGGCAGTGCACCACAACTTGACATGTGTACAACACAGCCAACATGAACAAACAATGACAACTGCATCACACCTCAAATCTAATACATTGCCCACACAAGTATCAGGGTCAGGAAAAACTGAAGTCCCTCACCCCTGCAAAAAATAGAGTAAGTGAGTAAAGAAATTGGCAAGGTTGAAGTGGCACACACAGCATGTGGCACAGTAAACCATATACACACACAAAAGAACTTTATTCAGTAAGGACACTGACAAAACAGACAACAGGATCAACTGTCTTTATTCACAAATTGCACAGATAGGCAGCAAGAGTAGATAATAGCAAGGCACAAAATGCAGGGCATGTCCATGAGAAGCTGCACAGGCAGGGGCAAAACAGCAAGGCCAGTGGCCAGTCCAAGGTGCAGGGCATGTCCATGAGAAGCTGCACAGGCAGGGGCAAAACAGCAAGGCCAGTGGCCAGTCCAAGGTGCAGAGCATGTCCATGAGAAGCTGCACAGGCAGGGGCAAAACAGCAAGGCCAGTGGCCAGTCCAAGGTGCAGAGCATGTCCATGAGAAGCTGCACAGGCAGGGGCAAAACAGCAAGGCCAGTGGCCAGTCCAAGGTGCAGAGCATGTCCATGAGAAGCTGCACAGGCAGGGGCAAAACAGCAAGGCCAGTGGCCAGTCCAAGGTGCAGAGCATGTCCATGAGAAACTGCACAGGCAGGGGGCACACAGCAGTGAACGGCAAGGCCAGTGGGCAGGACAAAGTGCAGAGTGAGTCCATGAGAAGCTGCACAGGCAGGGGGCACACAGCAGTGAACGGCAAGGCCAGTGGGCAGGACAAAGTGCAGAGTGAGTCCATGAGAAGCTGCACAGGCAGGGGGCACACAGCAGTGAACGGCAAGGCCAGTGGGCAGGACAAAGTGCAGAGTGAGTCCATGAGAAGCTGCACAGGCAGGGGGCACACAGCAGTGAACGGCAAGGCCAGTGCGCAGGACAAAGTGGAGAGTGAGTCCATGAGAAGCTGCACAGGCAGGGGGCACACAGCAGTGCACGACTAAGCCTGGGCGTAGTTCGCGAAGTAGCGCTACGCGAAGCTACGCAAAGTGCAGTTCGCACTACGCGAGCTACGCGTAGCACTACGCAAACTGCGTAGTGCACTGTTCGCAATGATTGCACAGTGCCGGATGCTTGTCCGCACTGTGCAATCATTGAAAACGGCATCTTGCACAGTGCGAGCTGTCTTTTACTGCCGCTCGAGTAGATTTTTACTCGAGCTGCAGCTTTCTCAACGCGGACTGGTAGTTTCTCATCGTGAGCGGTCGCGAGCATACGCGACCACTCGCAATGAGAAACCTGACCTCCCGCGTTGAGAATCTCGCCGGGAGGTTTATTTTCCACGCTCGCGATCGGCAACTTGATGTTGCTGATCGCGAACGAGGAAAAAGTCTCGCCGGGATGTCATTTTGCTTGCTCGCGGTCGCCAACTTGACGTTGAGGACCGCGAGCAAGCAAAAATGACCGCTGCACTACGCTACGCTACGCTACGCGTGTTTGCACTGTGCTACGTGCAATTTGCGTTGTGCGAAGTAGCGCAAACTTCGCAAACTACGCGAGCGTAGCGTAGTGCTTTGCCCAGGGTTATGCACGACAAGGCCAGTGGGCAGGACAAAGTGCAGAGTGAGTCCATGAGAAGCTGCACAGGCAGGGGGCTCCCAGCAGTGAACGGCAAGGCCAGTGGGCAGGACAAAGTGCAGAGTGAGTCCATGAGTAGCTGCACAGGGAATGTCTGCAACTGTACCCTAACCATGGTCAGCAACACAGTCTGGGGTGTGACGATGTGCAGCACAGGCCACGCTGTGTGAGAGACAGGCGTGTGAGGTCTACCAACACTCAGACTTGGCTGTCAGTCGTACTGGGAGCTGGCTGTGTGTCGGGCCCAGTTGGAGCACTTGAGTGGGGAGAGGGAGGCACAGCTGAGGTATACCTATCAGTGTTTAGGCAAAACGGAGGGCTGCTTGGACCAGGTGGTGTAGTGGCACGTGGAGGTGGAGTCATGCAGACATGAGACACAGTGTGGATGGGAGATTGTGGAGGGGTGCCTTTCCACTTCTTGGGGAGTCACAATGGCTTCACTGTCTTGGGAACAATGGGAAGTGGCGTGGACACATCAGGCTCACTCAACACCAAGGCTGCAGCAGGTGCAGATGCTGGCCCTCCCTCTGGTGACGTGCTTGAACCTGCGCAACGCTTTGCATGGCCCTGGCTTTGCCCCTCCATCCCCTGCCTACCAGGTGGTCCCCCCACAGTGCCCTCCATTCCCTGCTTCACTGGGCTTGCTATGGGAGTGGAGGTAGTGGGTGAATCGGACTTGCAGCCCTTCTTATGCCTACCCGTGGCACTCACCACCTTCTCAGTGGGCATGGAAATTGTATGTTTGGTTTTGGGAGACGCTTTCGGGACAGGAGAGTCCTTGGCTGGGGATTTCCCTGAGGCACGTGACCCTGATGCCTGCTTCTTGGCTCTTTGTCCCCTGGTGTTGCCTGATGGGCTCTTGTCTGTGTGCACTGGGGTGGCTTTGGTCATCTGTGGGGATGGTGTCTGCGGCCTGGACCGCTTGGGCTTCTGTTGCTGCTGTGTGCTACGTGTGCCGTATCGTGACTTAGAGGTCTGTGGAGCATGGCCACTGTCGTCCGACGTGGCCACTGGCATGGGTGTGGACAAAGGGACTTTCGCTGGACTCCCAGATTGTGCCAGTTGAATGGCTGATGTCACTGCAGTGGACAATGACTGGACAGTCCGGTGCAGCCCACCCACGTCTGAATGTATGCCCTCAATGAATGCAACCACCTGAGCCAATTTACTGTTGTGGTCCATGAATGCATTGAGGAGAGCTGTCTGGCCTACACACAGCTGGCGCAAAAGGTCCACAGACTCAGCACTGATGGCAGCAGGGGGGACCGGGGCAGGGGCTGCGGTGCCGGGGGTGAAGGACACCCTTCCCCTCTTAGCGGTGCAAACACGGGCAACACCAGAGGAAGTGGCTGGGAGGGTGGGCACTGCACGCTGTGTGGTGGAAGATGATGCAGAGTCCCCGTTCCCTGTGCCCGCCAACATGTCTGCATCACCGCTGGCATCAGATGACGTAGTACTTTGTGAGTCCTCCAGCAGACTCCTGTCCCCCTCCGAGGCGCTTGTCACATCTGTCTCACAGGGCTCCTCTGCAGCTGTTGTGCTAGTTTCCCCACCACTGGTGTCCGTCCCATGTTCCTCCGTGACCACGGGAGATGCTGCATGAGAGAGAGAGATGTAGGGCCAGTGCAGTGGCAGCAACAGAACAAACATATGTATTACAGACAACCATTAAGATGTCTAGATCTACATGTTGCACGCCACCCTGTGCAATTACATCGTTCAAACCCACCTCTGTCATCACAACAGTGCGTGTGCACTATCAAACCAGGACAAAGTGAGCAATGTGATGACCACACAGCACAACATTGTGCATGTGGCTCCATTACAACAGCAACACAGATAGCTCATACCTGTCTCACACCACCCACAATGCCATTTAAATGCCCCATACCCATTTCCCAGTGTCAAGTACAGGTAGGACACATGCATGACATCTGCACCCAGCACCAGCACAAGCTGACACTCACAGGCCACTGCATCACACTACCAACATCACATTGCCCAGCGCTGGCACATGCTGTGCACACATGCAGCCACACACAGCCATAGTCACCCTTCCCAGTATACTCACCCCTAATTACCTGCTGATGCTCCTTCAATCGTGCATCCAGCTCAGGGTGAGTCACGGAAAAGATGCAGCACATTAGTGGTGTCATGCTGCGCCATGCCATCCGGCCACTGCGAGGGATCCGCCCCAGTGTCATCTCTGCAACGTTCTTTGCCAGCCGTGAGATGTCGTCCCACCTCTTGTGGCAGTGGGTGCGCCGTCGGTTTGATACTCCCAGAGCACGCACCTTGTTCGCAATGCCCCTCCACACGGCCTTACGCTGGTGCACCTTGAGCTGCAGGCATGGGAGACAAGAGGGGGCAAACATCAGTGACACAGTGTCATGTGACAAAATCACTCAGGACAGTAGCATGATACAGATTAATCACAAATCCACATATCTCACATGCAGAGACAGAAATGCTTTTCACATGGTACATCTGCATGTGAGAATCACACGTAAATGCATGCATGTATAAGGGGGACACAATACTTGCACATCTCATGTACAAGAAGGATGCCAGCACAGAAGACCATGTGTACTCTGCCCACATCTACTAACCATTTTTAGGTAGAGCAAGACATACGTCACAAAACAACATGTGTATGTGGCGAGACCCACTGTGTCCGACAATGCGCATGCGTCAACGAACATGCACTGTGAGTAGCCCACTGTGTCATGTATATCACATTGAGGGACATGATCTCACAAACCCATGTCCTTTCTCACAGTGCCAGTCGTGTGCAATCTACAGGGTTGACCTGGCACATTGATGGGGAGTCAAATTTGAAAATGAACATGTTACACTCTGTACAGTCAGTGATGTGTTCTTGTTGGATTGGGCGGTGACTGTGCAGGCCAGGTGGGCTCACACTGAGATGGACAACAGGGAAACGCAAAGACATGCACACTAGCAATGACTGGCCTGAATCCTCCATTACCAACTTGCTGCTTCACTGTATGGCTGACAAGACAAGACATGTCCCTCAAATCTTGATGTGCAGGCAGGGAGACTTGAGGAGTAGGGTACACACCCCTTCACCCAATGGAATTCAAGTTAGTCAATGCATGACACAAACCCACACTCACATGCACATGCTGCATCAGACCGACTACATGTGTGCCCCCCCTGCTCTCTCACACCCACTGTGGAAGACTTACCACGACATTTGGGGCACCATATAGCCTTGGGTACTGTGTGAGCACCTCGTCCACCAGGACCTCAAGCTCCTCGCCGGTGAAGGGACTGGCACGGATCTTCTCTGTCCTTGACATCACTGTTGGTTAGAGACAGCAGCGGCAGCAGCAGTTGAGGGTCTCAGGCAGCAGTCCCTGGAGGCAGCAGCAGGTGAGGGTCTCAGGCAGCAGTCCTTGGAGGCAGCAGAAGGTGAGGGTCTCAGGCAGCAGTCCCTGGAGGCAGCAGCAGGTGAGGGTCTCAGGCAGCAGTCCCTGGATTCAGCAGCAGGTGAGGGTCTCAGGCAGCAGTCCCTGGAGGCAGCAGCAGGTGAGGGTCTCAGGCAGCAGGCTCTGGAGGCAGCAGCAGGTGAGGGTCTCAGGCAGCAGGCTCTGTGAGCAGTGGAAATTCTGGGCACTCTCCCACACATATATAGCCCCCTGGTGTCGTTCCAGTAGTCCTGGGCTGCTGCAATTGGTCTGCCAGGTCAGCCTTTTACAAATGCATCCAATGACTGGCACCGCGGTGGTGTAGCACGCCTACCGCTATTTTCAAAATTGCATCGAGCTGCCGCGATCGCGGAGCCCATTGGCTGGAATGGCATGGACCATAGCGGTGACACACCGCAGGGGCCAGGCGGGCGCTACTGCGGTATTGCATCTTTTGATTGCATCCAATGACCGGCACCGCGGTGGTGTAGCGCGCCTACCGCTATTTTCAAAATTGCATCGAGCTTCCGCGATCGCGGTGCCCATTGGCTGTAATGGCATGGACCATGGCGGGGACACACCGCTGGTGCCAGGCGGTAGTGTCCGCAATTTGGGTGCCATAGACACACATGAGACACCACCATTTGGGTGGCGGAGCATGCCAACCGCCATTTAGCCATGTCTCTGGGGCTATGAGTACCGCAGCTGTGCATTGGGGTGTGTTGCACACACACCGCTGGTGCCAGGCGGTAGTGTCCGCAATTTGGGTGCCATAGACACACATGAGGCATTTAGCCATGTCTCTGGGGCTATCAGTACCGCACCTGTGCATTGGGGTGTGTTGCACACACACCGCTGGTGCCAGGCGGTAGTGTCCGCAATTTGGGTGCCATAGACACACATGAGGCACCGCCATTTGGGTGGCGGAGCATGCCAACTGCCATTTAGCCATGTCTCTGGGGCTATCAGTACCGCACATGTGCATTGGGGTGTGTTGCACACGCACCGCTGGTGCCAGGCGGTAGTGTCCGCAATTTGGGTGCAATAGACACACATGAGGCACCGCCATTTGGGTGGCGGAGCATGCCAACCGCCATTTAGCCATGTCTCTGGGGCTATCAGTACCGCACCTGTGCATTGGGGTGTGTTGCACACACACCGCTGGTGCCAGGCGGTAGTGTCCGCAATTTGGGTCCATAGACACACATGAGGCACCGCCATTTGGGTGGCGGAGCATGCCAACCGCCATTTGGGCATCACTTGTCTCTCAGTACCGCACCTACAGTACACTACACTACACTACACTACAGGACAGTGTTGGTATGGACAATACAATGTGCACACATGTCAATGTGTTGATGTGCATTGTCAATCACAGCATTTTTTTCCACAATTGATGCTGTTTGTTTTAGCATGTCCTCTCATGTTAGATCATGCACACACTCGTCATTGATGCTCAGACTGTGGTCATTGTGTTGTAGAGGTGTGCCAGGTTCAATTGACGCCTGAATGTGTGTCATGTACAGCAGCTAGGTAGGATACCGTGGGGTTGCCTTGTCACAGATGTGCAGGATGACAGACTCCCAGGCGTGCCCATGGGGAATGTGGCCATATCCCAATGTCCATTAACTTTAACCGAGGTGTTGTTTGGGGGACTTGCTGTATGTAATCTGACAAGTGTGTGATTTGTGTAGTTGAAGGGGTCCCTACATGTCAGCTGGTCTGTGACTCAATTCATATGACATTCTTTGTTGCCGTTGTGTCAGCCATGATGTGAGATGCTGTGCACATCCCATGATGTATTGCATTACAATGTGTCCACTCTCATCTCAACTAGGAGGAGACCAAATCTGCATCGTCACTTGACAGTGCTGGCAGACATGGAGGATGAGGCGATCATCTGGAAATGCTGTCTGGATAGAGCCACCCTAAAGACCCTTTGTGATTTGTTGGAGCCCCACCTGCAGCCTCGCCGAACATATCCAACAGCTTTCACCCCAACGTATAAGGTGATGGCGGCACTGCATTTTTTTGCGACTGGATCATTCCAGAACACGGTGGCCGAGGCAGGTGGGATGTCACAACCCATGTTAGCATGGTGCTGCGGGATGTTCTGTCTGCCATGATGATCTACAAGGACAGATACATCCATTTCCCCAGGGGGCAGAATTGGCAGCTGTAAAGGGAGATTTCTATCCCCTTGGACACATCCCCCATGTAGTTGGTGCCATTGATTGCACCCATGTTGGGCTAGTGCCACCACAGGTCCGTGAGCACATCTACAGGAATCGTAAACATTACCACTCCATAAATGTCCAAGTGGTATGCCTGGCAGATATGATCATCTCCCACGTGTGTGCAAAATTTCCAGGCTCAGCCCATGACTCATACATCCTGCGTAGCAGCATTGTACCCCAGCTGATGGCCAATCTGCTTCCTGAGCGTGCATGGATTGTGGGTGAGTATGCCTAGTCATTTGGTGTGCTGTGTGTGTGACCTGCTGTCCTCTGCATCTGCAACATTGCAATGTTTCTTTCTGTGTCACACATAGGTGACTCTGCATATCCCAACCGTCCTTGGTTGCTGAGCCCAATGCGGAACCCCAGGACACCAGCTGATGTCTGCTACAATGATGCCCATGGGAGAACACGTTGTGTGGTGGAGCGTACCTTTGGACTGCTGAAGTCACGTTTCCGCTGCCTGGACAAGACCGGAGGGGCACTGATGTACTCGCCCAGGAAGGTGTGTCAGATTGTAGTGGCATGCTGCATGCTCCACAACCTAGCCATTCGCAAGGAGATTCCCCTGCTCCTGGATGATGATGAGCAGCCAAGGCCCCCGCCTGCAAACCAACCCGTGTCCAGTGATGATGACAGTGGAGAGGAGGAAGGTGTTGACCTGCGTCAACAGCTCATCACCCGCTACTTCACTTGAAGGTGGGTGACAATGTACAACATACCCATTGTCTGATGATGTTGCTGTTGTTGTGAGGGTGTAAGTGAGATTTGTGACAGCAGCCAGTTGTAGACTGAGGGGCCGATTCCGATCTCGGCCGGTAGGGCACCGAATCGGATTCGGCTTAACCGGATCCGATTCGGAGCCCTATTTCCAGACCGATTCGTACGTGCGTCCGGGAGAGCGAGTACGATGCGTGCGCTTGCGAAATCTCCGACTGACTCGTTCGCAGGACCCGACCGCTCTGACCGACTCGCACGGGGACAATGCGCACCGCGCAATGGAGACGTTCCCCGGCCGGGTAAGTACGATGCACACCTCGACCGCTCCGACCGACTCGCGCAGTCCGGCTCCAAGGAGCTGTCGGAGCCGCACTTTGGGGGTCCGAGTCGGACCCCCCTGGATGCGTAGGCGCGCGAGTCGCACACAGGGGGGACCCACATCGACGCGAACACGCTGTAGGGGGCGCCCTTGTTCGCGTCGTGCCCATTGAGTCAATGGGAGCCCGTGTACGCGTTGCACGACTGGCTCCCATTGACTTCAATGGGAGTCCGACCGAATCGAGTCCGATAGCATACGTGCGCATCGTACTCGTTCGGTCGGACTGCTAGAGTCCGATTCGGTCGGTAATCTCTCCGGGTCCGGCTCGGTCAGGGAGATTTCCGGCCTGAATCGGAATCGGCCCATCAGTGTTTGCTGTCAATGTTGATGGGACAGTTCATTTCTGAACATCTACAGGATGTGTATGTTGGCACTTGTTGCCCATTGTTATGTGTGCATGTGGGTTGTTCTTGTTGTGAAGTGTTGTGTGATGTCTGTGATGCCACACCCAGACTAGTGAATGTTGTTCTGTTGTGTTTTCCTAGGTGCCTTTGACCTCTCCTTGCCTACATACACTCTGTCCCCTGGTACATTGTATTCCTGTTGAAAATTGTACATCCTGGAATAAAGACGGTGCAGGTACAACAACATGTGTGTAAGGATTTGTTTATTTACAAAGGTGACATGTGAAGGGGGGTACATTGACAGTGAGGTGATTAGTGGAGCAGTGAGTTGACATTCATGGTAAATCAGATAATCAAGTGGTCAACACATAGGTGTGGTGACCCAGTCCAACAGACAGATGCCATTCACAAGGCAGTGTGGGGAAGGACAGTCCAAAAAGTCAATGCAGTGGTACAGAGGGTTGCCATCATGGCTGGCTGCGTGACTGGCGTTTGGCAGGTGCTTTGCCACAAGATACTCCCAGGGTTTTCTTCGGACGGCCCCTTTTCCGTTTGCCAGGGGGGGCCTCTGCTATAGGGCCAGTGGGGTCTGAGGACTCACCACTCTCTGTGGCCGCAGGGAAGGATGGTGAACTGTCATCCTGCGGACCACCAGTGGGAGGGGGAGGTGTTGTTTGTGGCACAGGCCTGTCCCTCAGTACCGCCACTAGTTGGCCCAAGAGGTCCACAATTTGTCCCATGCAGGTGTCCATGGATCTCATCAGCAGGAGGAGCTCACGTGAATCTTGTTCGGACCGGGCCGTTTGTCCCTGGGCCTGTTCATATGCCCCAAGGACTCTGTGGATGTGGTCCAGGGATTCGGTCCCAGGCTGTGTTCGTGTGTGGGTGACCCTGCCCCTCCCACCTGCTCTGCTGCCACGGACCGGTTGCCTCTCCACTGTCGGACCACACATCCTCTCCCTGCCCTCCTCAGTTGCTGGGGTGGGGTGGTCATCCTGTGGGACAGGGAGGGTGTTGCAGGCATCACTGGTGGTTGTGGTTGTGGTGGTGGTGGTGGAGGACGCACCGGACGTAACAGCAGGGGCCTGCAGATTGGTTGTTGTAGCTGCAGGTGTGGTGGGGGGACGATGGGGTCCTGGGACCTGTTGCGCCCTGGAACACCAGATGGCCCGGCCTCAGTCTCCTCATCCGAACATTCCTGGAAGTCAACATCCGAGAGTCGATGTTCCGGGGGGGGGAGGGGGGTAGACTGGCCCTGCAGGTTGCTGGTGTCGTCCTCTGCAGTCAATTCTTGGTCACCTGTGGATCAGATGGGAAATGGTCATTGGGGTGCACCACGTAAGATTTGTGTTAGCTGTGTGTCATTCACTGTTAGTACACTGCACAGTTGACTGATCATCACATTGTTTCCTATGTGCACTACTGTGCCTCCTGACATGCTGCGGTGGTACATGCATTTCTTGTCCATGGTGTGTGGTGTCAATATGTACCATGCGCCACGTCCATGATTTGTGATTACAGGGACATGTTGACATCTAGGGCCTTGCGCTAAATATAATTTTTGTGCGGACTGTATGTGGATTTTTATGACCTGTCAGCCGTCACATCTGGGCATGTCCTGGCCATTGTCATCTCCTGCATACCTTTGTCTTGTCATGTGCATATCTGGATTGGTACCACATACCATGCTTTCTTACTGTTCATATGGTCGTTGTTACTCTGGCCCCATGGCACTGAACCTGTCATTCATTGCTGTGCATGATTGTTCCCAGTCTTCCCTCTACATGTGCATTGGTGTGTCACACTTTTGTTGCTGTGACAGTTTCCTTTGCTTAGCTGTGTGCACACTGTGCGTGGCAATATGATCAGTGTGCATATTTGTACATTGAGAGGACTGGTGTTGTCATATGGCACCATTCTTTTTGTGTCAAATGGCTAGGTGCACGTACTGCCTACTTGCCTGTTGTGTGTTAGCATTTGTCTTTGTTTTGTGACACATCTGTGTGTGCGTGGTGGAGGCTTGCATCCTGCTCAGTGGTGGCACAAGACAGAATAATATGTCTGGCTAGCTGTTTGTTTATTTGGAGTGATCCATTATATGCCACATGCATCTGGGTGGGGTGGGGAGTGCCCCATCCTGCTGAGGTGTGGGACAGGGGGCATGATGGGAGTAGTAGTACAGGCCTCCCTCCCACATACAGCCCTCCATGGCAAGATGGCTACCTACCTGTAAGTTTGTTTGTTGGGGATGTAATGGCTGACACATGCTTCTGGGTGGGGGAGTGCCGCATCCTGCTGAGGTGTGGGACAGGGGGCATGGTGGGAGTAGTAGTACAGGCCTCCCTCCCACATACAGCCCTCCATGACAAGATGGCTACCTACCTGTAAGTTTGTTTGTTGGGGATGTAATGGCTGACACATGCTTCTGGGTGGCGGAGTTCCACATCCTGCTGAGGTGTGGGACAGGGGGCATGGTGGGAGTAGTAGTACAGGCCTCCCTCCCACATACAGCCCTCCATGACAAGATGGCTACTTACCTGTAAGTTTGTTTGTTGGGGATGTAATGGCTGACACATGCTTCTGGGTGGGGTGGGGAGTGCCCCATCCTGCTGAGGTGTGGGACAGGGGGCATGGTGGGAGTAGTAGTACAGGCCTCCCTCCCACATACAGCCCTCCATGGCAAGATGGCTACCTACCTGTAAGTTTGTTTGTTGGGGATGTAATGGCTGACACATGCTTCTGGGTGGGGAGTGCAACATCCTGCTGAGGTGTGGGACAGGGGCATGGTGGGAGTAGTAGTACAGGCCTCCACCCCAAACAACCCTCCATGACAAGATGGCTACCTACCTGTAAGTTTGTTTGTTGGGGATGTAATGGCTGACACATGCTTCTGGGTGGGGTGGGGGAGTGCCCCATCCTGCTGAGGTGTGGGACAGGGGGCATTGTGGGAGTAGTAGTAAAGGCCTCTACCCCAAACAGCCCTCCATGACAAGATGGCTACCTACCTGTAAGTTTGTTTGTTGGGGATGTAATGGCTGACACATGCTTCTAGGTGGGGGAGTGCCCCATCCTGCTGAGGTGTGGGACAGGGGGCATGGTGGGAGTAGTAGTACAGGCCTCCCTCCCACATACAGCCCTCCAAGACAAGATGGCTACCTACCTGTAAGTTTGTTTGTTGGGGATGTAATGGCTGACACATGCTTCTGGGTGGGGTGGGGGAGTGCCCCATCCTGCTGAGGTGTGGGACAGGGGGCATGGTGGGAGTAGTAGTACATGTCTCCCTCCCACATACAGCCATCCATGACAAGATGGCTACCTACCTGTAAGTTTGTTTGTTGGGGATGTAATGGCTGACACATGCTTTTGGGTGGGGTGGGGGAGTGCCCCATCCTGCTGAGGTGTGGGACAGGGGGCATGGTGGGAGTAGTAGTCCAGGCCTCCCTCCCACATACAGCCCTCCATGGCAAGATGGCTACCTACCTGTAAGTTTGTTTGTTGGGGATGTAATGGCTGACACATGCTTCTGAGTGGGGGAGTGCCACATCCTGCTGAGGTGTGGGACAGGGGGCATGGTGGGAGTAGTAGTACAGGCCTCCCTCCCACATACAGCCCTCCATGGCAAGATGGCTACCTACCTGTAAGTTTGTTTGTTGTGGATGTGATGGCTGACACATGCTTCTGGGTGGGGGGGTGCCACATCCTGCTGAGGTGTGGGACAGGGGGCATGGTGGGAGTAGTAGTACAGGCCTCCCACCCACATACAGCCCTCCATGACAAGATGGCTACCTACCTGTAAGTTTGTTTGTTGGGGATGTAATGGCTGACACATGCTTCTGGGTGGGGTGGGGGAGTGCCACATCCTGCTGAGGTGTGGGACAGGGGGCATGGTGGGAGCAGTAGTACAGGCATCCCTCCCCCACACAGCCCTCCATGGCAAGATGGCTACCTACCTGTAAGTTTGTTTGTTGGGGATGTAATGGTGACACATGCTTCTGGGTGGGGGAGTGCTCCATCCTGCTGAGGTGTGGGACAAGGGGGCATGGTGGGAGTTGCAGTGCAGGCTGCCTGTGCACATGCACCCATGGTAATGTTGCTAGGTACATTGGTGGTGTTTGGGAGGGGGTGGATGTTGGATCTGTGAGACATGTTTTAGTGAGTGTGTGGTGCAGATGAATGGAATTGGTCCTAGGAGGTGTATCTTTGTAGTTGTGCAAGGCAGTACATAGCAGTGTGGTGGTAGTCATTTGTTTGTACTTACCAGCCTCCACTCCCCCAGGTACTCCTGTGAGACTCTCTGGATGCAGTATGGCAAGCACCTTCTCCTCCCATGGGGTGAATGGTTTTGGTGGTATGGGAGTGCCACCGCCAGTCTTGTCAGCCAGCTGACGGTTCTTGGTCCTCCTCTCTTTGACAACTCTCTTCAAGTCATGCCACCGCTTCATGATTTCCTTTCTGGATCTTGGGATGGTCCCTACTGCATTGACCTTCTGGACTATCCTTGCCCACATTTGAGTCCTTATGGCTAATGGTGTCTGTTGGACCAGGCTACCAAACAGTTGTGGTTCCACTCTGACTATCTCATCTACCATTACCTTCAACTCACTCTCTGTGAATTTGGGCATTTTATGTGTTGACATGGTGTGTGATGTGCAGAGGTGTTGTAGGTGCAGGGGTGTAAGTGGTGGTGGTGGTGGTGATGTGTATGGTGTGTGATGTGCAAAGGGGTTAGGGGTGCAGGTGTGGAAGTGGTGGTGGTGCTGTGTGTGGTGTGAGTGGTGATGGTGTGTAGCTTTGCCTATCCTTTGTTCTCAGGGGTTGGGCCCTTCAGTTGTGGGTTAGTGCAGAGGATTGTGGTCAAGGAAGGGGCTGGTTTTATGCTCTGCTATGTGGGTGTGTCCACATGTGGGAGTGCTCTCAAGTGTGTTGTGTGGGTTGTCCTTGTAATTTTTTTTGGGTGTGTGCAATGTTGTGTCATTGGGGTGTGTTTTCAGTTTTTGGGTGGCATGGCTACTTTGGTGTGGGCACTTTGTGGTCTTATTGTGGGAGTTTTGATTCGTCCGCCAAATTTGTCACGGAACGTCCGCGGCGGTGGCTTTGCTGCAGCTCTTCCGCATGCTCTCCCATTCATCACTGTTAGCGATCGCGGCGGTCGGAAAGAGCGGAACGTGCCACGGGACCATCGGGGATATCCTAATTTCCCGTGCGGTGTCTCCGCTATCTTTGCGGCGGGTTGGTGTTTTTCCGCAGCGGATCCGTCTGCCGCGGACGTGTTTTGGCCATCTCCGCACGCTACGGGTGGTTTTTGTTCCCCCCGTACCGCCGCGGTCGGTGTTTTTTGGCGGTTGATGCTAATTTGGCCGCCGGTTTCTCCACGGTGCCGGTGGGCGGTCGTTTTGCGCTTCCATGGCGGTCGGGGTGATTTTCCGACCGTCGTCCTAATGACCCTCATAGTTTTAAATCAAAAACAAATGTAACATTCCTTTAAAAAAGTAAATGAATTTCAAAGAATTATATATAAAATGACCACCCTATCAACACCAACTCCAATGTCAATACCTTCTAAACAACTTTAACAATTCTCTGGAAAGGTATTTGAACAACCACAATCTAATGACTACATGCAAGTGCAAGCCAAAACTTCACCACCCTGGTATTCTAAAGACCTTGTTGACAAAAAGTAATCCAGACAGGAAAAATAGAAGAAAAAAAAGCTCCAGAGGACCTCTTAAATCTGATGGCCCACAACTGTAAATGCAGACAGCTCATTACATCAGCAAAGCTTAGTACTAGACCAACATCGGTACAGAGACAGAATATTGACATCAAAATATCGAAATTGCATGAATATCGGTCAAGAATATCAATAGTGGAAAATATCGAGGTAAGTTTTTTCATTGTTTAAAATATCGATTTTTGTGTAATGTAGAAATATCAATTTTGTAAATATTGATGGCAAATATATTGTAAATAATATCGACTATTTTTTTTTTGTTTAATATTGTTTTTTTAAATTAATTTGGTAGTAGTTGTTTTATATTTTTCTATTTTTTTTTTTATGTGAAAATGTTTTTATTGTATTTAAAACGTTGTACTGTCAAATGGTACCCCCCATGTGCACCCCCAGAATCCCTGGGGGCCTGCTAAGGGCCCCCAATGTAGAAGACCGTATGCCTTTCCGTGGCGGCATTGCCGCCGCGGAAAGGCATAACCCCGCATGCATCATAATATGGATGGCGGTGTCTACCAGACACCGCCACCATATTAACTGCTTTGCCGCCCGGTCGACTCATCGACCGGGCGGAAAACCGGCGGACGGTCTTTCCGTCCGCCAGGGTCCCCCCGCCATAGTAATGTGGCGGGGGGAATTTGCATGCGGGCGGAGGACTTTGTCGGGCGGATTGCCACCGCCATGCGGGCGGTGGCGATCCGCCCGAAATACTAATGGACCCCATAGATTTTAATATATATTAAATATTAAATTTTTTGTTTTTTTGATAATATAATATTTAATGTATATGTAACAATTTTTTGTACATTTTTTGAACATTTGTAAAAAAAAATTACAATAAATATTTAATTTTTGGGATTTTTTTATTATTTCTCCATTCTTGTCTATGGGGAGTCAGGCTTTTTTTTTCTTTTTATTATGCGGCCATTATTTTTCCTTTTTCTTACTTTTCAGTCTATCTGTTTCGTTTTAAGGTCATTTTGCAAGACGGAACCTCGCGGTTGGGAGCTGTGTTTCCTCGGTTAAGGTAAGTTTGATTTATTTTACATTTAAGGTAGTTTTAGGGTAGGGGCGAGGTAGTAGTAGTGTAGTTAGATTTTTTAGGACGTTAATTGTTAGTTTCTGGTGTAGTTAGGTGTTGTTTTGGTAGTTTAGGGGCCTTTTAGGATGGCGGGCGGACTTTCGTCCGGCCGCCACCCTAGCGGTGCTGGGACCGGACGCCAGTGGTGCGGCGGTCCCGCACCGGCGATTAGGATGCCACCGCGGCGGTGGCATCCTCCATTCCCAGCATTGTGGCGGGCGGTGCTCACAGCACCGCCCACCACAATGCTGGGAATGCACTGTGTGCATTGTCATGCACAAGGTGGCAGGCACCGCGCGGTGTCCATGTGCACCCCTCACCCCCCCAATACCCTGGGGGCCCGCAACGGGCCCCCAACAGCAAACTCCGCATGTCTTTCCGTCCGCCGGGGTCCCCCCGCCATACTAATATGAAATGAGTGGCGGGCGGAGGGAAATGTAGGGCGGATCGCCACCGCCATGCGGGCGGTGGCGATCCGCCCCACATCCTAATGGGTCCCTTAGTGTTTTATGTGTTTGACGTAGTGTTGGGTAGAAATAGAGTGTTAGTTATGTGTTGTTTAATTATGTTATGTTGTATTTAATGTTGATATTAATGCTTGTGGGTTTGTACATGTTGTTGTGGGAGGGTGTTCTTTTTTTTATCTTTACAGGTTTCCTGTTTCGTGAACGGATGGTGCTGACGACGCGTTTATTTTTCTTAAAAAGGAAAATGTATTTTCTTTCTTTGAAACAAGTTAATTTTTTACATTTCCTTTTATTTTTCAGGTTTGTTGGAGCTTTTTTTTCTTAAACTAATTTTCGGGTTTTTGAGTGTTTTGTTATTGAGAGGATTGCGTCGTTGGAGCCTTTTTTCTACAGTTGTATTTTTACATTTTTTTTGAGGGGCTTTCTTTTCGGATGGATTCGTTTTTCGATTTATCTACTATGGATTTGTTTGTTTTCGAGGACCGTCTACTGCAACATAACTGTACGTTTTTTTATATTATTATGGGTGGGAATTGTTTTTGGTAATATTTGGTTTGTTTGTTTCTTTTTTCTTTTAATAATTGAGGGGTCTATAAAGTCCGCCCGCCAGCGTAACGGTAAACGGGACAGACCGCCAGTGGTGCGGCGGTCCCGCTGTGCCCATTAGGATGCAACCGCCACCATGGTGGTCACATCCCACATATTCAACATTGTGGCGGGCGGTGCCGTAAGCATCACCCGCCACAATGTTAAATATGCATGTTGTGCATTGGCATGCACGACGTGACAGGCACCGCGCCGTGCCTGCCACCTTGTGCGTGACAATGAAGGGGGGTACCCCCCAAGGGCAGCCTCCCACCACCCCCCCACCCTGGGGGCCCGTAATGGGCCCCCAAAATGTTTATTGCATGCCTTTCCATGGCAGAGTCTCCACCATGGAAAGGCATACCCACCGCAGGCATACTAATATGGATGGCGGTGCCTGCAAGGCACCGCCACCAAATTGTGTGCCTTTTCCGCCCAGCCGGCAATCCGACCGGCAGAAAAGCGGAGGACGGACTTTCTGTCCGCCGCGGTACCCCCCGCCATAGTAATATGGCGGGGGTAAATTGTGTTGTGATGGCGTGCGGATCGCCACCCCCCGCCACCGCTGGCCGGGCGTTGGCGATCCGCACGACATCCTAATAGACCCCTATATTATGTCATATATTTATATGTACGTTTTTAATTTTTAAATGACATAATTATAATTATTAATTTTAAATAAGTGTAGAATTGTGTAGTTTAAATGTTTTGTGATTTTAAAAAGCTTATGATGTTTAGGATTGTTTTTTGTTTATAGTATCGATTTAGCAATCATGTCTAGGTATTCTAGCCCTTTGGTGTTTGGGAATAGTCAATTTTATGTTGTAGGTATTCATACATTGTTTTTGTTTGTTTACTGAGTTTAGGGCTGATTTTAGGGGTCCATTACGATGACTGGCGGATGCACCTCCGCGATGCTGGCGGTGGGATAAAACGCTGTTTTCCGCCCGTGAGCAGCGGTGCACCTGCCCGCGATATTACAATGGTCAAACACAGCCCATTGTCCGTCCGCCGCGGTGTGACATGGACCACCATCAAAACACGCCCGCCACCGCGCCGGAGACAACCAATCGAGAGCCACCGCCGTGCGGAATGACGTCCCTCCCGCCGTACAAATTAGGATGCGCCAAACGGCCAGGCACACCGCAGCGGAGAAACCGGCCTATCTGAGCAGGCGGAAGCACCACAGCGGAGCGCAAAATGGAATACCGGAGATGATCGCCATGGACCCGGCACTACATGTCTTTCCGGCGCTGTACATGATACACCTCCAGCAAGCCATGGACCGTGGCGGACGCCGCCACAGGTACGCGATCACACAACTCTGCACACAAACACAACCCACAACTCCATGGCTGATGTAAGGTCCCTGCCCCCACCAGACATCCTGTTGGGGACAGGAACACAACCACAGGTGTAGCCACACATGTCCTACCTGCCACTAGTCCACCCCTCCTCAACCAGGCCACCATGTCCGCGATCTTGAAATAATGTCCAGTTCACGTGACCGCAGTGGTGAATCCGCGTTAAAAAATGCACACAATGTAGTAGGCTGGGCCAGCGCAAGGCATGAGAATGCACAAAGTACACAGGGCAACACCTCCACACTCCACACACTAGGCCCACCCACAACATGAAGGGACATGCCACGTGACCCTCCTGTGCTCCCACATGCCCAATAACCAGCCAGGTGAACACACACACTGCACCACACAACAAACAACTAGGGAGACAGCCTCATCAGGTGTGGCTGCAGAGTAACACACAGCGCAGAAGCACAGGGCCAGGGGAACCCACACACTAACCCTGGGCGTAGTTCGCGAAGTAACGCTTCGCGAAGCTACGCAAAGTGCAGTTCGCACTACGCGAGCTACGCGTAGCACTACGCGAACTGCGTAGTGCATGTTCGCAATGATTGCACAGTGCCGGATGCTTGTCCGCACTGTGCAATCATTGAAAACGGCATCTTGCACAGTGCGAGCTGTCTTTTACTGCCGCTCGAGTAGATTTTTACTCGAGCGGCAGCTTTCTCAACGCGGACTGGTAGTTTCTCATCGCGAGCGGTCGCGAGCATACGCGACCACTCGCAATGAGAAACCTGACCTCCCGCGTTGAGAATCTCGCCGGGAGGTTTATTTTCCACGCTCGCGATCGGCAACTTGATGTTGCTGATCGCGAACGAGGAAAAAGTCTCGCCGGGATGTCATTTTGCTTGCTCGCGGTCGCCAACTTGACGTTGAGGACCGCGAGCAAGCAAAAAATGACCGCTGCACTACGCTACGCGTGTTCGCACTGTGCTACGTGCAATTCGCGTAGTGCGAAGTAGCGCAAACTTCGCAAACTACGCGAGCGTAGCGTAGTTTTCCGCCCAGGCCTACCACACACCATAACAACACCACACTCATGGCAAGTAAACTGAGTCCAAGCACAAAATAAACACACACAGACAATGAACAAACACTCCAATGGACACACAGCCTGCCAAGTCACACAGACATACCCCACACTGACACACAGCAACAAACACAGACCACATGCCAGCAGCGATGGAGGACAACAAATAGGAAACCTAAAGTGAAGTGCACACAAATGGAATGGCAAGGAGCTGAACACCAAGAATGTGTACATCACATGCAAGGGAAGGAACATGTAACAACAACCCCAGCTCCAAAAATCACACATGGCAGTCACAGTGAGTGAAGTCAAACCACAGTCACCTCACTGCAACAACTCAGGGAGACAGCAAGGCAACCCATGTATAGGCAGAGGGATGAAAGGAAGGGTATTAAGTCTAACACTGAGCAGCCACACATCTGCATCCAAATACATCACAGGAGTATGTCAGCAGCACAACACACAGGGCCCATTGCAACACTCCATGACTGTCAAACACAAGAATGAACCTCCACACAACCCCCACACCCATCACACCTGCAGCACACAACACCAGTGACAAACACACAGAAGCTTGCCAATAATGTCCAGTCAATACACTGACAAGGAAACACACCCCCTGGGGGGTATCCACAAACATCACACACACACAGGTATGGCAGAACCACTGTACGCACAAAAACAACAGTCAGACACAGAACTCAATCAAAACACACACACAGAACTACTACAATAACAGACAAGACCTGTGCAGCTAAACAGTGCAAATTCAATGGGAGCACAGACACAACAGGAGTACACAACCTCATCAGTCAGAAAAAATGCACAGACAACATACCACAACACATATAAGAAGTGCATCCACACAAAACAATAATGGAGACAAACAGGGAGAAATGGGACTACAATGACACACAGACAGACATACCACACCACCCATCAACTCAAAATAGTGTCATAGTGTACCACATGCCTGCACATGCACAACAATGACAAGAGACACATCAAATATGAGAGGAGAAAACACCAAGGATGCACATAAAACAAGCACAGAAACTACAATAGACCTCAGTCCATGTGATAGATACACAAGTAAGGCATACCACAATGGCAACACACATCTAAATCAAACACAACAATAAAACACACACACTGACGGGTAAATATAACACCACACACAGAGCATCTGTCAACTGCATGAGACAACACAACACAAACGCTGCACACAGCCACATCAGACATAACACATGCACATGCAAAGATATCATCATGCTACAACAGCTAAACATCAGGGGGTGCACAACAGGCAAGGACAAGGCAACATACACTCACAGCACTGCATGCACACCAAGCAGTGTGTGCACAACAGACATACCAGTTACAAACAGATGAGTGACACACCATGAACACACACAACAACAATATAAACATCACACAGACAACAACACACCAAGGAAGTTAAACAGTCCACAGTAAACACACCTACATCTAAGCCAACACACACAGATGCACAAGTCTGGGACACCAAAGTTGAAACAACATGATCAGAGGGAACAAGACATTGGCAATGTTGAAGTGGCATATAGAGCATGTGTCACAGTAAACCATACCCACACAGTAACCCTTTAGTTAGCAAGGACACTGACAAGGCAGACAACAGGAGTACATTTCTATTTTATTTACATTTCACACAGTTATGCAGCAAAATTTAGACAAAAGCAAGGCCAGTGGCCAGTCCAAAGTGCAGGTGAGGTACATGAGAAGCTGCACAGGCAAGGGACAAACAGCAGTGAACAGCAAGGGCAGTAGCCAGTCCAAAGTGCAGGTGAGGTACATGAGAAGCTGCACAGGCAAGGGGCAAACAGCAGTGAACAGCAAGGCCAGTGGCCAGTCCAAAGTGCAGGTGAGGTACATGAGAAGCTGCACAGGCAAGGGGCAAACAGCAGTGAACAGCAAGGCCAGTGGCCAGCCCAAAGTGCAGGTGAGGTACATGAGATCCTGCACAGGCAAGGGGCAAACAGCAGTGAACAGCAAGGCCAGTGGCCAGTCCAAAGTGCAGGTGAGGTACATGAGAAGCTGCACAGGCAAGGGGCAAACAGCAGTGAACAGCAAGGCCAGTGGCCAGCCCAAAGTGCAGGTGAGGTACATGAGATCCTGCACAGGCAAGGGGCAAACAGCAGTGAACAGCAAGGCCAGTGGCCAGCCCAAAGTGCAGGTGAGGTACATGAGATCCTGCACAGGCAACGGGCAAACAGCAGTGAACAGCAAGGCCAGTGGCCACTCCAAAGTGCAGAGTGAGTACATGACATCCAGCACTGGGAATGTGTGGTACAGTACCCTGCCATGGTCAGCAACACACTCAGGGCGTCAAAAATGGGCAGTCCATGGTACCACTGTGGGAGAGACATGTGTGTGAGGGTGACCAACACTCAGACTTGGCTGGCAGTATGACTGGGAGGTAGCTGTCTGTCGGGGCCAGTTGGGGTACTGGCTTGGGGAGAGAGAGGCCCAGCTGGGGTAGAGCCATCAGTGTTCTGGGAAGCCTGAGGGCTGCTAGGTCCAGGTGTGGTAGAGCCAGCAGTGGTTTGGGAAGCTGGAGGGCTGCTAGGACCAGGTGGGGTGGTGGCACGTGGAGGTGGACTCATGCTTGCACGAGACCCAGTGTGTGTGGGAGAAGTTGGAGGGGTTCCCTTCCACTTCTTAGGGATTTGATATGGCTTCCCTGTCCTGGGATTAATGCCAAGTGGGGTGTATACAACAGGCACACTCGTCACAAAAGCTGGCTCATGTGCAGATGCTGGTCCCCCCTCTGGAGACGGGCTGGATTCTTTGGGACGCTTGGCCCTGGATTGCCTCTGCCCCTGCATCACCTGTTTACCAGGTGTCCCCCCTACAGTGGCCTCCTTTCCCTGCTTCACAGGGCTCTGGATGGGAGTAGATGTTGTGGGTGAACTTGCCTTGGAGCTCTTCTTACATGTACCCTTAGCAGGCACCTGTTTGTCACTGGGCATGGAAACTGTGTGCTTGTCTCTGCGAGACACTTTTGGGACAGGTGAGTCCTTGGCTGGGGATGCCTCTGAGGCATGTGAGCCTGAGGCCTGCTTCTTGCCATCCTTGCCCTGGGTGTGGCCTGAAGGGCTTTTGCCTCTGCGCTCTAGTGTGGGTTTACCTTTCTGTGGGGATGGTGTCTGTGGCCTGGACTGCTTGGGCTGCTGCTGCCGTCTGCTGCGTGTGGCGTATTTTTCCCTTGATGTCTGGGGTGTGTGGTCACTATCATCAGATGCGGCCACTGGCAGAGTGGTGGGCCTAGGAACTGGAGCTGGACTATGGGATTGGGCAAGTTGAATGGCTGCTGTCACTGCAGAGGACAGAGACTGTACAGTCCGGTGTAGCCCACCCATGTCGGAATGAACGCCCTCCATGTAAGCCACCACCTGTGCCAATTTTTTGTCATGGTCCAGGAAGGCATTGAGGAGAGCTGTCTGACCCACACACAGCTGGCGCAAAAGGTCCACAGACTCAGCACTGATGGCAGCAGGGGGGACAGGGGCAGCGGTGCCTGGGATGAAGGACACTCTTCCCTTTTTTGTGGTGCGAACACGGGCAGCAACAGTGGGAGTAGCAGGGAGGGTGGCCACTGAACGCTGTGTGGTGGCAAGGAGGCAGAGTCCCCGTTTCCTTTGGCCGAAAATATAGATGCGTCACCGCCGTCGTTAGATGACGTAGAGGTCTGCGTCTTTGGCTGTGAGTCCTCTAGAAGACTACGGTCCCCCTCTGATGCGCTGGTGACATCCGTGTCACTATGCTGGTGTGCAGCAGTTGTGCTTGATGCCTCACCACTGGTGTCCATCCCGTGTCCTTCCGTGCCCATGTGAGATGCTGCATGAGAGAGAGATAGACGTAGGATCAGTACATTTGCATCAAGTTTACAAATATCTGCAAGGGAAGCATCACTAATGATGAACAATCATCCATGTTGGACAACACCATGGGCAGTAACACTGTGCAACCTCAATCCAAACATCGAAATTACTGTGGCATAATGCAAACTTGGCATAATTCACCCATGTGATGGACACACAGCCAATTAGCCTGTTGGTGGCTTCAGCTAACCAGACACACATATCCCTCTGTGCACAACTAGGGCCCTGAGGGGGTAAAAGTTCTACTCACAACATGTTGCCACTGTCACATCTTGAGCCAGCAGAAGTGTCCAACACAGAAACAGACTCCAACATATCCGCACACAATGGCCATGAGCACATGCCATCCACCATGTCGTATCTTTGGGCACAACTACAGTAGCACATTGGTGTTAGATGTGTAGCCAGCACAAATCTGACGTCAGGCAATGCACACATTGATGATGGCACACTCAGATCATGCACTCTGCTGGACCCTGACATGGGATGTCCGTGACGACACCAATGAAGATGATACCAGAAGGCCACAACTACAAATGTGAACTCAAGGGCCATTACACCAATGACATGGGAAGGTACATGTTGGGGGAATGCATGACAACTGCACCCAACACCGCGTCCACTTACACGCCATTGCATCACACTAGCAACATCACAGCCCTGCACTGGCCCAGGCTTGGAGCACATGCAGCCAAACATCACCCAAAGTCACACTCACAGAATACTCACCACCAGCTTGCTGCTGATGCCCCTTCAGACGTGCATCCAGTTTAGGCTGCGTCACAGCTAAAATGTGTGCCATTAGTGGTGTCATGCTGCGCCGCGCCAACCTGCCGGCCCGAGGGATCAGCCCCAGTGTCATCTCGGCCACGTTCCTGCTCAGCCGGCAGATGTCATCCCACCTCTTGTGACAGTGGGAGCGCCGTCGTTTGGAGACACCCAGTGCATGCACCTTGCATGCAATGGCCCTCCACACGGCCTTGCGCTGGTTGACTTTGAGCTGCAGACATGGGAGACAAGAGGGTGCAATAATCAGTGTAACCTACCACCATTTCACAGTGCAGGAGCATGACACTGACTCATACCAACTTCAGCCATAACTTTAGCAGAGACAACAAATCTGCGACATTCAAACATCATCATGTGTGAAACACACATTAATGCATGCAGGTGGACACAGTACATGCCTATCTCAAAGCCATGCAGGATGCCAGCAGAGAGCAAAATGTGTATGCTTACCACATCTACTGCAAGTTTCTGGGAATACCAAGACATGCAGGACATTACTACATATGTCACTGTGAATACTCACTGTGCCCAACACTGCGCAGCCCTCAAAGCACTTGCCCTTAAACTGCCACACTGTGTCATGGATGTCACATTGAGGGACATGACCTCACAAACGCAAATTCTCATCACAAGGCCTGTCGTGTGCAATCTACATCTCTGTAATGGCTCATTGATGGAGAGTCAAGAGGAAAAGCACAGATTTGACACTCTGTACATTCAGTGTTGTGTCACTGTTAAATTGGGCAGTGAATGTGCAAGCCAGTTGGGGTCACACAGAGGTCCAACGTGGGGCATCTCATCTTTTACATGGAGGGACTATTTGGAAACACAAACAGTGCCAACACAAATGCGAGTATGTGCACATGCTGGTGGTGATGGAAGGGTCTGGGCACAAGAATGTTGGAATGTACAGTGTCATAGGTGAATGACCAACAAGAGTGTCTCCCTGGGGGACTGAGGTCCTGAGCATAGTGCAGAACTAGAGATGAGGCACATATTGAGTCAGAAACAATGCCCTCACTACCCTCTGGGCAACAACACTAGCTAAGGCCACAGATGGGCCTGTGAAGGACATCAGGGACACACACAGACATTCAGACTGGAAATCACAGTCCTGACTCCTGAATTGAAAAGGTGCAGCCTCACTGTATGTCTGACAAGACATTACATTTCCCTCACATCTGGATGTGCAGGCAGGGAAACATGTTGAATAGGCTAAACACACCTTCCCCCTGGAAACAGCATGCTAGGCAGTGCATGACCCAACCCCACACTCTCATGCACATAATGCAGCAGATCAACTTCATGTGTGCCCCCCCTGCACTCTCACTCACACTCTGAGATACTTACCACGACATTTGGCGCACCATATAGCCTTGGATACTGGGTGAGCACCTCCTCCACCAGGACCTCCAGTTCCTCGGTGGTGAAGGGAGTGGCACAGATCTTCTCAGTCCTCGCCATCACTGTGGGCAGGAGACAGCAGCAGTGGCAGTTGGTGGTAAGGGGTCTCAGGCAGCAGTCCCTGGAGGCAGCAGCAGGTGAGGGGTGTCAGGCAGCAGTCCCTGGAGGCAGCAGCAGGTGAGGGGTCTCAGGCAGCAGTCCCTGGAGGCAGCAGCAGGTGAGGGGTCTCAGGCAGCAGTCCCTGGAGGCAGCAGCAGGTGAGGGTGTCAGGCAGCAGTCCCTGGAGGCAGCAGCAGGTGATAGACCCAGCAGTCCCTGGAGGCAGCAGCAGGTGAGGGGTCTCAGGCAGCAGTCCCTGGAGGCAGCAGCAGGTGAGGGGTCTCAGGCAGCAGTCCCTGGAGGCAGCAGCAGGTGAGGGATCTCAGGCAGCAGTCCCTGGAGGCAGCAGCAGGTGAGGGGTCTCAGGCAGCAGGCTCAGTGAGCTGTGGCAATGTGTGGCTCCCTCACACACATATATAGCCCCCAGGGCTCGTTTCAGTGGTTCTAAGCTGCTGCAATTGGTGTTCCAGGTCTGCCTCAATCAAATACATCCAATGACCGCCTCCGCGGTGGCGGAGCACGCCTTCCGCGATTTTCAAACTTACATCAGGCAACCGCGATTGCGCTTCCCATTGACTGGAAGGGCATGGTCCATGGCGGTGACACACCACAGGGGACAGGCGTGCGGTACCGCGGTGGTGCATCTTTCAAGTGCATCCAATGACCGGCCCCGCGGTGGCGGAGCACGCCTACCGCGATTTTCAAACTTGCATCAGGCAACCGCGATTGCGCTTCCCATTGGCTGGAAGGGCATGGTTCATGGCGGTGACACAACGCTGGTGCCAGGCGGTAGCTACCGAGATTCTGGGCACATGCATTGCTATGAGTGACCGGGATCTGGGTGTCAGAGCATGCCAACCGCCATTAGCCATGTGTATATGCCTATCAATCCCGCTATGGTGTCTTGGGCAATGGCGGTGACACACCGCTGGTGCCAGGCAGTAGCTACCGCGATTTCGGGCACATGCATTGCTATGAGTGACCGGAATCTGGGTGTCGGAGCATGCCAACCACCATTAGCCATGTGTATATGCCTATCAATCCCGCTATGGTGTCTTGGGCCATGGCGGTGACACACCGCTGGTGCCAGGCGGTAGCTACCGCGATTCCGGGCACATGCATTGCTATGAGTGACCGGGATCTAGGTGTCGGAGCATGCCAACCGCCATTAACCATGTGTATATGCCTATCAATCCCGCTATGGTGTCTTGGGCCATGGCGGTGACACACCGCTGGTGCCAGGCGGTAGCTACCGCAATTCCGGGCACATGCATTGCTATGAGTGACCGGGATCTGGGTGTCGGAGCATGTCAACCGCCATTAGCCATGTGTATATGCCTATCAATCCCACTATGGTGTCTTGGGCCATGGCGGTGACACACCGCTGGTGCCAGGCGGTAGCTACGGCGAGGGTGCAGCATGACATTGTTGACTATGGGCGTGAAAGTGTTGTTTGAGCACGTTTAAGGCACCAATGGAAACATCGTGCTGTGTCAATGTCATGGGTCATATCTGTACTTCGAACAGTGGTCACTCACAAAATATCATGGCACCGGATGGAATTTAAATGGGCTATAGTTAGTAATGACAGCCTAAACTTCATATCTAACACCAAATGCCACACTGAAAGAACTAATGGGGCACATTACTACTACACAATTTCATATCTGAGCCCACATTTACACACATTTTCATATCTCACCCCCAAATTTATCCCCAATTTCATATCTGACCCCCAAATGTGGCCCCAATTTCATATATGTCACCACATTTTAGCCCAAATTTCATATCTGACCCCCAAATTTAGCCCCATTTTCATATATGTCACCACATTTTAGCCCCAATTTCATATCTGACACCAAATAATTACCCCCAATTTCATATCTGATCCCAATATTTACACACATATTCATATCTCACACAATATGTCACTATACAGTACATGATTGTACAAACATTTCAGCATTATTTTCATTACTCACCACATATGTCACACTGGTGTCTGTTTGCAGTAGCAAATCCAACAGTATATGTCCACATGGACATGTGTGTGCTCTACATACTCAAGGATGTTAATTACATCACCGGCACACTTGGCATTCTGAACATCCTTATTATTTTTCACTTCTATCTATGCCTTTGGGTATGTTTTGTCTCCATATCTGCCAAATGTTATCACCATTACTTGTGACATTGTGTCCGGTATGTGCTCATGTTGTTCGGCCTGTCATATGTGATTTTGTTACATGTATATTTCCACAGTTGTGAGTATGTTGATATTGGATTTGATGTGTGTGGTGTGTTACATTGGTACTCACCAAGGACAGATGCATTGACCTTGTTCACATGAAGATTGTTGCCTTGGATGATGGACTGTAGCCAAAAGTGGTGATGGTGCTCACTGACTGGTAACTTTGATATGGCATCTGTGAACAGTAGACGGTGTGCCACAATTGGCTGCACATTGATGTAATGCGTGTGCTTTCATTTGCAGTAATTGTGTGCAGTTTTGGCAGGGTGCACAAGTAGGACATGTGTGCAGTGATATTAAACCAACACGAGTGGATAAGCCTGCTATGGCGTAGAAGCCTTTCTGGGGCACAAGCTGTTCCTGCGCAGTGTGGGTGAACTGATGGTGCTGTTGAATCAAGCTAATGATGGCATCCAAGACAGGTGAGATATACCTTGATAGGGCTGGCTGTGACACTCATCCAACTCTAACTTTTGTTGTTTTGAAGGTACCAGAGGCCAACAAGTGATGCACAGCCAGCATCTTTGTCTACGGAGGGATGTTGATAGTCCGCTGTGTTGTTCCTGACAGCCTGTGGAGAATGTGGCTCAGGATGCTTTTGATATTTGTCCTTTAGTACCTGTGTTGTGCGATGACATCCGCTGTTGTTATGTGTATGAGGCTGTTGTGTTTTTGTTATGTACTCAGTATATTCATGCGCTGACTTGTAGGTATACTGGTGTGGCTTTGTCCTGGTGGTGTTGTAGGTTGTTTTTGTGGCACTGTTGTATCTCCAAGCAGCTGGATGATTAGCTCCATGGCAACTGTTGTACTTTAGTTGTGTGTTTGGGGAGTGCTACCTTCATACTGCATGTCATAGTGCAACTTAAGTGCAGATTAACGTTTGTCTACAGTCCTTTTGGATCACGTACCTTATCCACTTTTTGTGTGCCACATTGACAATCTGTCTGCTTGTTGATGATATTGTGCAGTGGTGTCATTGTGTCTTGATCCACAGTGACACAGAATCTGCAAATGCTTTTCATTATTAGTCATTGACTGACTTTGAATTGTGATTACCAGCATATATGGCATGTGTACTGATGATAGTGGATATTAGCACAGGCTTGTGAATATGTATGTGAGTGTCTCTAAACTTGTGTGGATTTGCAGTGGCTCAAATTCCATAATGAGTCCTTCAGAACTAGACAAATTGTGTTGTTCATGTGTCCCCTGTCATGATTGCACAAGAAAGTGTGGCAGTTACAGCAGCCACTTGGAAGCCAGCAGTGTTTCTGTTTCACACATGTCCTGTATCATATACTGTCAGGGCTGTTTACACAAGATTTTGAAATGTGACTATTAGCATTCACAGAAACAGTTTCCATGTTGGTTGTTCTCACTGTGCGAATACTGAACAAGTGTACTACAATGTTTTCTCAAGGTGTCACGACTTTTGACTTGCACTGTATGGTGCATTGGGATGCCAGTCAATGTTTGCGCTGTGTCAATCAAAAGCTACGGATTTGTGCACATCTCATGTTCTGTTGCAATGACGTGTCCCCTTTCATCTCACCTAGGAGGCGACCTAATGTGTATCGTCCAGTCACCCTGCTGGCTAACATTGAGGATGATGACGTAATACGCAGATTCTGTCTGGCCCGCACAAACATCCAAGACCTCTGTGCCATGTTGGAGCCACACCTGCGGGCTGGCAGGACATAACCAACAGCATTAACAACTGAATCGAAGGTGATGGCGGCACTGCATTTCCTGGCTAGTGGGTCATTCCAGGGGACAGTGGGCATTGCAGGGGGGGATGTCTCAGCCCACCTTCAGCATGGTGCTACGGGATTTCCTGTTGGCCATGATGCAATACAAAGACCGATACATATGTTTTCTAAGGAGGGCGGCTTTGGCAGCTGTGAAGGCGGATTTTTATGCCCTTGGTCACATCCCTAATGTTGTAGGTGCTATTGACTGCACACATGTTGGCCTGGTTCCACCACAGGGATGGGAACACATATATAGGAATCGTAAACATTGACATTCCATCAATGTGCAGGTGGTGTGCCAAGCCGATATGATCATATTGCATGTCTGTGCCAAGTTTCCCGGCTCTGCACATGATTCCTACATCCTGCACAACAGCATTGTGCCCCAGCTGATGGCCAATCTACTTCCGGAGCGGGCATGGATTGTGGGTGAGTGGGCAGAGTCAAGTTGTGTGCTGTGTGTGCCATGCTGTCCTCTGCCACAGTTGTATCACTTAATCGGTATGTGTTTTTCACACCTAGGTGACTCCCCATATCCCAACAGACCTTGGTTGCTGAGCCCACTACGCAATCCTAGGACACCGTCTGAAGTCCGCTACAACAATGCCCATGGGAGAACACGTTGGGTGGTGGAGCGAACCTTTGGTCTCCTAAAATCGAGATTTTGCTGCCTGGACAGGACCGGAGGGGCACTCATGTACTCACCCAAAAAGGTGTGTCAGATAGTGGTAGCATGCTGCATGCTGCACAACCTGGCCTTACGGAAAGGAATCCCCATGATCCTGGACGATGATGACCAGCCGAGGCCCCCACCTGCGATCCCACAAATGTCCAGTGACGAGGATTGTGGAGAGGAGGAAGGTGTCGACCAGCGTCAGCAGCTCATCAACCGTTACTTCACTTGAAGGTGAGTGACAATGTACAACTGGTCCATTGTCTGTTGATGTAGTTGTTTGCGTGAAGGTCTATGTGATCTTTATTGACTGCATCCTGTTGTTGACTCAGTGCTGGCTGCCTATGTGTTGGATACAGGGTAGTTTTGCACAGCTACAGGATGTCTATGTTGGTACTGTTGCACATTGCAATGTGTGCATATTGGTGTACGTTGAGAACATGTGCTGTGTGATGGCAGTGATGCCACCACATGACTAGTGACTTTTGTTCTGTTGTGTTTTGCTAGGTCCCTTCTGCCTCTCCTTGCCTACAGAGGATCCATGCTACTGTGACATTGTAACCATGGTAAACATTGCACATACAGTGATAAACATGGAGCAGACTCAACTACATTGGTGCGTTATTGTTGTTTATTTTCAATGGGTATATGTGAGAGGGAAGTGGATATTTACATAAGTGTGAATGGTGAATCTATGAGTTGGCAGTGATGGTAGATGAGACAATCAAGTAGGCACCACATTGATGTGGTGACACAGTCCAACAGACGGATGCCATTACCATGGCAGTGTGGGTAAGGACAGTGTACAGAGTCAATGGTTGGGTGAAGAGTGTTGCCATCATGGCTGGCTCTTTGACTGGCATTTGGCAGGTGCTTTGCCACGGGTGAGTCCCAAGTTTTTCTTTGGACGGCCCCTTCTTCTTTTGGCAGGGGGGGCATCATCTGCTGGGCCAGTGGGGTCTGAGGAGTCACCCCACTCCGTGCCCGCAAGGGTGGATGATGAACTGTCATCCTGCGTGGCAACGGGGGGAGGTGGAGGTGTGGTCTGTGGCACTGGCCTGTCCCTCTGTACCGCCGCTAACTGGCCCGTGAGGTCCACGATTTGTCCCATACGGTTGTCCATGGACCTCAGCAGACGTTGGAGCTCCAGGGCATCTTCATGGGCCTGGCCCATTTGTGCCTGTGTGCATTCATAGGCACCCACAACTCTGGTGATGTTAGCCAGGGCTTCGGTCACAGTGTCCTGTGGTGTTGGAGTCCCACTTGTCCTCCCACCTGCCCTGCTATCACAGACCTGTTGCCTCACCACTCTAGCCACACGCCTACTCTCCCTGCCCTCCACAGTTGATGGTGTGGGCTGGGCATCCTCTGGGGCAGGGCGAGTGTTGCAGGCAACAGTGGTAGTGGTGGTGGTGGTGGTGGCGGCACAGGTCGTTCCAGCAGGGTCAGCGTTGATGTTGATGTTGTTGCTGATGGTGGGGGGGCAGTGGGGTCATGTGACCAGTTGCGCCCTGGCACACCAGATGGGCCGGCTTGGAGCTCCTCATCCAAAGAATCCAGGGACTCCGCATCAGAGTGTCCATGTTCCGGGGGAGGAGACTGACTCTGCAGGTTGAGGTTGTTGTCCCCTGCAGTCAGTTGTTGGTCACCTGTGGAACAGAGGGTACATAGTCATTGACTTACACCCATCTGGCTTGCTGTGTTTGATGTCTCTTATTTACATGTTAAGCAACACACAGTTGCGTTTTTCATAAATTGTATGTCTGCACAGTGATGTTCGTCATGACATGATGTGGAGGTACATACATCTTTTTCCATGGTGTGACAAGGCATTGGATACCATGCCCCATGTGAAGTGCTTTGTATTAAACTGAAAGGTTGTCATCTGACAACTGGCTGCTATACAACTTGATGTAATGCATCTTTGCTGATTACTGATTGGCAAATGTTACATATGCACATGTACTAGACATTGTACCATTGTTATCTCATGCATACCTTTGTAATGTTCTGTGCTTGTATTTCATTGTTCAACAGACCATGCCTTTTTATTGTTACTATGGTCCTTCATGCTCAGCACCCATGGAATTTACAGATAGCATTCGGTGCAGTGCATATATGGTCCCTGATTTGCTTACACATGGGTTTAGTTGAGTCACAGTTCTGTTTCTGTCACAGTTACATACGCATAGCTGTCTGCATACTATCAAATGGTATTTAATTGGGGTGTATTTTGTTGTGATGTGAGGCCTTGTGTTGGCATTAGCTCAATGCATTCGTTGAGGAATGGTGGTGATCCAGCGGGTTACTAGCAACGAGCATTCATACACCAAATACTCACTTGGGCCCATACATTCATACTACGCTAGAAATTTCCGCAGGTGGGTCAGTTGTACTCTTTATAAGTCAGTCCGTTTTTTTATATATCGCAGCTACTCACCCTTACGGGTCTCAAGGCGCTGGGGGCCGGAGTGGAAATTAAGTGAGCTATTGCCCAGAGTCACATGGTGCTGAGCTGAGCTGCCACCGGAGTCGGGGATCGAACCGTGAACCCTGTGCTCCGAAGTCAGCTGCCCTGGCTGCTGCACCACACCTCTCCACTCAAAATCCCTGCTACCAATTACTTTTCTGATTGAAGAGTAATGACTTACCAATGAATCCCTTGCCAATTGGGAAGTTTAAAATGAGTGACATTCATTACAATTCATAATCCTGAAATAATCACTGAGTCAGGAAGTTTTAAAATGTTTATCTAAAGATTTAGCAGAGTAAAGTACAGAACCACATGATACTTAATCGTATATCAAGGATGAAGCATAATAATCAATTATCGATCAATGACGGTCCCTCAGAAAAGGAGACGATAGAGACAGCAGCGCAACTAAAGGTTGCATGTATATTTACCTAAAGTGCGAGAACCAAACCCCTTGGCCAAGGAGTTGGAAAGATAGGACCCAGGAAGGATGAAGAGCAAAGACCTCCTCCAGGTTCAGGACAGGACAGGTGACCTCTCTATCAACGACGCCTGCGTCGTTCCCCTCTCTGATACTCCACTTCTCCTCGATTCTCCCGTGCCTTCCTTCTAATGGACTCCGCCGCCCCCTCCTCAGGACCTCTCAGGACAGCGGTTCAGTCTGCAATCGATCAGCTTGTCTGTCTGGAGCTTATGCCTATCTAATTAGCTAATTCTATATCTATTATACCCTTCTACGCCCATGTACCTCCCATTAATGTTGCAAAAAGATGGGCCCACTACTTCTGATTGGACAGGGACAGGGGGTTGATCCTCACACCATATTGATTTAGTTCAATTTCCTTAAGCCCATTGTTTTAAAATACCGCCCATCACAGTTAATACATTTGCTTTATTTCCCACCCGTCTCACGACAAAGTTTATACATTGTTCATATAAATTGTTGCTTTTCAGTAGGGACATCATGGGTACAGCAGTGTTGGCCATCAGGTCACGGCCTTGGACGACATCCAGGTTGACTTCATCCTTTCTCTGGGCAGCCGTGTAGGACACATGCGCAGAACCATTGTCTCTCGAGTTTCAGTTCACCAACCCCAGGCCCATTTTACAAACTAATAAAAGTCAAAGAAGAAAATATTAAAATAACAGATAAATTGTTTCACTGTATACCCACTCTTTCTACTCTATTCCCATTTACTTATAAATTCTATCCCGCATTAATAGCGTTAGAATACCACAGTTTAATTGCAACATGAGAGCAAGCTGTAGCACGTGAAAACATTAAGCAGCCATTATAATACACACTGCGCAGAAGCAAAGATTTCCCACCAAGCAAAGAAAGACGTCACACCACGTGATACGGTTGACACATGCGCAATAAAGATTCCCACGCTTTAGCGGCCATTTTAGAACAGACAAGCGTTATTTGTTAGTTTAAACACATAAGCAAGCTTCCTCTCTATTTATGTTCGTGTATGCAATTGTTAGTATAAACCATACAAAGTTTAATAAATTAATACTGTGAGGATATTGCCTCCGAGCAAGTCTCATTTGTGAGTCCTTGCTCCATCAATCCCCTCTCTGATGGCGTTTCTGAGCCATCAAATACTAACCACAACCAGATGCCAACTTTTAGCATAGAATAGTTTCATTTTCATTTTTACACTTTCTATTTTTCACATCCCCTTTCAGTTTCTTGTATAATTCACTTCTCAAATCTTCAAGTTCAATTTCGTCAAACTTTCGCTTCTTTCCTTTTCCTGTCACATTATACGATTCATTCTTTCTACAACATTTGCACCATATTATTATTGACAGTACTATTATCGCTATCCCTGCTAAGGGTACTAATATTTGACCTATAAGTCCTTTCCCTACATTAGCAAACCAGGTACCAATTGACGCAATACTACTTGTCAATCTTTCCCATACACTATCAACTTCCAGTGGTTTTAATTCCTTCTCAAGTTTCGTTATATTCTGTATATATGTTCCAATTTCTGCACTTTTATCCGGTATGTAAGTGCAACAATGTTTCGTCTTCAATAATTTACAGACTCCGCCCTCTTTTGCCAATATAATATCAAGAGCAAGTCGATTTTGCATAACCATAGACCTAATCGCAACCATCTCCGCATTAATCATTAGAAATCCTCCAGCAGTATCTGTTGATAAACGATCAACCACTGTAGATAATTTACATATTTTCCTTGAGTTCAGAATTATTCCCACTGAAGGTATCAATACACCAAATATATCACCTACTATTTCAGAAAAATTAGCTCTTTTACTACGTGTTAATTCACCATCATTTTCATTGCTCCCAGTGTTTCTTTTTACGTGGTATATCTTTGGAAATACTATTCCAAAGTAACAACTTCCATACCACCGTGCAGGAAGCCTAAAGTAAGCCTTATTCACACACACATAATAGATTCCAGGAAAAACTGAATCTGTTCCTCCTTTTAGTCCCCAACCTCCAAGAATTAAGAAATTGTGTTCACACTCACTGGTACCGATGAAAACATTGTTATACTCAGTCTTTAACCTATGTAGACAAATTTTCCCTGTTTTTACAAAATCCAGAGCCATAGCAGCTTGAGCCTTGCCAGGTGTGTAACTACCCTCTTTCTCAGCCAAAGGTGGCAAATGAGCCTTATGCTCAGAAGCTTTCTTTTGAAAATCTTGTCTTCTATCTTCTACTAAATTCAAAAATATCTTTTCTTCTTCATGTAACGAACATGTTAGATTACTTCTATGTGTATGTGTTATATCTATCGATTTCATTGTTAAGAAAAATTCTCCCATAAACTGTGCATCTTGACTACTAAGCACTGGATTCATATTCTTTCGAATAGGAACCTCAGAAAATATCACATCTATATTTGAATAATAATACTGAAGTCTCCCTTTCTTATAAAATAAACTAGCCAATACACTACATGATATGCCATAAGTTAATGGCAAGTGATGATATGTTAACCCTTCTGCTACTGATTCTGGTAACTTCATACAGACATAACAATTACTAACTTCCATGGTATCTACATATTGAAACAACAATTTTGTAAAAACATTCAAACTAGTGTCGTTATCTGTTATTTCATGATGAAATTCTGGTTCATTTTCTGCCTTTAATTCTACTCTATTTCTTTTCAAGTTCTCTGTCATTTCCTTATTTTCATTGTTAATCTTTTTATCCATTATCATAAGGTAAGGAATTGCTACAATCACAACTAACCAAACTATAAGTACCATTACCAAACTACATATGCATATTGCACAGCATCTTTTACAACATTTCTGTTTTGATCTCCCAGTAACTCTATCGTCAAACAATTTGACAAGGAAGATTGCTCTTCTTATCTATTTTCAATTCTCTTCACGTTATCAAGGTGGTCTTGTTTCTTTCTCATAAGTCAGTTCCGCACTAGTTCCTTCGTCACCACTTTCACTTGACTCTGAGCTCTCGTAATCTTCAAGGATGATATAAGTCCAATCAGGACCTTTAAATTTGTTGTTCACAAGTTTCAGTCTTTTACTTCTTCTTTTCTCAGTTCTACTTTCTTGTCCCGTTTGGCTTGTCACTTCGTTTACTTGTTCTGGATCTTCACTTCTGGTTGTTATGTGGTATTTTACTCTTTTAATGACACTAGGCCAATGATCACCTTTTCTTGTTTTCTTGGTTTGCACTGTCTCTTTACTTTCTTCTTCAGAAATTCTTTTATTTTCAGGTTATGACACAATCTGGTTTTCTTCAATTTCAGTATCTTTTATCTGTTCTTTTCCAGGTCTGATTGGTTTCTCTTCAGCAGCTCCGCTGTGAGTTTCTATTAACTGACCTTGTTCAGGATTTACGTCTTCATGTTCAAGATTTTCGAGATCTTCTGTTTGAATGTATTTCCCTTGATCTAACTGGTTCTGATCAGGGCTTATTGCCCTTTGTCCTTCTGCAGCCTGACCGCGTTCTTCTAGCCCTGTCTGTCCCTGCTCAAAATTTCTTGGTTCGTCGTTATTTTGAACCCAATTTCCTCTCCCTATCTGGTCCTGCTCAGGTTCTCTTATTGTGTCTTCTTCTTCTTCCTGTCATGGTCCTGGTGAGGGTTGGGTGCTCCCCGAGTGGCTGCGGTGTGCGTGCTCCCAATACACACTACGGAAGCCAGAACACCTCACTTCCGCCTACACCTGCGGTTAGCGGTCTAGCTTCCGCTACCGGAAACCACCGCCACAAAGTCCAGCGCATCCGGGGGAAACCGCATAAATGCCTCGGTTCCCTCCCGGCTCGGCGCTTCGGATTTAAGTCGTAGCCGATGTCAGATGCCCGAGACTGACGAAAAACGTCGTTGTAAGGTAAAACCGAGTACGCGCAGGCGCGCTACCTCGGTCCCTATTTTGTCCTGACCTTGCTCTTGTTCCCGCTGCCAAGCGCGCCCGGTGTTGTTGTTGGGCGTTCTACTGTACCTTTGCACCGTGCAGGAGCGCTTGTTTTGAGTTTGTATTGCACCGCGCAGGAGCGCTTTGTTTTGAGTTTGTATTGCACCGCGCAGGAGCGCTTTGTTTTGAGTTTGTATTACACCACGCAGGAGCGCTTTGTTTTTGGATTTGCAAATGTTCTGTTGCGCAGGAGCGCTTTCATTCGACCTTTACGTACCCGCGCTGGAGCGCTGCACCTAATTTCTGTTTCTACTGATGACATCCTAGTTCTATGGTGTTTCAATGAGCAAGGTGATTGCTGGTTCCGTATGTGTGTGTGTATGTGAGGAGGGGTGGGTTTGTCTAGGCCTATGGTAACCTGGTGTTCCCTTCTCTTCCCAACCCAGATGGTGCTCCCTTGAACGGTTCCCGGATTAAGTGAGGTCCATTACTCGAGCTCCTGAAACGCCACCCCCGTCATCTCTAGCTTCCTTCCCCGATCCCACTACCATCCTGGTTAGTGTTCACTTCTCTGCTAGGGTAAGGTGGGAACGGTGATGGTTGCTCATTTCGTCTCTGCGGGAATACTTCACAAGCAGAAGGTAAGACTTGTGGGGTACCTGACAGAATCCGAAGCCCAAGTGTTCTTTCCCGCCCGGACGGCATGAGCAATCCCGAGGTCACCCTGCAGGACATAGAGGCCATGCTTACCAGCATACAGGCTGAATACCACAGCTTACGCCATGACATGATGGTGTTACAAGACCAGGTGGCACCTGGGGTAACGGGTCCTTGGGGCACCGTCACCTACGTCCAGGGTTAGGCGGGAGGGGTTACTACGGCCCCCCTTGTTCACGTTTGGGAGCGCTTCCTCTTCTCCCATTCAGGAGGATGCCATACAAGTGATAGCTCCACACCCCGTACAATTAGCACCACCCGAACGCTTTTATGGCGAAAGCACCAAATACAGCGTCTTTCTTCATCAGTGCCATCTGCACTTTATGGCCCGAGCGACTGCTTTCCCGGACGACGCATCCAAAGTTGCCTTCATCTTGTCCTATATGGGTGGCAATGCTGCCCAGTGGTCCATTTCCTTGGTGGAGAACGACGACCCCATGCTGTACAATCGACCCGTATTCAAAGAAACTATGCGACGAATGTTCGCCCGTCACACCTTTGTCCAAGCTGCCGATAATGAACTGCTCAGTCTGAAACAAGGCAACACAGACCTGCTTCATTACATTACCACTTTCAATAGACTCGTTATTGAATCCCGTTGGCCTGAAACCAAGAAGGTGTCCGTGTTTTACAGGGGGCTACGCGACGAACTAAAGGACCTGATATCACAGATGCCCGAACCGCCAGAAGAAATAGGTCCATTCATCGATCTGGTGGCAAAAGTGAATTACAGGATACAGGAGCGGAAGACTGAGAAAAACAAGGGAGGAGATAACCGGTTCCTGGCCATCAAAGAAAGAACCAAGGAAGAACCAGCTCAATCCAGTGATATGCCTGAACCGATGCAAATAGGCGGCGTCCGGGGTCCCCTCTCCATCGAAGAAAGAGAGAAAAGGAGGAAGCAGAACCAGTGCTTGTACTGCGGCAAGAATGGGCACTTCGTCAGAGAATGCCCAGTAAAACCCACCCGAGCGAGAGGGAGGAGACCTTTTGCCTCAACCACGACCAAAGGAGACAAGTCGGGAAACGGAGAAACCCAGTAGACCGAGGGGTCCAACTACTGGGTTCTTCGTCCAGCAAGACAGCGACCCATACCCATTTCCGCAGCAACCATCATCTGGGCGTAGACGTAGCCTTACGAGCACGAACGGGCCAGGTATGGCAGGTTACCGCCCTCCTTGATTCAGGAGCCACCGGCAATTTCATCGATACCCAGTACATGGAAGATCTGGGTATGGCTACCGTACAAAATGCGAAACCAGAAACCGTGAAGGCAGTGGATGGGACGGACCTCACCTCCGGTCTTATCCGTTTCCAGACCGAGGACATGGTAATGTCGTTTGAGAATAACCACACAGAAACCATCGCCTTCGATGTCATCGATGCACCCCAGTTTAGAGTGATACTGGGTCTTCCATGGCTGGTTAACCACAACCCACGGATTGATTGGGCATCCAGAACCATGACCCTGGATTCGGTTCATTGTGGCCGTTCCTGTTACACACAGGCGGAGTCGACCGGGGATCAGGCTATACAGAACCATGCTCTGCCCCTGACAGGAATGGGTGTGGTTACTCAGGAACACATACCGGAGGCATACCTGGACCTAGCTGCAGTATTCGACAAGAAAGGGGCCAACACTCTCCCTCCTCACAGCTCCTTTGACTGTAGAATAGACCTGATACCAGGTTCCACGCTTCCTTGCAGCAGGATCTATTCCCTCACAGAAAAGGAAAACGTTCATCTCCGCTCCTACCTAGATGAGTATTTACGTAATGGGTTCATACGCCATTCCAGGTCCCCGGTGTCCTCTCCTCTTTTCTTCGTGTCCAAAAAGGAAGGGGACCTTAGGACGTGTATCGACTTCAGGGCAATGAACGCCATCACCATAAAGAACCGGTACCCTTTGCCGCTGATATCCAACCTGTTGGACCAGGTGAAGAACGCCTCCATATACACCAAGCTAGACCTGCGTGGAGCCTATCATCTCGTCAGAGTCCGGAAGGGTGACGAATGGAAGACCGCGTTTCGGACCAGGTTCGGACTCTTCGAGTACCAGGTCATGCCTTTCGGACTCTGCAATGCTCCCGCGGCCTTCCAATACTTCATCGATGAGGTATTGAGGGACTTCATCGATCTGTATTGTATAGTCTACATCGACGATATCCTAATTTACTCACAGTCCACTGCAGAACACATCCAACATGTGCGTACCATCCTTCAGCAACTAGGACAACACGGTTTGTACGTCAAACTGGAGAAAAGCATTTTCCACACCACGGCTGTCGAGTTCTTGGGACATATCATCACCCCTGCTGGTGTCAAGATGGACAAGAGGAAGGTGGAAGCTATCTTACAATGGCCTCCTCCTAACACCGTGAAGCAGGTTCAAAGGTTCCTGGGCTTTTCCAATTACTACCGTCGTTTCATCACAGGCTTTTCCAGGATAGTCACTCCCGTTACTAGACTACTACGCAAGGGTGTCCCATTCTGTTGGGGTACTGAGGCAGACCACGCCTTCCAGGAACTGAAAAGGAGATTCACCACGGCTCCCATCCTGATACACCCCGACTCAGAGCAGCCATTCATCGTGGAAGCTGACGCCTCGCAAGACGCTCTGGGTGGAGTGTTGTCACAGAGAGACGCCGGAACGGGTCTCTTACACCCTGTGGCGTTCTACTCCAGGAAGCTGCAACCAGCCGAACGCAACTACACCGTATCGGACCGAGAACTCCTGGCCATCAAGACCGCGTTCGAGGAATGGCGTCACTACCTGAAGGACGCCAAACACCCGGTTACGATCTATACGGATCACAGGAACCTGCAGTTCCTCCGCTCGGCCCGTGCCCTTACATCCAGACAGCTGCGTTGGACCCTGTTTTTTAACGAATACGATTTCCATATCACGTACCGACCCAGCAGAGAGAACGCTAAGGCCAACGCTCTATCCCGTCTTGATGAAACCGACGACTACTTGCCCACCACTGAGCCGGTGTCTATCATTCCCGACCATTGCTTCCAGGGTGCGGTTCTTACGTCTGCCTTTCTTTCCCAGCTACGGGATGACATCAACCAGGCTGATCCGGCTACCTTGATGAAAGATCGTGTAGGGCTGACCTCACAGAACGGACTCTGGTTCAAGGAAGGCAGGTACTACCTACCTTTGGTGACCCACCGGCAACAGGCCTTGCATATGTGCCATGATCACATGCTATCCAACCATCCGGGATATCATAAAACCGTAGATCTTTTGCAGAGATACTTCTGGTGGCCTACTCTGGAAGCTGTCGCACAGACCCATGTGGCTCGTTGTGCGGTGTGCACCCAAGGGAAAAACACGTCAGGGTCCTCTGTGGGGATGTTGCACCCCATCCCTGTTCCACCTTATCCGTGGCACACCATCTCCATGGACTTCGTTGTGGAATTGCCTGCCACCAAATCTGGTTACACCACTGTACTTACCATCGTTGATCACCTCTCTAAAATGGCTCACTTCGTACCGCTGAAGAAACTGCCGTCTGCGGCGGAATTGACGGTAGTCTTCCTGCACAACGTGGTCCGACTGCACGGCATACCGTCGGTGGTGATAACGGACCGGGGTTCCCAATTCGTGTCCAGGTTCTGGAATGAGGTGTGCACAGCCATGGATATGGATGTGCGCATATCATCTGCATATCACCCCCAGACCGACGGTCAAGCGGAGAGGACGAACCACACCATGGAGCAGTATCTCCGCTGTTTGCTGTTGTCGGTGGAAAAGGAATGGGCGGACGTGCTATGGATGGTGGAATACGCGTACAACAACAATGACCATTCGGCTATAGGCATGTCTCCTTTTTTTTGCCTCCAAGGGCGGCATCCACGTACAGCACCATGGGAGGAGCCCGGGAACTGTCCCTTGTCCACGGTTCAGGAGTATCACGCCATGCTTCGCGATCTCTGGCAACAAGCTCGGTTTGAACTGGCTAAAGCCAAGGAAACCTACAAACAGTATGCGGACAGTAGCCGGAAGAAGGAGCCTGCTTACAGAATGGGGGACAGGGTGTGGCTCTCCATGCGTAACCTGAACGTGCACAGCCCTAAGAAGCTTTTACCCCGCTTTGTGGGCCCCTACGTCATTGAGAAGGTGATCAATCCTGTGTCCATGAGGCTCACCCTGCCCCCTCACTTGAAGGTGCACCCTGTCTTCCATGTGTCCCTCCTGCGTCCTGTTCACCCTGAATGCCTTATCTCTTCTCCTCCCTCTCCGGTCCTCCGGGACGATCATATTGAGTATGAGGTCAGGGCTATCCTTGCTTCCCGTCACACATGGGGTAGGCTCTTTTACCTGGTGGACTGGTTGGGGTACGGTCTGGAGGAGTGGTCCTGGGTACCCTTGTCTCATGTGCGTCATGCTTCCCGTATGGTTCGTGCCTTCCACTTTGGTCATCCCCTTAGTCCTCGCCCTGCCACCCCTGTGTGAGGTTCTGGGTGTTGGGTGGGGGTTCTGTTTTGGGAGGGGGTACTGTCATGGTCCTGGTGAGGGTTGGGTGCTCCCCGAGTGGCTGCGGTGTGCGTGCTCCCAATACACACTACGGAAGCCAGAACACCTCACTTCCGCCTACACCTGCGGTTAGCGGTCTAGCTTCCGCTACCGGAAACCACCGCCACAAAGTCCAGCGCATCCGGGGGAAACCGCATAAATGCCTCGGTTCCCTCCCGGCTCGGCGCTTCGGATTTAAGTCGTAGCCGATGTTGGATGCCCGAGACTGCCGAAAAACGTTGTTGTAAGGTAAAACCGAGTACGCGCAGGAGCGCTACCTCGGTCCCTATTTTGTCCTGACCTTGCTCCTGTTCCCGCTGCCAAGCGCGCCCGGTGTTGTTGTTGGTCGTTCTACTGTACCTTTGCACCGTGCAGGAGCGCTTGTTTTGAGTTTGTATTGCACCACGCAGGAGCGTTTTGTTTTGAGTTTGTATTGCACCTTTGCAGGAGCGCTTTGTTTTGAGTTTGTATTACACCGCGCAGGAGTGCTTTGTTTTTGGATTTGCAAATGATCTGTTGCGCAGGAGCGCTTTCATTTGACCTTTAGGTACCCGCGCTGGAGCGCTGCACCTAATTTCTGTTTCTACTGATGACATCCTAGTTCTATGGTGTTTCAATGAGCAAGGTGATTGCTGGTTCCGTATGTGTGTGTGTATGTGAGTAGGGGTGGGTTTGTCTAGGCCTATGGTAACCTGGTGTTCCCTTCTCTTCCCAACCCAGATAGTGCTCCCTTGAACGGTTCCCAGATTACGTGAGGTCCATTACTCGAGCTCCTGAAACGCCACCCCCGTCATCTCTAGCTTCCTTCCCCGATCCCATTACCATCCTGGTTAGTGTTCACTTCTCTGCTAGGGTAAGGTGGGAACGGTGACGGTTGCTCATTTCGTCTCTGCGGGAATACTTCACAAGCAGAAGGTAAGACTTGTGGGGTACCTGACACTTCCTGAGCTGCTTCTTCTTCACCTATCTGATCTTCTTCAATTTCTTCTAAATTTGCTTGACTTCTTGTTCTTTGGTAAACTTCAGGAATTTCCACCACTGGTATCCAGTCCTGACTTGTGCTCGGTTGTTCTTCTTCAGCTTCCCTCGAATCTTGTTCCTGAGATTCTTCAGCTGGGCAACCTTCAGCTTCCTCAGTGATCGAGATTGTCTGAGGATTTTCTTCTTCAGGGTCTGGTACTCTTTTGGTGTGGCTTACATGGATCCAATTGGGAAATCCTACACACTTTACTGCTGTGTTTGTAACCAGTATGACCTGACAAGGTTTGTCCCACCTGGGTGATAGACACGTTTCTCTGGTGTGATTCTTCACTACCACCCATTCACCGGGATTCAGATCATGTTCTTGTTCAGGCTGCCTGGAAACTGCGTCTTCTCCAACCTGGTGAGAGACAGAACGCACTAGGTCAGCCAATCCTTTGCAATAATCCAGAACCATATCATCAGATATATTCAGCAGTTTATTTGTAGGAACATGTGCTTGTCTCATTGCTCTTCCCATCATTATCTCGTGTGGACTCAATCCGGTATTTCTATCAAATGCTTCTGAGTCCCATTAAAACAAGTGGCAATGCATCCGGCCAATCTAATGATGTTGATGCACACATTTTTCCCAGTCTGGATTTTATTGTGCCATTCATTTGTTCAACCACTCCAGAAGCCTCTGGACGATATGCACAGTGCAATGTTTGCTCAATTTGGAATGCTTCACAGATTATCTTAATCACCTCACTGTTAAAGTGCTTTCCTCTATCTGATTCCAAAGTTACTGGGAAACCAAATCTAGGAATGAGTTCTCGTAGCAACAACTTTGCGACTGTAATACTGTCATTCCTTCTGGTAGGGTAAGCCTCCACCCACTTTGAAAACAGACACACTATGACAAGTACATATTTCAGCCCTCTACATGGTGGTAACTGAATGAAATCAAGTTGCAATCTTACAAATGGACCCTCCGCCTTTCCAATTTTCCCAAACCCAATTATTGTTTTTCTTCCTGGATTATGCATTTGGCAGGTTAAACATCTCTGGCAAAGACTCTCTGCTACGGCCCTAAACCTTGGATTGTACCAATTTTGTCTGAAGAGCCTAATCATTGCATCTCTCCCTACGTGTGTGTCTCCATGATACATCCTGGCCATTTGTGAAAGCAGACAGTCGGGCATGACTGGCCTGCCATCGGCATAAATCCATACATCGTCGTCTACCCTTTGGGAACATCCCATTTTAATCCATGTATTCCTTTCACTCTCATCAGCATCATCTTGTAATCGTTTTACATCATTCCATGTTTCAGGAGGTGCATAAGGCATAAGTTGGCAGCTGATTCCCATTCTTTCCACCCTTTTATTTACTGACAATCTATTTTTGGCGCAATGTTGAGCCACAAGATCTGCGTATCTGTTGCCGACTACCACCCAGTCATCTCCTGACTGGTGTGCGGCACACTTCACCACAGCCAATTCTTTTGGTGATTGTATTGCTTCCAACAGTTCTTTTACAAACTGTCCATTTTTAATGGGGGATCCTGAAGAAGTCATGAAATCCCTCTGCATCCATAGTTGGCCAAAATCATGCACAACCCGGTAACCATATTGGCTATCTGTAAATATAGTTACTTTTTGATTCTTCCCAATTTTGCAGGCTTTTATTAACGAAATCAATTCAGCTACTTGTGCAGATTTTACTCCTGGTAAATAGGATGCTTCGACTATTCCAGTCAATTTACACACTGCATATGCTGCAGTTAGTTTACCATCTTCATGCCTTTGGCACGAACCATCAACAAACAACTCCCTGTCTGGCTTCCTGAGGGGCAGTACCTGGATATCAGGACGTGGTTTCGTGCATAACTCTGTGACTTGTAAACAATCATGTTCCTCTTCGTCATCTTTAACTTCCTCATGATATGGGTCTGGTAGTAAGGTAGCGGGATTTACTATTGTGCACCTTACAATGGTCATATTTTCAGCACCCAGTATTATTCTTTCATATTTAGTCAGCCGACTAGGAGTAAGATGCTGAGTTTGGGTTCTTGTCAACAGAATCACAACCGAATGTGGAACAAACACTTTTACAGGGTGTCCCATTACAATTGACTCACTTTGTTCAATGCTCAAACAGGTAGCCGCCACTGCTTTTAAGCAGCCTGGCAACGCGGCTGCCACTGGGTCCACTGTAGCAGAAAAATATGCTATAGGACGTCTGTCCAAACCATGTCTCTGAGTTAGGACTGAAAGTGCACAATTTTCTCTCTCATGACAGAATAATGCAAATTTCCTTTTATAATCAGGCATGCCTAGGGCAGGTGCTGCACACAAAGCATTTCTCAATTTTACAAAAGCTCCTACGCTCTCATCATCCCACTCAACTGGGTCCTTTGCCTTCTTTTTCGTCATTTGAATTAATGGCTTTGCTAACAGAGAACATCCTAGTATCCATTGTCGACAATAACCTACTATTCCCAGGAACATTCTCACTTCTCGTTGGGAGACAGGCATTTGCATTTTCTTTATTAATTTTACTCTTGCAGATGTTATTCTTCTTTTTCCCCTCTCAATCTGGTGTCCTAAATACTTAACTGCTGTTGTACAGAATTGCAACTTTTCAGGTGAAACTTTATGCCCTTCTTCAGCTAAATGATTTAATAATGCAATAGAGTCAACAATACAGTCCTCTCTGGTGTTAGATGCCACCAGTAAGTCGTCTATATACTGCACTGAGACTGAGCTTCCTGGCATCACTAGTTTCTCTAAGCACTTTTTCAATATCTGATTGAAGATGGAAGGACTTTCCGTGTACCCCTGAGGAACACGATTCCATACATAGACTTTGTTCTCAAATTTAAATGAGATAAGATACTGGCTATCTGGGTGCAATGGAATTGAAAAGAACGCTTGGCATAAATCAATCACAGTAAACCATCCCGCACTCCAAAGAATCTGGTATAGAATTACTGCAGGATTTGGCACTATAGGACAGCAGGGTTCCACAATCTTATTTATTTTGCGCAAGTCTTGAACAATCCTATACTTTCCACTAGGTTTCTTCAGACCCATGATTGGTGAGTTACAAGGGCTACTCATTACCTCTTTTAATATTCCCTGTTTTACCATTCTGTTAATTTCTTCAATGACTCCTGCCTTTACTTCTGCACTCATTTTGTACTGTCTGGTATTTGGGAAAATCGCACCTTCTTTTACCGTAATTTTAACTGGTTCTATTTTTGCCATAAGTCCTACTTCTTTTCCCGTGAAATCCCATACCATGGAATTCACTGTAGTTTTCAATTCTTCTGGTAACTCGTCTTTTGTTATTAAAGAAAACATCTCATCTACTTCTGTACCCTGCTTTGCAATCATAAATTTATATACATGGTCTTCATCTGGGGTCTGAATTGCCACACCATCTGGCGTGCAGAAAATTGTGCAGTTCATTTTACACAACAAATCTCGGCCCAATAAGTTTACTGGACTGGAATCACACACTACAAATTGATGCATTTCTCTAAAATTTCCAATTCTAACTTCCATTGGTTCAGTAAGAGGTGTTCTAATATTTCGATTAGCTACCCCGACTACTTGGATAGCTTCACCAGAGAGAGGAAGGTCTGGGATGTCTGCTGTTCTCACAATAGACCTGGTAGCACCAGTGTCCAAAAGGAAGGTAATATCATTACCCTTCACATTCCCTTCAACATATGGACCTGACTGATCTACCGGTAAGGATGCGCCAAGTACGCACTCCTTCTCCCCCTCTCCTAGGCACCGTCATTGACAGTATGGACAGAAGTCGTCCTGTAAAAGAAATTGTGAGGTTACATAATCATTCTTACCACTTCCTCCTTGATATCCGACGTCTGTACCGTGCTTTGCTCTGCTTACATTACCCTGTATAGGTGCAGGTGGCAACTGACTCTGAGGATTTACACCCTGCTGTGAGTCATTCTGCATCTGTGGATTTAAATTTTGATTTGGGCCATTATTATTCTGAATCTTTTTACATTCATCCTTCCAATGCCCCAATTTTCCGCAACCATGACAAGGAAATTTCTTTTTAGCCTCTTCTCTGCTCATTCGTCCTCTCAATTTTCCACCATTCCCAGTGTCACCATTCGTTCCAGAATCTTTTCCCTGATTCTCACTTGGATTATCCAAGTTAATTCCCTGTTTCTCAGCCATTTTTACCTGAGCCCACATTACTTTCTCCTGCAATTTCTTGTGCCTATCTCAATGTCATCTCCACAATATTTTGCATATTTCAAGATTCATCGATCGGTTTCCCTTGCCAGCACAACATGTGCTGCTTAATCATCTGACAAATCTCTGGCTTCAGACCATAAACAAATCGGTAGACAAACTGACTCATGTTTTTATCGCCAATATCCTCAAATCCACTATACTGTTTGAATACCTGCAATAAACGTTCATAGTAGGCGTGTACCGATTCACTGGCTTCTTGGGTAGTTCTGTCTATTTTCACCCAATCTGTTTCTTTTGGTGGTATTTTCCCTTTCAGGTAAGTTATTACCTGCTGATACTTTTTCATTACATCACTTGACGGGGCACCTGTCTTTGGATCTCTAGGATACTCTTCACTTGGCCAATCGACTGTGATTTTACAATCTGTCCATAAATCGGCAGGTACCACTTTGTCAAACAGACCATCCAAGTCCTTCAACAATACCTTTGACACTTTCACAAACCTCTCAACCTGCTTGTACCATTCAATTGGTTTTTCTCTCAATTTTGGGAAATCATTCGTAAATGACAAAATATCCTGTCTGCTCCATGTACATATCTTCCTCCTGGAACTTCTCGCATCGGGTACATTTGATCTGCTTTCCCTTTTTCCTTCATTAAATATTCTGAAGTTGTTCTACTGTATCGTGCCTCTTCCTTTTTCTTTGTCCATCTAACTTTCCATTTATCTAGGTCTCCCCATTTCTGCAAGACTGTCATTAATTCCTTTATTTGTAATTTTCTTCCAGAGGCATTCATGTTTTCTAAATCTTTGTCTGAAAAATCTGCTCTATAGGGTTTCTGTAACACTTTTGACTTCCCTATTTCAATTCCCATCTGCAGAGCTAAATCTGATAATTCCTCATGGAATATCTTTACGTTTCTTGTGATACTTCTGCACACGAACAATAGTTCTTCTTCATCGTAAGTATTTAAGCGATCTACCCCTACATTTCCTGATATTATTTCTTCTAATTCGACCTTTAATTTATAAATGTCCATGATCTTTGGGGGTGAACTCTGTTTGTCTGATCCTTGTGCCCACCTTTCTAAGTCTTCTGGTGTAACTACTGTGGCACTTTTGGTTCCTGATGAGGTTACTATGTTTACATCTCTTGAGCAACCAGGTGTAGCCCTTCTGGGGGTACTATTTACAGATTCTCGAATGGGTAAGTCCATTAATGAGATCATAGATTCACAATTACTAAAGTGATCCTCAACCATTACTACTGCTTCAGGTTTAGGAACATTCACAGGTGTGGGCATAACTAGAGGTTTGGGATAATTTACTTTGTCACCATATAAGGGAACCACTGGACCAATTGTTACAGGTATGGTTAGTGAATCAGGATGTACATTTAACTGTGTTATTTTCTGTATTAATTCTGCTCTGTTTTTATCTAATGCTTCCTTTTCTTTATCGTGAAGTACCCTATTAACTGGGGAATCATGCAATACTTGTGGTACTAATGGTGTCCTTAACAGTGGTGCACTTGGGGTGCATACACTTGTCCCTTCCTGATATGGTGGCGGGTTCTTTAATATCTCTTCCATAAATTCATCTTCGGAATCTCCAAATCTAGTCAAGTGTTTTGTCTTTTCTGTGCATTTGCTCCCTAATGATTCTTCTGCCATTAATATTGGATACAGACCTTCTGTAAGCATTGCTCTTCCCACTGTTTCATCTGACCATCCCTTGACTCATTTTGATACCTAGGGAAAAATCCCCGATAACCCCTATTACTCCTGGATCGGTCACGTTCAAATGCCTCGGTTTCCCATTCCTCTAAGGCTTCGTATTGAGTTAATCTAGGTCTGGGTTCTAAGTCATTCATTCTTAATCTCAAATTTTGAAGAATTCTCCCATTAAAAGTACCATTCTCGGGAAATGCTAATATTCCATCATTTTTGGTATATTCTATCCAATTTTCTATCCATACGCAAGTATGATAACCTCTCTCCATCATCATAAATGAAGCGGGCGTTTTAGCCGGTGGAATGATAATTCCTTCCCTAGTTTTGATTGGTTTATCCTTTTTAAAACAATTCTTAATCTTTTGTAGAAATGACATTTTTCTCTTCTCTCCGTACATTTTGGGTAAATCTCGATGTATAAAATTATATTCTAGAAAGCCTAAGAATCTCCTATCCGGACGAACTCCTATTAAAGTTGGATCACGTTTTAACATACAATTTCCACTATCCACTAGGATTCCAGTTTCTATGGTAACAACCAATCAAATTCAAGCTAACTTTTGTCTCCGAACCAATCCTAGCGTGGCCTTTTTTGTGACGTTTGTCTGCCAACCCCTCCTTTACAATCTGCGCCTTTCTGTCCCTCACTGTTTCGACCAATCCCAGCGCGGCACCTGTGACGTCAGTACTACTCCTGACTAGTGACCCCTCCTTTACAAGAGTCTTTCCACGCCTGCTGTTTCAACCAATCCCAGCGCGGCGCTTTGTGACGTCAGTTCCCTCTCCGGTAACTGACCCTCCCTTTACAAAAACTTTTATTTCTTTACGACTTTAATTAAATTCAGTAACAACATAAAACATTCGCTATCGTGCCAGTTTCTCTAAATTGAAAAGATAGTTTCATCCACACTTAGTAAAACCTTTCCGTTTACTAAACATACACTACGAGTAAAACCCTTCCGTTTACTCTTCACGCAAGCTTCAGAAGTACCTGTTACTTCTTCAATGTTACCCTTTCTAGGTGATATAACATCAAATTTTCACCAGCCTTATTCCTTTTGCTATTACTCATACGCATAGAATCCCTAACAAGTACTGATAACCGTGCCTAACTTTTCAGTACTATTTCTGCCTGACAGAAAACCTCACTGCAGTATGGCTTCCACTTACCATCCGCTATTCAATTTTCCCCGGGAATTCTGGACAACATAAACAAACTTTAAACACACGGATGTTAGTTCATAAAATAAAACTCTCATTACCCAATTAACAAAGTACAACCATCCTCTGATAACCAGAAAACTGATCCAGTGGGTTACTAGCAACGAGCATTCATACACCAAATACTCACTTGGGCCCATACATTCATACTACGCTAGCAATTTCCGCTGGTGGGTCAGTTGTACTCTTTATCAAAATCCCTGCTACCAATTACTTTTCTGATTGAAGAGTAATGACTTACCAATGAATCCCTTGCCAATTGGGAAGTTTAAAATGAGTGACATTCATTACAATTCATAATCCTGAAATAATCACTGAGTCAGGAAGTTTTAAAATGTTTATCTAAAGATTTAGCAGAGTAAAGTACAGAACCACATGATACTTAATCGTATATCAAGGATGAAGCATAATAATCAATTATCGATCAATGACGGTCTCTCAGAAAAGGAGAAGATAGAGACAGCAGCGCAACTAAAGGTTGCATGTATATTTACCTAAAGTGCGAGAACCAAACCCCTTGGCCAAGGAGTTGGAAAGATAGGACCCAGGAAGGATGAAGAGCAAAGACCTCCTCCAGGTTCAGGACAGGACAGGTGAACTCTCTATCAATGACGCCTGCGTCGTTCCCCTCTCTGATACTCCACTTCTCCTCGATTCTCCCGTGCCTTCCTTCTAATGGACTCCGCCGCCCCCTCCTCAGGACCTCTCAGGACAGCGGTTCAGTCTGCAATCGATCAGCTTGTCTGTCTGGAGCTTATGCCTATCTAATTAGCTAATTCTATATCTATTATACCCTTCTACGCCCATGTACCTCCCATTAATGTTGCAAAAATATGGGCCCACTACTTCTGATTGGACAGGGACAGGGGGTTGAGCCTCACAACATATTGATTTAGTTCAATTTCCTTAAGCCCATTGTTTTAAAATACCGCCCATCAGAGTTAATACATTTGCTTATTTCCAACCCGTCTCACGACAAAGTTTATACATTGTTCATATAAATTGTTGCTTTTCAGTAGGGACATCATGGGTACAGCAGTGTTGGCCATCAGGTCACGGCCTTGGACGACATCCAGGTTGACTTCATCCTTTTCTCTGGGCAGCCGTGTAGGACGCATGCGCAGAACCATTGTCTCTCGAGTTTCAGTTCACCAACCCCAAGCCCATTTTACGAACTAATAAAAGTCAAAGAAGAAAATATTAAAATCACAGATAAATTGTTTCACTGTATACCCACTCTTTCTACTCTATTCCCATTTACTTATAAATTCTATCCCGCATTAATAGCGTTAGAATACCACAGTTTAATTGCAACATGAGTGCAAGCTGTAGCACGTGAAAACATTAAGCAGCCATTTTAATACACACTGCGCAGAAGCAAGGATTTCCCACCAAGCAAAGAAAGACGTCACACCACGTGATATGGTTGACACATGCGCAATAAAGATTCCCGCGCTTTAGCGGCCATTTTAGAACAGACAAGCGTTATTTGTTAGTTTAAACACATAAGCAAGCTTACTCTCTATTTATGTTCGTGTATGCAATTGTTAGTATAAACCATACAAAGTTTAATAAATTAATACTGTGAGGAGATTGCCTCCGAGCAAGTCTCATTTGTGAGTGGGGTGCATGCACTGTCTGCTTACCTGTCCAGTTGTCATTTTTAGGTGGACTTTCTGACACGTGGTTCTGGGTGGGGGGAGTAGTCCATCCTGCTCAGCTGTGGGACAAGGGGGCCTGGTGGGAGTTGTAGTGCAGGCCTCCCTATTCCAAACACACCTCCCGGGAACGATGGCTACCTATCTGTTAGGTGAGGGTGAAGAACACAATGGCTGTAACATGCTTCTGGGTGAGTGGGGGTGCTCCATCCTGCTGAGGGATGGGGCAGGGTGTGCCTGGTGGGAGTTGTAGTACAGGCCTCCCTATTCCAAACACACCTCCATGGAAAGATGGCTACCGACCTGTTAGGTGAGGGTGTAGCACACAATGGCTGCCACATGGTTCTGGGTGGGGGGAGTAGTCCATCCTGCTCAGCTGTGGGACTAGGGGGCTTGGTGGGAGTTGTAGTGCAGGCCTCCCTATTCCAAACACACCTCCCTGGAAAGATGGATACCTACCTGTTAGGTGAGGGTGAAGAACACAATGGCTGTAACGTGCTTCTGGGTGGGAGGGGGTGCTCCATCCTGCTGAGGGATGGGTCAGGGTGTGCCTGGTGGGAGTTGTAGTGCAGGCCTCCCTATTACAAACACACCTCCCTGGAAAGATGGCTACCTAGCTGTTAGGTGAGGGTGTAGCACACAATGGCTGCCACATGGTTCTGGGTGGGGGGAGTAGTCCATCCTGCTCAGCTGTGGGACAAGGGGGCCTGGTGGGAGTTGTAGTGCAGGCCTCCCTATTCCAAACACACCTCCCTGGAAAGATGGCTACCTACCTGTTAGGTGAGGGTGAAGAACACAATGGCTGTAACATGCTTCTGGGTGGGAAGGGGGTGCTCCATCCTGCTGAGGGATGGGGCAGGGTGTGCCTGGTGGGAGTTGTAGTGCAGGCCTCCCTATTCCAAACAGACTTCCCTGGAAAGATGGCTACCTACCTGTTAGGTGAGGGTGAAGAACACAATGGCTGTAACATGCTTCTGGGTGGGAGGGGGTGCTCCATCCTGCTGAGGGATGGGGCAGGGTGTGCCTGGTGGGAGTTGTAGTGCAGGCCTCCCTATTACAAACACACCTCCCTGGAAAGATGGCTACCTACCTGTTAGGTGAGGGTGTAGCACACAATGGCTGCCACATGGTTCTGGGTGGGGGAGTAGTCCATCCTGCTCAGCTGTGGGACAAGGGGGCCTGGTGGGAGTTGTAGTGCAGGCCTCCCTATTCCAAACACACCTCCCTGGAAAGATGGCTACCTACCTGTTAGGTGAGGGTGAAGAACACAATGGCTGTAACATGCTTCTGGGTGGGAAGGGGGTGCTCCATCCTGCTGAGGGATGGGGCAGGGTGTGCCTGGTGGGAGTTGTAGTGCAGGCCTCCCTATTCCAAACAGACTTCCCTGGAAAGATGGCTACCTACCTGTTAGGTGAGGTGAAAAACACAATGGCTGTAACATGCTTCTGGGTGGGAGGGGGTGCTCCATCCTGCTGAGGGATGGGGCAGGGTGTGCCTGGTGGGAGTTGTAGTGCAGGCCTCCCTATTCCAAACACACCTCCCTGGAAAGATGGCTACCTACCTGTTAGGTGAGGGTGTAGCACACAATGGCTGCCACATGGTTCTGGGTGGGGGGAGTAGTCCATCCTGCTCAGCTGTGGGACAAGGGGGCCTGGTGGGAGTTGTAGTGCAGGCCTCCCTATTCCAAACACAACTCCCTGGAAAGATGGCTACCTACCTGTTAGGTGAGGGTGAAGAACACAATGGCTGTAACATGCTTCTGGGTGGGAGGGGTGCTCCATCCTGCTGAGGGATGGGGCAGGGTGTGCCTGGTGGGAGTTGTAGTGCAGGCCTCCCTATTCCAAACACACCTCCCTGGAAAGATGGCTACCTACCTGTTAGGTGAGGGTGTAGCACACAATGGCTGCCACATGGTTCTTGGTGGGGGAGTAGTCCATCCTGCTCAGCTGTGGGACAAGGGGGCCTGGTGGGAGTTGTAGTGCAGGCCTCCCTATTCCAAACACACCTCCCTGGAAAGATGGCTACCTACCTGTTAGGTGAGGGTGAAGAACACAATGGCTGTAACATGCTTCTGGGTGGGAGGGGGTGCTCCATCCTGCTGAAGGATGGGGCAGGGTGTGCCTGGTGGGAGTTGTAGTGCAGGCCTCCCTATTCCAAACACACCTCCCTGGAAAGATGGCTACCTACCTGTTAGGTGAGGGTGCAGCACACAATGGCTGCCACATGGTTCTGTTTGGGGGTAGTAGTCCATCCTGCTCAGCTGTGGGACAAGGGGGCCTGGTGGGACTTGTAGTGCAGGCCTCCCTATTCCAAACACACCTCCCTGGAAAGATGTCTACCTACCTGTTAGGTGAGGGTGAAGAACACAATGCCTGCCACATGGTTCTGGGTGGGGGAGTAGTCCATCCTGCTCAGCTGTGGGACTAGGGGGCCTGGTGGGAGTTGTAGTGCAGGCCTCCCTATTCCAAACACACCTCCCTGGAAAGATGGCTCCTACCTGTTAGGTGAGGGTGAAGAACACAATGGCTGTAACATGCTTCTGGGTGGGAGGGGGTGCTCCATCCTGCTGAGGGATGGGGCAGGGTGTGCCTGGTGGGAGTTGTAGTGCAGGCCTCCCTATTCCAAACACACCTCCCTGGAAAGATGGCTACCTACCTGTTAGGTGAGGGTGAAGAACACAATGGCTGTAACATGCTTCTGGTTGGGAGGGGTGCTCCATCCTGCTGAGGGATGGGGCAGGGTGTGCCTGGTGGGAGTTGTAGTGCAGGCCTCCCTATTCCAAACACACCTCCCTGGAAATATGGCTACCTACCTGTTAGGTGAGGGTGTAGCACACAATGGCTGCCACATGATTCTTGGTGGGGGGAGTAGTCCATCCTACTCAGCTGTGGGACAAGTGGGCATGGTGGGAGTTGTAGTGCAGGCCTCCCTATTCCAAACACACCTCCCTGGAAAGATGGCTACCTACCTGTTAGGTGAGGGTGAAGAACACAATGGCTGCCACATGGTTCTGGGTGGGGGGAGCAGTCCATCCTGCTCAGCTGTGGGGCAGGGTGTGCCTGGTGGGAGTTGTAGTGCAGGCCTCCCTATTCCAAACACACCTCCCTGGAAAGATGGCTACCTACCTGTTAGGTGAGGGTGAAGAACACAATGGCTGTAACACGCTTCTGGGTGGGAGGGGGTGCTCCATCCTGCTGAGGGATGGGGCAGGGTGTGCCTGGTGGGAGTTGTAGTGCAGGCCTCCCTATTCCAAACATTCCTCCCTGGAAAGATGGCTACCTACCTGTTAGGTGAGGGTGAAGAACACAATGGCTGTAACATGCTTCTGGGTGGGAGGGTGTGCTCCATCCTGCTGAGCGATGGGGCAGGGTGTGCCTGGTGGGAGTTGAAGTGCTGCTTGCCTGGACACATACAACACAGTTGATGTTCTCTACCTTTGTGATGTTTCAGATGGGGTGGATGTTAAATCAGTGGGACCTGTGTTTGTTTTTGGGGTGCAGATGAGTGTACTTGTGCCTCAGGGATGTAGCTTTGTAGTTGTGCAAGACAGTACATGGCAGTTTCATGGTATACATTAGTTGGTACTTACCAGCCTCCACTCCCCCGGGTATTCCTTCCAGACTCTCTGGATGCAGTATGGCAAGCACCTTCTCCTCCCATGCAGAGAATGGTTTTGGTGGAATGGGAGGGCCTCCACCAGTCGCATCAGCCAGCTCATGGTTCTTGGCCCTCTTCTTCTTGACAACACTCTTCAGGTCATGCTACCGCCTCATGATTTCATGCTTGTTGCGGGGCACATTCCCTACTGCATTGACCTTGTCCACTATCCTTACCCACATGTTTGTTCTTGTGGCTAATGGTGTCTGTTGGACCATGCTACCAAAGAGTTGTGGTTCTACTCTAATTATCTCATCTACCATTACTGTCAACTCAGTGTCTGTGAATTTTTGCATTTTCTGTGGTGCCATGGTATGTGCTGTGCTGATGTTTTAGGGTGCAGTTGTGAGGGTGGTGTGGGTGGTGTAGGTGGTGTGTGTGTGTGTGTTGTGGTGGTGGTGTGATGTGTGCAGGTTTGGCTCTCCTTAGTGCTCTGGTGTTGTTTCCTTCTGTTGATCAGTTTTGCAAAGGGTTGTGGTCAGGGAAGGGGCTGGTTTTATGCTCAGCTATGTGGGTGTGTCAAGATGGTGTAATGCTGTCAGGTGTGCTGTGTGTGTTGTCCTGTGATTTGTATATTTGAATTTGCCATGGGGGTGTGTCATTGGGATGTTTCAGGTTATTTTGGGGGCAGGGCTAGTTGCCTGTGTGCATTTGCTGGCCTTATTGTGTGTTTTTTTCCTTGGCCGCCATTTTGTTGGCGGAGCATCCGCAGCGATGGCTATGCTGCAGGCCTTCCGCCGTATCTCACAATAATTACTGTTAGCGACCGCAGCGGTCGGAAACAGTGAAACGTACCGCTGTGACATCGGGGATATCATAATATCATTGGCGGTCACTCCGCGTGCCTGGCGGCTGTTTTGTTTGTTTCCGCTATGATACCGACCGTCGCGGTTGGATTTTAACCTTCTCCGCCGTCTACGGGCGGTTTTTCTATGCCTCCTACCGCCGCAGTTGGAATATTTTGGCGGTTGATCCTAATAGGGTCGGCGGTGTTTTCGCGGTACCTGCGGACGGTAATTTTCCGCTACCATGGCGGTTGGATTTTTTTCTGCCCGCCATCGTAATGACCCTCCTAGTTAGGGATTGCTCTAGCCTTAGCTCTTGATAGCTCTGTTCTTTTTTTATGGCTTCTATTAGTTTGAGTTTAAGGTTGGTTGTCCTCTTCCTATTGTGGCTTGGAAGGCATTGTGCCATCCTTCCACTGCGTTATTAGTTTTAGCTTTTTGAGCTATAGTGCTATCGTAGACATTCCTCCAGGGGATTTGGAACTTTGGTTGTCTACGGTGCCCTAACCTATGTAGCCTTCCCACCCAAGTGTCTTCAAAGTAGTCTAGGAAGGGAGTTAATTTTGTTTTGCTTGCTTGGTAGAAAGGGCTTTCAAGAAGTATGTTATAGAGGTTGGCTACTTCAGTTGTTGGTACATAGGCCAGGGCTATTAATTTTTTATTTGATCGGCAAAGTTCCTATTGGTGGTGTAATCTATACTTAGAGTAGATTTTTGTAGGTGTCTGCAAATACTTTGGTTAAAGTGATAATAGCAACCTTGTATTGCAGTGTGTGGGTATATTTTTAAAATTGACTGAATCATTGCTTGTTCAAAGTCCATGATTATTTTTTGTGAAAAGTAGTTTTTGGTGTGTTGTTTTATTATTGTAAGGAGCTCTATGTAGGTGGTATTTTGCTTATTAGGGAGTAGTGCGTATATGAAGGGGATGTTAGTGTCTTCATATTTGCCGTGGATGGTACATAGTTGGTAAAAAGGCTTGGGGCAAACTTTGAATGTGCCATCCATCAGCCACGTTTTGCAGTTTTTTAGAATTTGTATGTTGTTGTTGGTGGCAAAGATGATCATTCATTTTTCGTGACTGTTATTGTCATGAAGAATGAATTTTTCATCTTTGTGGGTGACAGTGTATTCCGGTAAGATTTCTATTTCTGCAAAAGTTTGGGGGGTGGGAGGTGTTTGAGCAGTAGCTCTTTTAGTTCTGGCTCTCAATCTTTTTAGAGTGGGGATGGATGGTAGTTGTCCTGTGACATGTTCAGGGACCCTAGTTAATACGTTTTTGAGTATTTCAGTATTGGTCTGTTGGGAGCTGGTGCTTGCTTCCCTGATTGTTTCTAGAGTATCTCTGACCTCGATTTCTGTCACATTGGGGGGATGGTTGTGTTCCCTGACATTAACTACATATGTTTCTACTGTTGTGGCTCTCCCATAGTGAGAATTGGAGTAGTATTTACTACATTTCCAGTGGGTTTTGTTTACAGTAATTTTTTCTTGCGTATAAGTGTAGCCCATGTAGGACAGAAGTCGTTTTCCCTTTTGTGATGTGATGAATTTTTCTCCTTCTGCCATTTGTTTGTCTATCTGTGAATATATGTATATATATATATATATATATATATATATATATTTATTAATTATAAGGTCTTGAATAGTAAACATGCTTGTATAATTATTATATTTGAAAATAAACTTACATTTGTCTCGCTTTAATTTTCTTGTTGGATATTTTATCGGCGGTCGTGGTTGATTAACTGGTTTCTATTTTTCTGTTGGTTTAAAAGCAAAATGCTATTTTTATTAAAGTGTTACATTTAATTTGATTATTTCATTTATTTAGTTTCTATTTTTATTTAGTTGAGTGAAAAAATATTTACTATTTTTCGTTGATGAAGTTTGTTTTGTTGATGTTGTTTTATGTTGAAGTTTGTAGAAGCTGTGAAGAGAAAAGTATTTGTTAGCTATTTTTTGCTTTTTTATTTAAATTATTGTTTTTATTAGTTTGCTCTATTTGTTGGTTAATTTATATACTTACTTAGGGGCTCATTACGATGGCGGACGGACCTGAGTCCGTCCGCCATCGTTGCGGGAATTGTGACCGCCCACCTATATGGCGGCGGACCCGCCCATGGAATCACAATGCGGCCGCCACGGTGGCAGTCGCATTGGGCATTTTTACCGTTGCGGTGGGTGCTGCAGGCTGCAGCACCCGCCGTAATGGTAAAAATGCAGGGTTTCCATTTCCCTGCACTAAGTGGCAGGCACCATGCGGTGCCTGCCACATAGTGCAGGGAAATGTAGGGGGGCACCATAGGTGCCCCCTAAGTACAGTAGGGAAGTGCCCCTGCTGAAGGGGGGCCCGCAACGGGCCCCCGAAGTCAATCTCCGCCAGCCTTTGAATGGCGGATGAACCGCCATTCTAGGCTTGCGGAGATGAAGCATACTAATATGGCGGACGGTGCCTGTTAGGCACCGCCACCATTCTGGTTATGCTTTGCGGGTCCGCCAGGCAATCGGAATGATTGCCTGTGGCGGACCCGTGGCGGACGGAATTCTCGTCCACCAGAAAACCGCCTGCCATCATAATTTGGCAGGCGGGGAATGGCCACAATTTGGCGGTGAATCCGCCACCGGCAGGCTGCCGGTGGCAGATTCACCGCGATCGTAATGAGCCCCTTAGTTTTATATTTTTGTTTAATGTTGATTTTGCTCTTGTTTTCGAAGTTAATCTTTGTTTTGAGTTTTTTAGGTCGCGTTTTAGTGAAGTGTGATCTGTGAAACATAAAAGAAAATGTTATAGTTTTAGTTAATTTGATTATTTTGATTATTTAGACTCTATTTTTATTTTGTTATAAAAAAAAAATACTTACTATTTTTAGTTGTTGAAGTTTCTTTTGTTGATGTTGTGGTGTTGTTGATTTCTGTAGAAGCTGTTAAAAGAAAAGTGTTTGTCAGCTATGTTTTGCTTTTTATTAAATTTATTAGTTTTACATCCCTTACTTTATTTTTTGTTTAAGTCATATACTTACTTTGTCATATATTTTTTTGTAATGTTGATTTTATTGTTGTTGTGGATGTATATCTTTGTATGGAATTTTCTAGGTGGATTTTTAGTGAAGTTTAATCTGAGAGATTTTCAGAATAGTTGTGTGTGTAGTTCTTTTCCATTCTGTTTTCTGTCTTGGAAAGGTTTGTTCTTCCTCCGTGTTTGTCCGCTATACAGTAAATTTTGTGTTAATTCATTGATTGTTTTTATAGTTTTTATTTAATTAGTTTTCTATTGGTTTGTGTTGGTTAGTTTAAATTTATTAGTCAAGATAGTTTTTTTGAATTTTTTTGTAGTTACCCTTTAATTTGTTTAATATTTATTATGTTTATTTAATGTTTGTTTTTATTTTGTTTATTATTGTTCTTAAACCCTTTCGCTGCTAGGCCCTTCCCCCCCTGTGCTAAGCCTTTTTTTGGCTATTTGCGGTAGTTCGCGCATAGGCCCCTGTAACTTTTTGTCCACATAAGGTATCCACGGCAAATGTACGCCCTTTTCTTCCAACATCATAGGGATTTTAAAGGTACCCAGGGTTTGTGGATTCCCCTGGAGGGGACCCAGAAATTAGCCAAAATACAGCAAAACATTTTTTTGGGGGGGAATGGGGGAAAAGTGCTGCAGAAGAAAGCGTCTGGTTTTTCCCCTTCAAATGGTATCAAAAAAGGGTTTATGGTGCTGAAATCATCATCTTCCCAGCTTTCAGGGACAAGCAGACTTTTGTCAGAAAACCAACATTTTAAACACAGATTTAGCATTTTACTGGGACATAGCCTATTTTTGCTACATTTTGTTCTTTCAACCTCCTCCGAGTTAGTGGTAGAAATGAGTGTGAAAGCAATAATGGATCCCTGTGGGAGGGCAGGCCGGATATACAGACGCGGAGGCTGTATGTAATGTGCCAGTGGGCGAGTTTTATTAACAGAGTCAATAACAGGGGATGGCAATGTCTCTGTGGGTTGTTTGGTTTTCTCCTTAACGTCTCTTCTCTCTTTGATTCCCTCTCCTTCCTTGTTGGTGTTCTCCTTTTGGGTCTGGTCCTCCGGTCCAGGAACTCTCCCACGGAGGTGCATAGAGAGAAGGACAAAAAGGAGTCGTCAGTTACCCTGGCCAATGCTTCACTGGCTTCTATTCTATCCGTCACCACACCCGGTGGATCTACTTGTGGATAATTATACGTGAGGCAGCACCGCGTCAGTGAGAGGAGGGGATTCGTGAAAGGGACGGTGATATATACGAGTGGTCAGTAACACGTGATGGCAATCCCTGCCCGTGGCTATAATAGCCGTGTGTTCACTGCCGACGAACCAAACAAGAAGGGAAAGTGAAGGAGGAATAGGTGCTCAATGCCACTGCAACCGGTGTGTCTCCTCGTGACCCTTCCCAACCCTTCTCTCACCCGCCTCCCCGCTCCCTCTCCCTCCCTTTATTCGTGACTCACCGACTCTGCCGCAACTCTCCTGAGTCGCGGCCGCTCTCCAGCCTCCTCCTAGGGGTTCCACCACTCCTCGCTCCACGTCTCGTCTTCTTCTCCGTAGTCTGCTTCTTCTCTCCTCGCGTCTCCGTACTCCTGTTCCTCCTCTTCCTCGCTCCGCAACTCCTTTCCTCCTCCGGCTTCTTCGCAACTCCTCGATCCGGTCGCTCTCCCTTTCAACTCCGGTCGGGAAGCACTTCCGGGATCAGTCCCTCCCCCGTCCGCCGCGTCATCAGGTCCGGATGCCTCCTGTGTGGATAGAGCACAGGGGGGTGGGGTTATCCCTGCGGACTTCCTTCCAGGGCCCGGGTGTTGTGCCGAGTTCCCCGCAGGTAAGCTGTCGTTGCTTTTAGGGACAGTCCGGCCTCGCCGGACGCGCGATCCGAGTCGTGCCTCCTCACATCCCCTTTCCCTTGCTGTCCTTCTAGTAGGGGTGGTATCTTGTGGGTAACGGGATAAAAAGTCCACATTTCCCTGCTCGGTCCCTTTTCGGTGTTTGGTTTGGAACCTGTAGGGTTGGAGGGACAAAAACCAACGCAATACCCTTTCATTGTTCCCTCTATTCCGGGCCATCCATTCTAGGGGGGCATGATCCGTGAAGAGGGTGAACTCTCGCCCTTCTAGGTAGTATTTCAAGGAGTCAATGGCCCATTTAATAGCCAATGCTTCTTTCTCGATGACAGCATAGTTCTTTTCACGGGGATATAGTTTCCTACTCAGAAAGAGTACAGGCTTTTCCTCCCCCTGTCGATTTCTTTGGGATAGAACTGCCCCCAATCCCTGCTCTGAGGCATCTGTCTGTAGGATGAAGGGTAGGTCATAATCGGGGCTGGCTAATACAGTATCGGACGTCAGTGCTGTTTTCAGGGTTTCAAATGCTTGGATTTCTTCGCGGGTTGGGTTCCTTAACCTGATTTCGGTTTTCACTGATTTCTGCAATAAGTCTGTGAGAGGGGCTGCTATTCGTGAAAATTGGGGTATAAACCGTCTATAGTACCCCAACAACCCCAAAACGGCACGTAGGTCTCTCGCAGTCCTTGGGAAGGGTATCAGGGATATGGCCAGGAGTTTGGTTTTCTGGGGTCTTATGACTCCCTCTCCTAACAGGTAACCCAGGTATTTTACGGTTTGGGCGGCCAGATGGCTCTTGGCCGGGTTTATTTTCAGTCCCTGTTTCCCTAAAGCCTGTATGACGTGGTACATGTGAGTAAGGTGTTGTTCCCAGGTCTCGCTATAAACGATGATGTCATCGATATAAGCCCCTGCATATCTCTCATGGGGCCGTAGGATAAGGTTCATGGCTCGCTGAAAGGTAGCGGGCGCCCGTGCAATCCAAAGGGTAACACGGTGAAATGGTAGAGGCCGTCGGGAGTAGAAAACGCTGTTTTCTCTCTGTCTTCGCTTTTCAGGGGATTTGCCAATACCCTTTGCATAAATCGAGGGTGCTGATATATTTCGCTCTCCCTATGCGTTCGATCATTTCATCTACTCTCGGGAGGGGATAGGTGTCGAATTCGGATATCTTATTTACTTCCCGAAAGTCGATGCAAAAACGCACCGAGCCATCTGGCTTCGGAACGCGGACTATGGGCGAGCTCCACTCGCTCATTGATGGTTCTATGACACCCATCTGTAACATCTGCTGTACCTCTTTTCGGATGGTGTTCCTACGAGCCTCTGGTATCCGATAAGGGCGAAGCCGTACTATCTTCCCTGGAAGGGTCTTAATAGAGTGTTCAATCAAAGAGGTCCTCCCTGGTGTGATAGAGAAGATGTCTCGTAAGGGCCGTAAGGCGTTATCCAGTTCGGTTCTGCGAACTGGACTTAACCCCTCGTCAATACATTGGATGTACGGAGGAATAGGACCTATCGAGCCCATCAGTGCTGGAAGAGGTCCTTCCCATCTCTTTAAGAGATTCACATGATAGATTTGGGAGGTACCTCGAGTCCTGTCGAGCTCCAACCTATAGGTGACAGGGGTTACTCGGTCCAGTATGATATACGGGCCTTGCCATTGACCCAACAGTTTATGGTCAGAGGACGCCATCATAAGTAACACCGCGTCCCCTACAGCAAAGACTCTTCCCTTGGCCTTTTTATTATAATGGGCTTGTTGGGCTTCCTGAGCCCTCTCCATGTTACTCCGCACGATCGTTCGAATCTGTTCTAGGTGCGTTTTTAGATGGGCTACATATTCCACCAGCGGTTTATTGTTATTTGGCTCTGCCTCCCAGTTCTCTCGCACCATGTCCATTAAGGATCGTGGCTGGTGGCCATACAATAGCTCAAACGGGGAGTACCCAGTCCTCTTTTGGACTTTACAACGGATGGCATACAAGGCCAGGGGTAACATTTCTTCCCACCGCTTGGCTTCGAGGGCAAGGAGTTTTTTTAGAGTGGTCTTAATGGTAGCGTTATACCGCTCTACCAAGCCATCCGTTTGGGGGTGATAGGCCGCCGTCCTTATCTGTTTGACGCCTAATAGGGTACAAACTTGTTTCAGGAGTTTAGATACGAACGGGGTCCCCTGGTCAGTCAGTATCTCTTTTGGAAAGCCCACCCGTGTAAAGACTGATACCATTGCTCTAGCGATGTTGGGGGCGTTGGGTTGTCTTAAAGCGATCGCCTCAGGGAACCGGGTGGCGTAGTCCACTAAAACTAGCACGTAACGGCACCCACTCCGGGAGGGTAGTAAAGGACCAACGATATCCATTCCCACCCTGCTAAACGGTTCGTCTATAATGGGTAGGGGATGTAAAGGGGCTCTCGGGGGTCTTTATCGGCTATTCTTTTGACATATGGGGCATTGTCTGCAGTAGGACTTCACCTGCCTGTATATGCCCGGCCAATAGAATTTTTCCATTATCAGTCTTTCAGTCTTTTCCTCCCCGAAATGTCCCCCCAGAAGATGACTGTGAGCCATATACAACACCTTATCCCGAAACGGAGTGGGGACTAATAGCTGTGGGATACTAGTGGGTTGCCCCTTCCTGTACAACAGCCCATTCCTTACAAAGAAATAGGGACATACATGTAACGGGTCTTCGTCGTTTAGGGCTCTGTTCCAAGCCTCCTGTAAAACAGGGTCCTCTCTCTGTGCTGCGTGGAAGTTCCTATCGTTATCCCACGGGCTCTCTTCCACCTGAGCGGGTAGAACAAGGACGGGCTTCTTTTTGTCTTTTCGTTTTTCCCTTCTCGTTCTCCGGGGTTTGGAAGGTGGCCATTCTGGATCGACCTCTTGTGAGAAGGGGGCATCGGCCCACCAGTTCTTTTCCTCTGGGTTGGTTTCAGTGAGTAGAGTAGAGAGGAGGGGATAATCGTTACCCAGTATTGCCTGTTCCGGTAACCGGGGAATGAGACCGACCTTTAGTTCTGAGCCTGGATCTGCAGCATGTTGCACGTGGACATGAGTGGTGGGGTATCTTTTGGTGTCCCCGTGAACACATTGAATGTCTACGGTCCCCTCAACCGGTCCCAACTTGCCTTCGAGATCCTGGGGTCTTACCACGCTCTGGCGACACCCTGTATCGGCGAGAGCGGTCATGGTTCTCCCATTCATTGTTATGTGACACCGGTAAGGATAGGCATCGACAGGGTGCGATAGACAGCAGTAGTTCCTCCTTGCTACGCCTATCTCCATAGGCTCCTCCTTTTGTGGGCAAAAGCGAGCTATGTGGCCCATCCCACCACAGTTAAAACATTGTGGACCAGGGACGGGTGGTCTATAGGTCGGAGGTCCTGGAGCTCGAGACAAAGGGGGACCAGGGACGATGGTAACCGGATCGGGCCTTCGTGGAAGTAAGGGACGAGGAGGGCGATGTACTCCACTCACACCCGCCCTCCAGGGAGCTTCCTCTCTTCCCTTTTGGGTATCTTGTGCCCTGTTGTAGGCATTGGCGATCTCTACAGCTGTCTCGAGGGTGAGATGGGCATGCTGTCTAACCCATTTCTGGATGGGGGGATGAAGGGACGACAAATATTGCTCCAAATATATTTTAGCCATGATATCTTCTTTGGTAGCAGTCGCTGGTTGTAACCATCGGTCGGCCATGTCTCGCACTCGAAAATACAAGGCTCTGGGGGTTTCTTGGGGCCCTCTCTGATCTGCCGAAGTCTCAGCCTATACGTCTCATCGTCGACCCCCAGTCTCTCCATGATACACTGCTTGATTTCCGCATATGGGGTAACCCCTAGGATGTTGGCCGCCTGGTAAGAAGCTTGTAGTTCCCCAGAAAGGAGAGGTCCCAAATACTGTCCCCATTTGTCTGCTGGCCAGGCCGCAGCCAAAGCCATCCTCTCAAAGTTGTTAAAGAAGTATTCGGGATCTTCTCCGCTCACGTACTTCTGTAGGATGACAGAGGGTAGGGCACTTGGGGCCCTTTGTTGCCCGATGGCGTCCGCGATTTTCCCCATGGCGGTATCATGAGACTGTCCTTGATCCGTGATGACCTGCTGCAGCCGCCCCGGTCATCTTCGACCACCGAGAGGAACTTCTCCATAGCCTTCCCGAGACTCTCTTGGCTTTCCGCCATTCTAGCGATGACAGCCTCCATGTCTCCGGGCGATCCCACTTCTGACACCACTTGTGGGAGGGCAGGCCGGATATACAGACGCGGAGGCTGTATGTAATGTGCCAGTGGGCGAGTTTTATTAACAGAGTCAATAACAGGGGATGGCAATGTCTCTGTGGGTTGTTTGGTTTTCTCCTTAACGTCTCTTCTCTCTTTGATTCCCTCTCCTTCCTTGTTGGTGTTCTCCTTTTGGGTCTGGTCCTCCGGTCCAGGAACTCTCCCACGGAGGTGCATAGAGAGAAGGACAAAAAGGAGTCGTCAGTTACCCTGGCCAATGCTTCACTGGCTTCTATTCTATCCGTCACCACACCCGGTGGATCTACTTGTGGATAATTATACGTGAGGCAGCACCGCGTCAGTGAGAGGAGGGGATTCGTGAAAGGGACGGTGATATATACGAGTGGTCAGTAACACGTGATGGCAATCCCTGCCCGTGGCTATAATAGCCGTGTGTTCACTGCCGACGAACCAAACAAGAAGGGAAAGTGAAGGAGGAATAGGTGCTCAATGCCACTGCAACCGGTGTGTCTCCCTCGTGACCCTTCCCAACCCTTCTCTCACCCGCCTCCCCGCTCCCTCTCCCTCCCTTTATTCGTGACTCACCGACTCTGCCGCAACTCTCCTGAGTCGCGGCCGCTCTCCAGCCTCCTCCTAGGGGTTCCACCACTCCTCGCTCCACGTCTCGTCTTCTTCTCCGTAGTCTGCTTCTTCTCTCCTCGCGTCTCCGTACTCCTGTTCCTCCTCTTCCTCGCTCCGCAACTCCTTTCCTCCTCCGGCTTCTTCGCAACTCCTCGATCCGGTCGCTCTCCCTTTCAACTCCGGTCGGGAAGCCCTTCCGGGATCAGTCCCTCCCCCGTCCGCCGCGTCATCAGGTCCGGATGCCTCCTGTGTGGATAGAGCACAGGGGGGTGGGGTTATCCCTGCGGACTTCCTTCCAGGGCCCGGGTGTTGTGCCGAGTTCCCCGCAGGTAAGCTGTCGTTGCTTTTAGGGACAGTCCGGCCTCGCCGGACGCGCGATCTGAGTCGTGCCTCCTCACAATCCCAGAAAGTTATACAGTTCTGAAAAGTAGACAAAATTCTAAATTTAGCAAGGGCTAATTTGTGTAGATCCTTCAAGGTTTTTTGTAGAAACTAAGGGGCCCATTACAAAGGCGGGCGGACAAAGTCCGCCCGCCACCATAACGGTAAACGGGACCGAGTGCCAGTGGTGTGGCGGTGCCGCTGTGCCCATTAGGATGCGACCGCCACCGTGGCAGTTGCATCCCGCATTGTATACATTGCGGCGGGCGGTGCTGTCAGCAGCACCCGCCGCAATGTAAAAAATGCATGCAGTGCATTGGCATGCACAACGTGACAGGCACCGCGCGGTGCCTGCCACCTTGTGCATTCCAATGTAGGGGGGTACCTAGTGCAGCCACACACCCCCCACCCCCTCTGGGGGCCTGCAATGGGCCCCCAAAGCAATTCCTGCATGCCTTTCCATGGCGGCGATGCCGCCATGGAAAGGCCTTCACTACCAGGCATCCTAATATGGATGGCGGTGTCTTCCAGACACCGCCACCATATTAGGCCCGAGTTCCGCCCGGCAGGCAATCGGAATGATTGCCTGCCTGCGGAAATGCGGCAGACGGTCTTTCCGTCCGCCGCTGTCCCCCCGCCATTGTAATATGGCGGGGGGTAAATGGAGGGCAGGCGGGGAAAGATGTCGGGTGGATCGCCACCGCCGGTAGGGCGGTGGCGATCCGCCCGACATCATAATGACCCCCTAACAGTTGAAAATCAGAAAAATTGAAAATGAGTTGGAGAAAACAGCCATTTGTGCCAACGTTTTCACCTGTAACTTCTTCTTAGTATAACAGATGTTTGAAAGCAATATACCATTACATCCACAGGAGCCTTCTGGTTGTGGGGATATATAGGACTTGTAGGTTCACCAAGAACCCGAGGAACCCAGAGCCAATATCTGAGCAGCGTCTTGCAGTGGTTTTTCATTGTGTACCGGGTGTACGCAAGCCATACCCCTTGCAAAACCAGGTTGTTTTGTGATAGGTAATTTTGATGTCTCCACAATATGTTTTGGACCCTTGTCTGTCGCGGGTACTTGGCCCACCCATGCAAGTGAAGTACCATTTTTATCGGGAGACCTGGGGGAACGCTGGATGGTAGGAAATTTGTGTCAGCCCGGTGATCCCACAACTTTCCCACACAGAAATTTGAGAAAAATTTGATTTTTTCAGCTAAATTTGAGGTTTGCAGGGGATTCTGGGTAGGTAAACCTTGCTGGGTCCACGCAACCCGTACCTCCCTGGACTCCCCTGGGTGTCTAGTTTTCAGAAATGTATGGGCTTGGTAGGTTTCCCTAGATGGCCGCCGGTGCCGAAAACCCAGGTGACTACCCTTGCAAAACCAGGTCATTTCGTGATAGTTAATTTTGATGTCTCCACAATACGTTTTGGGCCTTTGCCTATCGCGGCTACTTGGCCCACCCATGAGAGTGAGGTACCATTTTTATTGGGAGACCTGGGGGAATGCTGGGTGATAGGAAATTCGTGTCAGCTCAGTGATCCCACAACTTTCCCACACAGAAATTTGAGAAAAATTTGCTTTTTTCAGTTAAATTTGAGGTTTGGAGGGGATTCTGGGTAGAAAAACGTTGGTGAGTCCACATTAGCCATACCTCCCTGGACTCCCCTGGGTGTCTAGTTTTCATAAATGTGTGGGTTTGGTAGGTTTCCTTAGATAGCCGCTGAGCCAGGGACCAAAAACGCAGGTGACCCCCTGGAAAAACCAGGTAGTTTTGTGAAAGATAGGTGGGCACCTGTGTTTTGGTCCTGGGTTTGCAGACATCTAGGGGAACCTAAAAATCCCAGACATTTCTGAAAACTAGACACCCGTGGGAGTCCAGGGACGTGTGGCTTGCATTGATCCACAAACATTTTCCTTCCAAAAATTTGCTGCAAACCGCAAATTTAGCTAAAAAGTAACATTCTCCACTAATATCTGTGTGGGAAAGTTGTGGGAGCACCGCGCGGCACAAATTTCCTACTACCCATCATTTCCCTCAGTCTCCCGATAAAAATGATACCTTACTTGTGTGGATGGGCCAAGTGCCTATGACATGGAAGGGCCAAAAACATGTAGAAATTGAGGGGGCCCAAAGCGGGTCTAAAAGGGCAGCTGGTTTATACATTTTCCGGCTGACGCTACTTTGGACATCCACACAAGTGAGGTATAATTTTTCTCGGGAGTCCAAGGGGAATGCTGGGTAGGTGGAAATTTGTGCCTGCACGGTGATCCTACAACTTACCCGCACAGAAATGTGAGGAAAATGTGACTTTGTAAGTAAATTTGAGGTTTGCGGGGGATTCTGGGTAAGAAAGCGGTGGGGGATCCATGCAAGCCACACCACCAGCCAAGAGTCAGTACACGCACACAACCATCCACACCCACCACCAGCCAAGCGCCATCCATGCACAATGCCAGCCAAGCGCCATCCACACACACCGCCAGCCAAGCACCCCTACATATAAATAAAACAACAAAATCCCTGGTTCCTAGTGGGCTTTCTGCCCCCTAGGGGGGCAGATTATGGACTATTGCCCCCATCTGCCTCCTGGGGGAGGCAGAAAGCTGTGGCAATTCTTTTTGGGGAGTGGAGGCATAGGCATGCCCATTTTGGGCAGCCTCCACCTCTACGTATAAAAAAAAACAATCCCTGGGGCCTAGTGGGCTTTCTGCCCCCCCCCCGGGAGACAGATCCGGGGCTATTGCCCCATCTGTCTCTGGGGGGGGCAGAAAGACTGTGGGATTTTGGGGGGCATTGGCATGCCCATTTTGGGCAGCCCCCACCCCTAAATCCAATGAAAAAATAATCCCTGGCATCTAGTGGGCTTTCTACTTCCCCAGGGAGGCAGATTGAGGGCTACTGCCCCTATCTGACCCCCGGGGGGGCAGAAAGACTGTACTTTGTGAGGGTGGGTGGGAGAATTGGCCTACCCATCTTGGGCAGCCCCCACCCCTAATTGCAGTGAAAAAAATCCCTCGTATCTAGTGGGCTTTCTGCCCCCCTAGGGGGCAGATTGGGGTCCCCCTCCTGTGGGGGGATGGGTGGGGGCATTGGCATGCCCATCTTGGGCAGCCCCCACCACTAAATTCAATGGGAGAAGAAAAAACCCTGGCGTCTAGTGGGCTTTCTGCCCCGCCGGGGGGGCAGAAAGACTGTAATTTTGCGGCGGGGTGGGGGCATTGGCATGCCCATATTGGGCAGCCACCACCCCTAATTCAAATTAGAAAAAGAATCCCTGGTATCTAGCCCCCTGAGCACGTACAAAGCAAAACTGAAATGAGTCTCATGGCTCATTTCAGTTTCACTGAAATTACGTCAGTGGGACATGCACGCTGATCGTCATTTCAGGGAAACAAAACAAACAGCCTAGGGAGCTGGGGAAGCTCTTCCCCAGCTCCGAGGCTGTTGGGGGGGAAAGGGAATCCCTCTGGTGCCCACACCAGAGGGATTCCCTGTGCCACGTAATCGGACGGCCGGGGGCCATCCGACGCACATGAGCACTGGTGTGTTGGATGGCCCCCGGCCGTGCGACACACCAAAGGGGTTAAATATATATGTGGATAAATGTGATATATTTTTTTATATATAATATATATTTATGTTTGTTTATTTGTGGTAGTTGTGATTTTTTTATGTTGTATTGTTTGTTTATTTATTTGTGTTTGGATTTTTAGTGTTTGTTTTGTTTAATGTTATTAATTTTGTAATTTTTTTTAGTGTATGTTTAAAATGTTTGGAATATGTTATTTTATTATATTATTGAAAATAGTTTATGTTTATGTTTAAATGTTATTTTGGGTATAGTTTATATTTATTTTATCGATGTTTGTGTTGTTGATATTATTTATATCGATGTTTTTGTTGTGTTTGCTGTTATTTTAATGTTATCAATATTTTTGTGTTTTTTATCTTTGTTGTCGATATTTTTGTCATCGAGACTTTTTTAAATGTTATTTTTTTATCGATGTTTGTGTTATTTCTGTTTTGTATATTGGGTGTCAATATTTTTGTATATGATATTGTTGACTCGATATTTTTGTAGTTCGATGTTATAGGAATCGATGTTGTATCAGTGATCCACCTACACCATCAATTAAGACAAAAACAAAATTAGAACACTGTTCAAGATAATCAAGCACTGCATGACCCTCCTACAAGACTCACCTATTCTTCACACTACAGAAAAGTGCAATGCTGTCAATTTCTTCTTCTGTGAAAAAATACAGAAGATCTGAGATCACACCAAGCCTGTTACAATTCTTAACTAATCCCTTCTTGTAGCATCTTGCAATGGTCAGTCTTCAAAGCCCTACCTCTCCGCTGACATGCACAACTTCCTCAAAAACATTTTCTATAAAGATGATGTCTTTCCATCACCCTTCATCAAAGCTCTCTCTGGAGATGCTCTCTTAACGCTACTTTCCATTGTCAATGTCTCCCTCACCCAAGGAATCTTCCCAGATGCACTCAAGACAGGCAAAGTCCTCCAATCCCTAAAGAAACCTAGACCTTGATGAGTTTACCTATTATCAGCCCATCAGTTACCTACGATTCATCAGCAAGGCAAAAAAAGCAGTCTGTGTTGATTTTTTCGTTTATAGAGCACACTATGTCCAAAGGCATCAAGAAGCTGCCATCAGAAAGGATGCAAACTGCAGGAGGAGCACTCAGGGTTGGGAATACAACCAAGTCTTTAAATTCTTCCACAAATTAGCAGCCACTACCGAGAAGTTGCTGCCACCACATCTCACCTTTTGAGCCCTTGGAACAATCACTTTCCTCAGGGAAGAATACCTTAGCTGCCTTTTAGATATGTACCATTGGAACGCTAGCCTCAGGGCAAGCAATCCTTGTTGGTGCAGGTCCCGATGGACCCTGCTTAAAGCTTCATCACAGGAAGATAATGAAGAGAGCGCAAGCCCTCCCTCACCTACTGACACTTGGGATCATTTATTATCAGACCGTCAGTCACGTTTTGAACAATCTGGAGTTTATTAAGTGAGGTTTTAGTAATATTGAAGTAGAGAACATAGTAAGAGTCAAGGCAAGAGGTGATAAGTGCAATCACCACTGCAATTCTGTGTTCCACAGTAATATAAGGAAGAATCTTTCCCAAAATGTTGATACTGAAAAAGCAAGCACTTGTGGTCCTAGTGACCCGCAAATCAAAAGTGAGTACCTTGTCAAAGATTATTCCAAGGTTTTTAACAGAGGCAACAGGAACAGGTAAGGGGCCACAAGACACTGGCCACCACAACTGAGACAATACTGAATGGTGAACATGCAGCATGGACTGGTCTCACAGGCACGGCAATGAAAGGTGACTATCTGGGGTGGCTATGCCCTAGAGCAATCACAGGGTAAACATATGCAGTAAGTCCAAAACCATCCCTTGAAATAATCTATCCCCTTCATACAACTTCCAGTCACATTTCCTTACCTGCATTCACGGCCAGCCTTTAGGGCCACCCAGCTAAGTTGACCAGGAATCCTCACTAGAGTTTACCATCCAGGTGCCTGCAGAGGTCTAGGCTCCCTCTGCTGTTGATCCCCCAGGGCAGGGTTGACTGACTACGCCTCTGGGGGAAGACAGTCTGATGAGTGGGGAGGGCAGCCCCCAGCTAGTGCATAAAACTGGCACCCAGGTCCATCAGTCCAAAGTCCAGCATTAGGCAAGCTATGTAAGCCTCACCAAACCTAGGGTTTCCAACAAATGGAGGTCCTCCTATAATTCTAAAACAAGGCAAATGCTCCAGTGACAGGAGCCAAGTTTCTCACATGTTTAGAGCTGGGACATCCTCAAAACTGGGGAAGTGACCACATGACCCTAGTACATAGGGAACAATCCATTGAGTTCATTAGCTTTACCTATATCAGGCCGAGCACACAAAGTCACATGGGACCCCCGACTCTTGCTGAAAAGCACAACAACAACAAAAAATCCAGCCATTCCCTGCAGGTCTGTATGGGGGCTGCAAATGACCCCCGACTACCTCCGGCATCCTGCATTAGAATCAGCTGCACCCAAACCACAGGAAAAACGCCCAACGAAATCTGCAGCAACTAGCCCAAAAGTAGCCCAAACACCCCAATCTTCCAGAAGAAGGGCATAACCAGCAACTCAACCCAATTAGAGAACACCTTTTGTTCCACACCACGTGCAGAGACTCACGGTTGCACAAGTGTCAACAGAAATATTGGAGTAAACATCAAACATCGACTTCCCCTTACAATTGCACACAGACCATGTAGGTCAAAAGGACACCTCCACACTGGTTAAACACCACACCTTTAAACGGAGAAGCCCACAGAGGAACAGTACTGTCCTCACCGTAGCAAGGAGCGGGGAAACCAAAATACAAACAGTACTAAATTAGCTTAAACTCACCATTCCCCAAAAGATCCATCATCTCCTTCCAGTACCTCACCAGGAAAAACCACTCACAGTATAACCATAGAGTGTATTGGTACAAAGTAAAAGCAGGAATTTTCTGAACAAACTGCCTTCCAAGCTAACCTTCAACCCACAGCTCTTATCCTACAGGTCTGCGATCGAGCTGCAAGTGCCGCTGTCCTCCACCCCTTCAATCAAAGCTTTCAAAAAAACTTTTCCAAGGCCAACCGCTCAAGTAACAGAGACTAAAAATGACTTTACAACCATTTTTATAAAAAGACTCTTTTTGTACTGCACCAAGACAAGACACCTCTGGGTGCCCAGATGACAGACATTTCCCCTGAGCACAATCCTGCGGCCTGCGAATGCTTTCTAAGTTGCGTATTTTTGTACACGCTCTACTTAGCCGGGGTGCTCTCACGCTCTTCCGGAGCCAGAAGTATGCCTAATCTTTCCCCTCATGTACACCTATACTGAACCAAACACTAGCATTCCTCATGCACTACACAGCCCACTCCTATACACCACCTGGCATCAACATATGACCTCCGTAGGCATTAAAACCATGAACAGGTCATGCTACATATGTTTCCTGATACCCAGGACATAGCCGCAGACAGGCATTACTTATCCCAGGAGATAGCCCCTAAAAAAGTAAAGTGCCTCGTTCATCTCTACCTATGCAGGATCAGGGCAAAGGTTAAACCCAGTAGAGTAGAACCCAGTAGGGCAATAGTAAACATCACCTGGTATGAGACCACCCCCACAGCACTGTACCTTTTCACCAATCCTAGCGATATCCAAACTGAGCTAGACAGGATGCGCAGAAGAGGCATTGTAAGGGAATTTATGGTTTGGCCCCGGGACTTTGTAGAAAAGATGATCTTGGAGGTAGCAAGACCACCGCACCAATGCACAAACACATCCGCTCCAGCCACCGTCTGCAATTCCAGGATGTCCCTTAACGTCTTTGGGGCCACATTCTTCAATGATAAGTGGATCCCGGACATGGACTTCTAGTGCAGAGTCTCTCACCTCGATCATGCTAGGGGAAATGAGTCTCATGGGAGGGGGTCCAATGCTAGGAAATCTGGGATGCAGAGATTAATAGGTACACATGGTTGTAGAAAAAGGGGCAACCCCTTATTTGTGATTCAGAGGCAAAGAAACCATACCACTTGACAAGAACAGAAACTGTGGCATGATACTACAGATACTGAACCTGCAATAGGACACCGCCACATTGATGGATATCTACTGGCAGTGAAGTGAACTTGCTGACACCCAGCTCAACCCCGGATGGTGGGGCCTCTGTACCCTGGTGACCATACACACCCCAATGATGGTCGTCCCTGGAGAAGATCTGTCTGAGTTGTTTCAACATCCGTTACAGAAGAAAACAACTCTATTGCATCAAGCTCAAAGAAGAACTTCTGATCAATACCCTTCTTCACCATGCAAAGAAAGGTGAACACCCGCTGGTTAAAGATAACCAGGTCGGAGTTGTTAAAGATGATATATGACACTGAGCTTGGCCTAAACGCTATCAAGGAAGAACTGAGAGCCATCCACCTTATGGTGATGCAACATCGGTACGTGTTGGGCTTGACGGCAATGGAGAGTGGGGTGTGTGCCAAGATTGGTATTTCCTGTTTTACTTCTATTCCGGGAAATGATCTCAACAATGGAACACTCACGCTTGCCATCCAAGTTCTGCATCGTCTGCAAGCTGACATGAAGAAGGAGGGAGGTGCCCCTGAGCAGGACTGGTTGCATCGCATCTTTTCTTGGATCCCCCTATGGGTGTCCAGCCTTTTCACATCACTAATCTCAGTTCTCGTTGTTGTACTTCTGTACTTCTTCTGTGTGGTTTCCTACAAATGAGATTTCCTGCTGTCAAAACACAGTTCTAAAATTAGGTAGTATGCACATAGCTAGTGAAAGATTAAGAGACCCTACACAACACACACAGTTTAGAATGTAACTTTCATGACATATGAGTAGGATAAAATAGTTGAAAATTCAACTAGAGGGAGAATTTTAGAATGGGTGAATACAATATCAATATACACCATGATATATGCAGGCCCGAAAATGGAAATACCAATAAATGCAATGTCAACGTATGCCATAAACTTTGCCCGCATAACAGTGTCAATACCAGTAGAAACAATGTCAATTTATGCCATAATCTAAGCATGCATAACAATGGTGATACCAGTAGAAGCAATATCAATGTACGCCATGATCTAGGCTCACATAACAATGTCAATGTCAGTAAAGACTATATCAGTGCATGATATGACAACTGTATGTGTAACACGGAGTATGTCGGTAAAAATGATATCACTGACCGCCACATAATTTGTAGAAGTTCTAACGAACTTGTATCATTGCTGTCGTAGTCACCTAAGGTGACCTACTCATAAACCTTGAGTCAGAGATACGTGGTCAGACAGGCTCTGCGAACCCAAACCACGCCTATTGAGTACATATCACAGGTGGGGTCTCACTTAGCCCAAAGGCAAATGCGCTCCTAGAGAAAACCCTGATCAAACCCATAGATAGACAGTTGCACCACAAACAGGTCCAAGGAAATTGGCCCCAATAAAATACGTTTGGCCCGATTTGCGTGTTCCCCAAAATACCACAAAGCTAGATGCCACATTTTGATAAGAACACTCAGCCAATCAGAGCACAACATGCACACTACGCGTAGTGATCATGCGCTCCGCACAACAGACATCTGAACACATACACATTAACCCTGGGCAAAGCCCTACGCTACGCTCGCGTAGTTTGCGAAGCTTGCGCTACTTCGCACTACGCGAATTGCACGTAGCACAGTGCAAACACGCGTAGCGTAGCGTAGTGCAGCGGTCATTTTTTGCTTGCTTGCGGTCCTCAACGTCAAGTTGGCGACCGCGAGCAAGCAAAATGACATCCCGGCGAGACTTTTTCTCGTTCGCGATCTGCAACATCAAGTTGCCGATCGCGAGCGTGGAAAATAAACCTCCGGCGAGATTCTCAACGCGGGGAGGTCATGTTTCTCATTGCGAGTGGTCGCGTATGCTCGCGACCGCTCGCGATGAGAAACTACCAGTCCGCGTTGAGAAAGCTGCCGCTCGAGTAAAAATCTACTCGAGCGGCAGTAAAAGACAGCTCGCACTGTGCAAGATGCCGTTTTCAATGATTGCACAGTGCGGACAAGCATCCGGCACTGTGCAATCATCACTAACAGCACACTACGCAGTTCGCGTAGTGCTACGCGTTACTCGCATAGTGCGAAGTGCACTTCGCGTAGCTTCGCGTTGCGCTACTTCGCGAACTACGCCCAGGTGGCCCACAATAGCTCTCCCTGAGGTCGAGAGCCACCTGTATCCCCTATTCAGATGACTGTACTTGGTATTTACGACTGAGATGCTTTTCCAAGAATGCAGAATTGTTTTATTGTACCTCATGAGATGGATATATTGTCGGACAAAAATCTGTACAGCGAGAGACTTTCTTCAGACACATCTCTGTCGATACTCTCCTGGCTGCTGTGTTTAATTAAACCAATTTCTTCCTGTTTTGCCAAATGTCTGTAGTCTTTTCATTTATTTAAGGTAATTATCTGAGGAATAACATAATGAGTCTTAAGTAGATGTTACAGACACATTGGGCACAAGTCCCATAATGCATTATACATCCACGCATGAACGCTGGCTCAATGGAACATTAGATGAACTGGAGTGAGTCCACTTTTAGAATAAATACTCTATTCGCCCTCGTTCTGCCTCAAAATCCCACATCAGCAGAGGCATAGCCAAAAAAAGGCATATTTAGTAATGGCGCTGTCCATTTAAATAATGTTGACTAAGTGTCACCTGGCATGCCTGCCCTTCTCTGAAAGTGGCGGTTCCAGCAGTATACATAACATTGTCCACAGAGCCACATTTTTACCGCTGAACCCTTAAAACAGGTGCTTTCATGCGTGCCAGTATGTAATAATTTCTTTCACAAATGTCCACAAGAAACCAGGAGCACTCAGCAGGTTTGTAGTAATCCAATTCATTTGTAGGTAGGTAGATGCGTTTCGACAAAGAATTGTCTTTCTCAATGCCCATTAAGTGGATTCTCAAAGCACTGTTTTTATGTGGCTTCCCTCGCTCCTATTGGTTAGTAGCAGTCGACTAGATTTCAATCATTTTTTTTTCTTTTTTTTTTTCGGAGTTTTATATAGCGCGAACTTGACCTGAAGGTATCAGATATCAGAGCACTTTACATAGCACCAGTTGCGTTACATGAGGACACATTCATTTTTGTTAGGCACGGGGAGATTAAGTGATTTGCCCAGAATCACAGGATGTTCAGCGTCATTGCTGAGACTCGAACCCAGTTCCCCAGATTCAAGGTCGACCGCCCTAGCCATTAGGCCAGCTCCAAATCACTCAGTCATCATGCATAAATCACCGATCTCATGAAAACCAACATGGTGCCAGCTGACCTAATGAGTTTTAAGTAGGTGTTACAGCCACATTGGGCACAAGTCCCATAATGCATTACACATCCTCACATGCATGCTGGCTCAATGGAACATTAGATGAATTGGAGTGATTCCACTTTAAAAAAAAAAAAATGTTCAATGTACCCTCGTTCTGCCTCAAAGTCCCACATCAGGAGAGGCATAGCCAAAAAAGCGAAATATATATATATATATATATATATATATATATATATATATATATATATATATATACCAACAATTCCTCCTTTCAGCATCAAAAGAGCTGCACCGACTCCGGTTGTGTCGCATTTAAAATCGTTTAATTCATGAAACTGTACAGGGGCAAATGGCTCACAGTCCCAACGTTTCTGCTCAACAGAGCCTTGATTCAATTCAATTCAATATTTTTTTATTCAAGATTTGGAACTCCTAGGAGGTCCACATAAAATTACGTACATAGTATTATAGATAACAAAACATAATAAGGCTCTTTCCACATACCATCATAAAATTTACCACCGCAGCACGTAAACAATTCGACTTTAAATAGCATTTAAAATTTGTAACATAAAGGAAGAGATAACAAACCGTATCCTGTAAGTGCATAGGACATCTAATAGCTACCCATTCATAGATTTTATAAACCCAAAATTCAAATTCAAATAAAACAATAAAAAATTATTTATCAAGCAAGGAGGAATCAAAGCCTCTCTTACAATGTACAAATATACAAAAGGGAGTAAAATATCCACCTAATAGCAGCATGGAAACAGAGTAACTGAAAGTAGCCGGAACTGTGCGAAAGCCAATTCAGTAGCAGCTAAGTTATGTGCAAAATGCATGCAAAGTTTCACTTCGATTAATTTTAAGGAATAACCGTAAGGTCAGGGTGGAACATATACTCAACATATCCCTAATGTGCAAAATGGCAGTAAATGACAGTAAATAGCAGCTTGGATGTGCAAACTGCAATTTGAAAAACAAAATACTAGTCCTTCGTGAGATTTTCTTAAACGAGGAAGTTAACTACCCAAATAGAGTAAATATATATATATATAACAGATTTAAAATATATACATAAATTCTTTAAAATAATTAAAAAGTTTTACACATACAGATTCATTTTTTGGAGCCTTGATCACGGGAGGCAGTCTCTCTGATTTTCGAATTGCCCACCTGGTATTCTTTTAAATGCAGGCCGTATTCTTTTTCAGAGTGCGCAAGGGAATTCTGACAGACTTTCAAATGAAAGGAGAATAGCGCAATTTGATCAATGTCCTTAATATTCCGCACTAAAAACCTTCTTCCCACTTCATGTTGTTCCCATTGCACAAAAGTTTAGTGTGCCCCAACTGCACAATCTGTTTTACATTTCCACTTACTTTTTTAAAAGCAACATCAGCCCGCAATATCGGAATTTCTTCCTTCTGCTTCCCTTACTCAACACACTCTGAGAATCCTTTCTTTTCCCACGTGGGCAATTAGAAAATCAGAGAGACTGCCTCCCGTGATCAAGGCTCTGTTGAGCAGAAACGTTGGGACTGTGAGCCTCTTGCCCCTGTACAGTTTCATGAATTAAACGATTTCAAATGCGACACAACCAGAGTCGGTACTGGCCGCCCGGCCAAGGTCGTGGGCTCCTTGTGTGGCAATGTGAGATTGGTGATATATATATATATATATATATATATATATATATATATATATATATATATATATATATATATACCAAGAAAGATTCTCACAATAGGAAGAACCGGAGGGACACAGCGGGGATTCCAGGTGAGTCGTTTATTCCATAAAAGCACTGGCATGACGCGTTTCGACGTAATGTCTTTTTCAAATGCCTGCTGCCACAGCATTTCCCCCAGTTCACCTGTATAAATGCTTCCAATCGTTCTGCCATTGGTGGCCAACTAGGTGGGCCGGATCAGAGTCATTAACAGTTTTGCAGCTGCGTCGGCAAACTACAAAACCCAACATGCACCTCTCACGGCATGTTGGGTGAATGTCTCCTTCACGGCTCCATCTATCCCTTCCTGGGTCCTGGATGAGCATTACGAACGTGGTTCAGGTTAATTGGTACACGCTGCTGCTGGAACAATCTCATCTCCTGGGCCCCCAAGACGCCTCAACTGCAAGGATCCCAATTCAGCCAGACCTGGAAACGTGGATGCAGTGACCCTGCTTCCTCCGTGAAGTCACGGACTGCAATCTGCAGCGGCTCTGATTCTGGATGAGGTTGCGGTGGGTCAGAGCACTCCCAATACCTTGAAGAAAAGTTGCCGACGGCTGCCCTTATTACTCTGTCCACTTTGCGAAGCGGGTCACCTCCAGCGCGCCCGGGGCGAACAAAATCCAGCACTCCTACTCCTGCACCGGAATGACGACACCGCAATCACCAACTTGAGGTATGAAAACCTTTAATCCATTTTGCTTGGGGCTATGACGTGTTTCGGCAGGATCCCCTGCCTTGATCACATATAGAGATATATATATATATATATTTCCAAAGCATACTTTGACCATCCTTGTTAATTCGTACATTACGTATGATAGCTCTGTTGGCATGTGATTTTTGCACCTTGTTGCTTGGATGCGCCCTGGATATCCGATACCTGTACCAGGATAATTTTACATACTGGACAATGTCTAGTTATGTTCAGGCATGGAATCTTAGGCAATGTGCACTTCGTAATTTTCTTTTTTACCACCTTACACAACTGCGTATTTACGCTTTTAACTTTTTTTCTTGTACTTCTTTGACGGTCTGTTAGAAATGGGATCTCTAGTTGGCAAGGGCTTGCACCTTTGTCCAAGTAGGGACCCTTCTTCCTAGTCAGGGTAAGGGTTGTTACACTCGTGAAGTAACCCCTGCTCACCCTCGTGGTAGCTTGGCACGAGCAGTCAGGCTTAATTCAGAGGCAGTGTGTAAAGCATTTGCACATAACCAACAGTAATACAGTGTAAGCACTACAAACGGACACCACACCAGTTTAGAAAAATAACCAATATTTTATATACTCAAGACAAGACCAATTACGACAAAAATCCACAATACTGTATTTTACGAATGAATACTTGATACGTTAACTTCTTCTTTGCAGGAATAGCACAAAAGCAAAGTTCGTACGAGTCGGTAGCTCCGTCCGAGCCTACCGTGATGCTGAAAACCACAGAGTCTAACAGTTCCAGCCGACCGCGTCGATACGGGCCAGCAGAGTCATGAACAGACTCGGTTACAGTACCTTTCTCGTTGTGGCTGGTACGGAGTGTACGAGCCGGTCGGCGTTCGTCGCGGTTGCGGTGCAAGACGGAGCGATGCAAGGTGCGGTGTCCCTCGATGCGGTGCAGACAGCGGCTCGATGAGCGTCGTGCAGACGGAGTCGGTGAGTCCAAGGCGTGCGATGCAGGGCGAGACGATGCTCGATGCGGTGCTGACAGGTTGCGATGCAGGCGACCTAGCCAGAGTGCGGGAGCTGGCGTCGGACAGCGGTGCGAGTCGGAGCGGTGCGTCGCAGACGTGCGAGCGGTGCCCCAAATGCGGTGCGGTCTCGACTCTTGAGCCAGTTGCAGCGACAGTGTCGGTCTGGTCCGGCTGGCCCAGTGAAGCGATGCGATGCGAACTGCGGTGCCCACAGGTCACGGTGCAAGCAGCGGCTCGATGTTGGCGGCGTTGGACGTCGCCACGGTGAGACCAGGGTTGCGATGCGAAGCGGGGCGATGCGGTCTGCGGTGCAAACAGGTCACCGGCCAGGGATGGATTCGGTTGACGGAGTCGGTTGCAGTTCCCTTCCTCTGTGGCGACTGAAACAGCGTTCCAGAAGCGGTACCCAGAGGCTTGTGAAGTCTTTGTAGTCCCTGAGACTTCTTAACAGGAGGCCAGCTCGGTTCCTGGCCCTTGGAGATACTCAGCACAAGTTTGTAGAAAGTTCAGTCCAGTCCTTTCACTGCCCAAGGCAGAAGCAGCAGCTGCAGGCCAACCCAACAAAGCAACAACACAGCAAAGGGGCAGTACTCCTCCTGGCAGCTCTTCCAGCTCTTCGTCTTGGCAGGTTCCTTGATTCCAGCGAGATCTAAATTCATGGGGTCAGGGCCCCAATATTTATATCCCAAATTCCTTTGTTCTCTGAAGGCAGAGAGGCCTTTGCCTAGTCCAAACCAGTTCTGGAGCACTTTGTTGACAAGTCTCCGTCCCTTCTTTCAGTGAGTAGGCCAGGGACATCAGACGCACCACAGGAGGTGGAGCCAGCATTGTGGAGGGAAGGCACTGTCCTATTCAGGGCCCAGGTGCGACCCCTCCCACCCATCTACAGGTCGATCTGGCTATTCAGCCCTGCGCTGACTCACCCTGTCTCCTGGCATCCCCCAGCCCCGGTCACTCACATTCCAGACAAGGAATACACAACCTCGCAGAGGCAGGCTTGGATGGTTAGACAAGAAAATACCCACTTTCTAAAAGTGGTATTTTCAAACACAGAATGTTAAAACCAACTTCACTAAAAGATGCATTTTATCATTCTGAGTCCAGGCATACTAACCTCGAATTTCTACCACGTTCCCGGGGTCAGTTAGGATTATAAGCTGTAATAATCAAAACTGCCCGTTCTGGCCTAGGGGAACAGGTAGCCTTGCAATAGTGAAAAACGAACTAGGCTGTAATTCACTATCAGGACATGCCGCACACACCCGGGCATGTCCTACCTTTCGCATACACCGCACCCTGCCCACAGGGGTACCTTGGGCCTACCTTAGGGGTGACTAACATGTAGCAAAGGGAAGGTTTAGGGACTTGCAAGTGTGTGCACTTGCCAAGTCGACATGGCAGCCCCAGGCTGCGCACAGGCTCTGCGTTGGCAGGCCCGAGTTACACTTTACGGGCTGTTTGCGTGGGTGGCACAATCCAGTGCTGCAGCCCAGCAACAGCATTTGGTCTATAGGCCCTGGCACTCGCAGTGCACTTTACAAGGGACTGACACATAAACCAAATAGGCCAATCATGGAAACACCAATCCATAACGCATTTTACACGGAGAGCATATGCACTTTAGCACTGATTAGCAGTGGTAAAGTGCCCAGAGTCCTAAAACCAACACACACAGGGTCAAAAACAGGAAGCCAAAAAGCAAAAAGTCTGGGGGTAAACCCGCTGAAAAAGCCAAGTCTAACACAACCCCCTCCCAGCCTAAAGCCAGGGTAGACTAATCAATCCCCTGATGGACTTCCCTGCTTGGGGCGATAGAACATAGACCTGGCCCACAACAGCGGGGGCACGTTCTGGTTCTACGCCTTTCTAAACCCAGTTGGATCCCTCTATCCATACTCTCAGGGCCCACTAAGCTGACCCATGGGGTACCCTTCTCTTCACCTGTGAACCCCATCTGTGCAGCGCCTAAACTTATTTTGCTCACAGATGTGTCCCAACAGGCCGACAGTGCCCACATGGCCAACACAGTGGTGTGGCCCCGTCCACCCCCGGGGTGTGACTCCTGTCCCCCTCCCAGGGGCAACTCTGTCCACCAGGACAGTAAGCCACAGTGGCTACCGACAGTTGTCAGTGGGGAGACCCAGGCCTTATGCCTCTCAAGGCTCTCTAACCTCGGTGGCGTCAGAGAGTGGGGGGCGGTAGCCCCAGGTGCCTGGCACCCTTGGTCCAATCTCCCCCCTGTCAGGTCAGGTATGACATCCTGACACTGACCCACCAACCCCGGGCCTGTACCCGGCAGCTGGACAGGAGTCTGGGGTGGCCTCCCCCACACCCGGTCCTCCTCCCTGGGGCTCTGTACCCTCCCACCTGGAGCGGTACCCCCTTCCAGAATTGTCAGGGCACCTGTGGCAGGTGTCCTGCACAATTTGCCCACCAGTTCAGGGGTTCTATCCTGCAACTGGGATTCCAGCTTAGGGTCTGTACCCTTAGGCTGGACAGGGGACTGGGGTGGCCTCCCCCACCTCCGGTCCTCCTCCCTAGGGCTCTGTACCCTCCCACCTGGAGCGGTACCCCCAAAAGACAAACTGGTAGGGGCACTGTTAGCAGTCGCCCCTTCCTGCAGGTCAGGGGGGACACCCTGAACCTGGTCCTTCAACCCAGGGCCTGTACCCTTAGGTTGAACCCGTGCCTGGCAACCCAGGACTTCCGGGGGAGTACACCAACCCTCCCCCAGGGAAACACACTCCTCATGAGTCGTGCGAGAGTCTGCCTGGGGCAGGTCTCCAGCCTCCTGTCCACCTGACAGAGCATGAAGACCCCCCAGGCCAGAAGTGGCCTCACCAGGGTCAGTCCTGGGGTGCTCTGACCTCAGAGCGGGCAACCCCAGACCCACTGGTCCTTCCACTGGGGACAGCGCCCCCCCCTCACCCTTTTCTCTGGACTCCTGCCAACTAACAGAGTGGGGGGCAGTAACCCCTGGTACATAGTAACCATACTCCACTCTTCCTCTCATCAGTGCAGTTCTAAAGAACCACTGATCCTCCAACCTAGGGTCTTCACCCTCAGGTTCACCAGAGGTCTCGGGCGAGGCTCTCCTCCCCTTACCTCTCCTTCTGGGGTCCGGCCCTCTCCTCCCAGGAGAAGCACCCCCAGAACCAAAAACTGTCAGGATGCTGGAACCAGACCTCCTACACAATTCTTCCACCAGTTCAGGGCCTTGACCCTGCAACTGATTCACCACCCTTGGATCTAAACCCTTAGGTTGAACCGGGGTCAGAGGCGAGGACTCCCTCCCTCTGCACCCTCTTCCAGAGCTCTGCACCCTCCCACCTGGAGTGGTACCCCTAGAAGACAAACCGGTCAGGACACTGCTTACAGTCATCCTTCCCTCCAGGTCAGGCAGGACCTGAACCTGGCCTCCTAACCCAGGGACTGAACCCTGCAGCTGAGCACCTGCCTGGCGCACCAGGACTTCCTTGGGAGCCCGCATACCCCCCCTGAGGGCAACACATGACTCATGTGTTGCGTGACAGTCTGCCTGGCGCAGATCTCCCGACCACTGTCCACCTGACAGTGCGCAAAGATCCCCCAGGACAGAAGTGGTGTCACCATGGTCACTGCTAGGAGGCTCAGCCCTTCTGGCTGGCCTCTGACTCACTGGTTCTCCCACTGGGGAACACATCCCCCTCTCACCCCTCACTCTGGACTTCTGCACCCTCTCAACTGGAGCGGTACTGCCAGACACCAGAACCACTGGAGCTCTGTTTACAGAGGCTCCAGGTTCTCCTGTCAGTAGGAGATCTCCCTCAACGGACGGCCTACCAGTACAGTCTAGGCTCCCCACCTGGGGTTCCCTCCTGGAACCACCCAGGCTCCGGGACCGGGTTTTGGGCACCTTGGGCCGCAGCCCATTCTCACTCCTTCTCCGCAGAGACAGGACGTGAGTCCCTACACCCTTCCCATGACACCGGGACCTATCTGGGCTATTACAAACCTTTCTCACCACTCTTGGTTGGGAAATACCTAAGCCACTTCCTCCAGGATCACCCCCAGATGCTTCTCCAGACCCTCTGGAATCCACCAAAAGGTCGGCCTCCAGTGCAAGCTCCCTGGGGTCAGAGAACTCATACTCCACTGGGTGTTGGCATAGCTCTGGAAAACAGGGACTTAAAATATGCTCTCCAACAATTGAATCACACAGCCCCACACAGGTGTTAACCAAACTGCCCTTCACCCAACCATCCAGTGCCTCAGAAAAGTATCCCACAACATTCTCACAAGACTGGCGAGACAGTGTCTGACTGTTGCTGTCCCTCAACCCATACTCTTCTGGCTGGTCTTCATACTCACTTACCAGGGCTTCTACCATGGGGGAACCCCTCTGCCTGCACCTCTCATCTAGAGTCAGTAGAGTGTCCCTCCCACTACCAGGAATATGATCCCCTGTGCTAGTTCCCCAATCCACCTCAGGGACACTGAGCACCACTGGAGTTACCTCACAATCCTGAACCCCCTGGTGTATGTCAACCCCTCCTTGAAGTAGGGCCCCAAATCTGTGTGTGTGTCTACCTCATCCTCAGTACTGGACACTACACTTTTGCTGCCACCATCTGAGCTGGGCCTAGCCCCACTGGCTTCCCAGTCCAGCTCTCTCATCTTAAACTCATGGTCTAAGAGCATTTTCCATTCTTCCATGGCCATTCTTTTCTCTTCCCTCTCATTCTCCATAATGAGTTTTTCTAATTCGAACTTCCTTGCTTCCCGCCTGTCCTCCAGCTCCTCTGGGGACAAGCTACTGCTGCCTGGCCTGGCGGGTTCCCCCCTACCCAAAAGCACATCCACCCTGGAAATAGGCTCCTCCCTCTCCTCACTGAGATTACCAGGCTGCCCATTGGCATGTCTGGCTGCTACCCAGGCCCTCAGCGCCTTCTGTAGCTCCTTCTTCCTTGTGAGGCCTTTAATTTGGACTTTCAGGTTTTTACAAATCGCTCGTAACTCCTTTACGGCGTAGGATTCCAACCTGTCCTCCTCAAAGATAACTTCCAGAGATGCAACGGATGATGCAATTGATTCAGGCATGACAAAAGTAGTGAGTTGAAAACTGGCAAGATCAAAAATAGGCCAAAAGAAAAAGAACCAGTATGTGGTACGTAATGGTCTGCGATATGGTAGTAGTGCACACCAATCACTGTAAGTCAAGTGCAAACACAAGTCCTATCCTCACCGCTGACAACCAATGTTAGAAATGGGATCTCTAGTTGGCAAGGGCTTGCACCTTTGTCCAAGTAGGGACCCTTCTTCCTAGTCAGGGTAAGGGTTGTTACACTCGTGAAGTAACCCCTGCTCACCCTCGTGGTAGCTTGGCACGAGCAGTCAGGCTTAATTCAGAGGCAGTGTGTAAAGCATTTGCACATAACCAACAGTAATACAGTGTAAGCACTACAAACGGACACCACACCAGTTTAGAAAAATAACCAATATTTTATATACTCAAGACAAGACCAATTACGACAAAAATCCACAATACTGTATTTTACGAATGAATACTTGATACGTTAACTTCTTCTTTGCAGGAATAGCACAAAAGCAAAGTTCGTACGAGTCGGTAGCTCCGTCCGAGCCTACCGTGATGCTGAAAACCACAGAGTCTAACAGTTCCAGCCGACCGCGTCGATACGGGCCAGCAGAGTCATGAACAGACTCGGTTACAGTACCTTTCTCGTTGTGGCTGGTACGGAGTGTACGAGCCGGTCGGCGTTCGTCGCGGTTGCGGTGCAAGACGGAGCGATGCAAGGTGCGGTGTCCCTCGATGCGGTGCAGGCAGCGGCTCGATGAGCGTCGTGCAGACGGAGTCGGTGAGTCCAAGGCGTGCGATGCAGGGCGAGACGATGCTCGATGCGGTGCTGACAGGTTGTGATGCAGGCGACCTAGCCGGAGTGCGGGAGCTGGCGTCGGACAGCGGTGCGAGTCGGAGCGGTGCGTCGCAGACGTGCGAGCGGTGCCCCAAATGCGGTGCGGTCTCGACTCTTGAGCCAGTTGCAGCAACAGTGTCGGTCTGGTCCGGCTGGCCCAGTGAAGCGATGCGATGCGAACTGCAGTGCCCACAGGTCACGGTGCAAGCAGCGGCTCGATGTTGGCGGCGTCGGACGTCGCCCACGGTGAGACCAGGGTTGCGATGCGAAGCGGGGCGATGCGGTCTGCGGTGCAAACAGGTCACCGGCCAGGGATGGATTCGGTTGACGGAGTCGGTTGCAGTTCCCTTCCTCTGTGGCGACTGAAACAGCGTTCCAGAAGCGGTACCCAGAGGCTTGTGAAGTCTTTGTAGTCCCTGAGACTTCTTAACAGGAGGCCAGCTCGGTTCCTGGCCCTTGGAGATACTTAGCACAAGTTTGTAGAAAGTTCAGTCCAGTCCTTTCACTGCCCAAGGCAGAAGCAGCAGCTGCAGGCCAACCCAACAAAGCAACAACACAGCAAAGGGGCAGTACTCCTCCTGGCAGCTCTTCCAGCTCTTCGTCTTGGCAGGTTCCTTGATTCCAGCGAGATCTAAATTCATGGGGTCAGGGCCCCAATATTTATATCCCAAATTCCTTTGTTCTCTGAAGGCAGAGAGGCCTTTGCCTAGTCCAAACCAGTTCTGGAGCACTTTGTTGACAAGTCTCCGTCCCTTCTTTCAGTGAGTAGGCCAGGGACATCAGACGCACCACAGGAGGTGGAGCCAGCATTGTGGCGGGAAGGCACTGTCCTATTCAGGGCCCAGGTGCGACCCCTCCCACCCATCTACAGGTCGATCTGGCTATTCAGCCCTGCGCTGACTCACCCTGTCTCCTAGCATCCCCCAGCCCCGGTCACTCACATTCCAGACAAGGAATACACAACCTCGCAGAGGCAGGCTTGGATGGTTAGACAAGAAAATACCCACTTTCTAAAAGTGGTATTTTCAAACACAGAATGTTAAAACCAACTTCACTAAAAGATGCATTTTATCATTCTGAGTCCAGGCATACTAACCTCGAATTTCTACCACGTTCCCGGGGTCAGTTAGGATTATACGCTGTAATAATCAAAACTGCCCGTTCTGGCCTAGGGGGAACAGGTAGCCTTGCAATAGTGAAAAACGAACTAGGCTGTAATTCACTATCAGGACATGCCGCACACACCCGGGCATGTCCTACCTTTCGCATACACCGCACCCTGCCCACAGGGGTACCTTGGGCCTACCTTAGGGGTGACTAACATGTAGCAAAGGGAAGGTTTAGGGACTTGCAAGTGTGTGCACTTGCCAAGTCGACATGGCAGCCCCAGGCTGCGCACAGGCTCTGCGTTGGCAGGCCCGAGTTACACTTTACGGGCTGTTTGCGTGGGTGGCACAATCCAGTGCTGCAGCCCAGCAACAGCATTTGGTCTATAGGCCCTGGCACTCGCAGTGCACTTTACAAGGGACTGACACATAAACCAAATAGGCCAATCATGGAAACACCAATCCATAACGCATTTTACACGGAGAGCATATGCACTTTAGCACTGATTAGCAGTGGTAAAGTGCCCAGAGTCCTAAAACCAACACACACAGGGTCAAAAACAGGAAGCCAAAAAGCAAAAAGTCTGGGGGTAAACCCGCTGAAAAATCCAAGTCTAACACGGTCGCAGTGGCATTATGTCTGGCATTGACAATCATGTTTGAATATTAGATCATGGTATCCAAGTAAGTTGATGCTTATCTTGTTTTTCATCAACGGACATATACAGTCCAGTCATAATCGATTAAACACCAGTGTTATATATATATATACATTTTTTTCGCACTGACTTGGACATATCGGCCGGTACTTCTAGACTGCAATGTACTCACATATATATTCTTTTGCCAGTCTAAGATGGCGGTTATGTAAACTGGTGGTAATGAAGTTGTTTTTGTTGTCCTATGTTGATGTTGTTGATGATAGCGGTCAGAAAAACTTTATCAGTAACGGCTTGTAGTGTGCACTTTTCACACGTGATCAAGGCTCTCGCCGAAACGCGTTGTGTGGATTAAATCTTGGAAACCTTACCTGTGCTTTGTCTGTTTCTTCCCGAGAGTGTACTACACGGAACTTTGAATTGGATATATATATATATATATATATATATATATATATATATATATATATATATATATATATATATATATATATATATATATATATATATATATATATGTATATATATATACATATGGAGAGTAGAGGATTCCGAAGGCTCAGAATCACTGCTTCCTGCCGCACGGCCCGTAATTGAAGGAGGGGTTTCGCTGATTTCGAGGAAGCAATCTCGAAAAATACTTGCAGTAAAAATCGTCTCTCTACCAAGGTAGGAATCCGTTGAACAGACGAAGTGAACCCAAATGATGGTGCAATTTGGTGTTTATTACATGCCCAACACCACCGCCGCCATAACGCGTTTCAGCCCACGTGGGGCCTTGATCACATGACACAGTTGAGGGAGCGGTTACAACATTTAAAGTGCAAGTGTGTGACGTTTTTCCTGTGCATCAGCTGTGATACTGAAACATAGACATGGAAAAAATACTGACATATAGAAACACATCCATATTGCATAGAAAACTGTAGGGTAATAATGTTAATACATCACTAAAGTGCAAAAGATAGAGCATACATGATATAATATCATGAAAATAGCAGCATATTGAATAAATAAATACATACTTAATATCAGACTGTGCAGCTCTAAAAAAGTCTTACTAATTAGTAAAACCAACCTCATATTGTTGAATAAAAATGAAGCAAAAAAAAGTAAAACAATGTAAAACTTTTTTCACAAATAGCAGCATTATTCAAAATTCATATGAGTCCATGTTAGCACCTAGTATATACCCATAAGGTGGAGATGTTACAAAGAATAAAGCCCAAGTGGGCAGTTGACAAAAAATCCATGTCTCATTTTAAATCAGTGCAAAAGATGCACAAAAACATGTCACAATCTAAAGTGCAAATACCATGTGCAAAAAGAGTAAAACGACAGACAATACATTAAAATTGAATTCTTAAGTTAAAATATCTTAAAAACATTTTTTCTCGAGTAGGTAGGCAGCTACATAGGTATATAGTAATCTCATTGATTAATTAAAGATGAGTGAAAAAATCTTCACTAGCGTTCAGTCCATTTGGTGTTTTACAGTCCAATTCTATAATGTACCTTGTTTCTAGTCTGCGTAACATGGATTCACGATCCCCACCTCTTCTCAGTGGTGGGACCATATCAATTACAAAGTACTTTAAATCACAGGAATTTTTGGCATGGGCTTCCTCAAAGTGTCTAGCGACAGGATATGCAGCATCACCGTTGTTGATGGCACGAATGTGCTGGAGTATCCTCTTGTGGACCTGCAACTTGGTGCTTCCCACATAGCGCAGGCCACAGGGACACTCCAGCACATATACTGCAAATTCAGACTTACATGTCAGTTTTTTCTGAATACAAACAAGTCTGTTAGTAAGCGGATTCATATATTCAGTCTTACTAACTCCATTCCTACAGGCTTTACAAACAGAACACTTAATGAAACCTTTACTCATGTTTAGCCACGAACTACTGGTTCTAACCTCAGGGCTACTTGACACCAAACAGTTACTCATTGATCTTGCCTTTCTATATGTTATACTAGGAGATCGTGACAATTGGGTCCCCAATACTGGATCGCTCTTAATCAGTGCCCAATTTCTGTTCACTATCTTGCGAATCGTATTGTGTTGATTATTGTAGGTTAGAATCAGTCTGGTCTCAGTTTGCTCATTCTGTACCAACTTGGTTTTACCTGCTAACACCTGTGGTCTACCAGGTTCATTGGCTTTACGTATGGCTATATCGACCACTTCTGGGCGATAGCCCCTCCTTAAGAACCTGTCCCTGCAATCTTTCTGTGCCATCAGACAATCATGGTCCGTGCTGCAAATTCTTCTTATTCGTAGCATTTCCCCATAGGGAATGCTACTGATTAAATGTGCAGGGTGATGGCTAAAGGCATGTAATATAGCATTGCCAGAGGTGGGTTTCCTATATATTCTAGTGTGAAGTTTATTCTGTTGGATGAAAATTTCCACATCTAAAAAGCATATTGACCTGTTGCTTAACTGACCAGTAAAGCTGAGATTCAAATTGTTTTTATTAAGTGTCTCAATGAACTGTGAAGCCTCACGCTCTGATCCTTTCCAAATTATCAACAGGTCATCAATATACCTGAACCATTTCACAACATTTTCGGACATGATTTCAGGATAGGTGGGCCTGAGGACCTGCTCCTCCCAGTGCCCCATATGCAGGCAGGCATAACTAGGGGAGAAACAGGCCCCCATAGCCACACCTCTCACCTGCTGGAATACTTGGTTAGAAAACAGGAAAAAATTATGTTCAAGGCACAAATTGATCATTGACAATAACATCCTGTTATGTTCGAGAAAACAAATAGGTCTCGTGTTTAAATAGTATTCAATAGCTTTTAAGCCATCCCTGTGATGGATACTGGTGTATAGGGAAGATACATCAAGTGACATCAATAGGTAATCAGATTGCCATGTCATTCCCTCTAGTTTCTGTAAAAGATCACCAGTGTCAAGAATAAAAGAAGGAAGGTTCTTAACGAAATCCTGTAAAAAGAAATCAACATACTTGCTGGCATTTTCCATGATACTATTACAGGCCGAGATTATAGGGCGTCCAGGTGGCTTCACATTGTTCTTATGAATTTTCGGTATAAAGTAAACAATGGGCATCACCGGATGATCATTCTTTAAGAATTTAAACTCGTCCATAGTTAATAGCCCAGTACTCCTCCATGCCAGCAAACTGGTGTAAAACAAATTCCAGGCCACTTTAACCTCTGTCATAGTGGATCTTTTATAACACTCCCTGTCGTTAAGTTGACCAAGTGCCTCCTCCATGTACATTTCCCTTGGCCACAACACAACATTGCCACCTTTGTCTGACTGTCGAATAATGACATTCACATTGTTTTGAAGTTTCTTAATTAGTTGGTGATAAGCAAAGTCACGATAATGATGTCTTTTATTCATATTGACTTGTTTTTGGTGCAGCAACCTCAGATCTTGAGAAACTTTCTCATGAAATACATCTATGTTGTCTTTCAACATTAAGGGGCAAAATGTTGATTTGGGTTTGAAATTAGTGGGGGCAGTGATCATTCTGTGCCCCGTGCCCGAGTTGGTTAATGAAGTGTCAGTGCTGTTCTCTCCCTGCATCTGCAACAAATCCTGCAATAACTCCGCATCACCAGCTGTAAGTATAGGCGGACTCAATTTAGGTGATATAGGTGGTACTAAACGTGCTGATTTATTTAATAAATGAAACTTACGAAGTTTCAACTTGCGCACGTAATTGTACAAGTCTATTCTGGTACCAGCATAATCAAAGTTACTTTTGGCACTGAACGATAACCCTAATGATAGAATGTTAGTTTCTTTTTCACTCAATGGTATTTGAGTAAGATTAATAACAGTTTGGGAATCACAAGTATTAAAGCTTGAATCTATTTGCGCTTCCATTGCTTTCGGGGTTTTCTGTAGGGTGGCTTTGTACTCACATTTGTGTTGCCTGTTGCGTCGTCGCCTTGCGCCCCGCTTCCTGTTGGTGCTTTGTTGGTATTTGCATTTCGAGCACCAGAACGTAGAGTCTGCCTCTGATCCTGGCGCATACAATCTAATTCCTGTGCCAGTGTGAATTTTCGAAACCCCAAACGCTGTGCTCGTTGCTGATCATTATCTGACTCGCTGTCAATATTGGAGCTTAAGTCTGAAAGTGATGAAGCCAGTGGTGCGTCATTATTCGATGTTTGTAATGAAGACAAGGGACTAGGTATTAACTTCTTGCTTGCTTTAACATTGTCGTACTTTTTAGCAAAAGTAAATAGTTGCCCATGTTCATAGTCCAACCGGTCTCGTTGAAATTTATAGGTTTTCCTTTTTTTTATTATCTCCTCCTCACGATGCAAGCGCGCTGTCATTTCATCCCGATACTTGGCAATATTGGCAGTACTTGGAATCTTCTCTATTTCAGCATTCAGGGCGTCGATTTTACCTTGTAGTACCACCCGGTCACTCTCGGCGTATTTAGCAAGGATTTCCACCAAACGCCGAGAGGACTCAAGGTTACATTCAGCCCATTCGGATAACATGCAGGGGTCCGGGTTCTCATAGCTCGGTGCGAGCATTATTCGCAGACCCCGCGGTATCCTGCCCACCTCCAAGTACCTGGTGAGAGAACGGTGCTCCCACCACTTCGCCTGCTCCGCTTTACTTGCCTTCTCCAGGTTTTTGAAGAGCTCTTTAATCTTCAGCTGTGAATCCGGCGGACTGCTGGATACAGAACTTTGTACACGTTCCCCGGATGGCGAATCATGAAACATGCCGCTAGCTGCCTCCTCCCGACTCCTCAACGTGTCTGCGGACATGGTGGAAAGTAATGGGCGTAAAAATACTTGTTGGACTTGTTGCGCCGAGAAAATATCGGCGTCCAAATCCTGCACACTCCTTCACGGAACAGTCAGCGGGCCTCCTACTACAAAGAGGCGTTGCCGGCAAAGCACGGGTCCTCCGGTCAGCCGACCTCCGACTCAACTCTACCACACTGCTCCCCTGCTCGCTAGGTGCACTTCCGCCGTCCCGGGGCAACCACGACTTCTCCTGCCTGGAGAGTAGAGGATTTCGAAGGCTCAGAATCACTGCTTCCTGCCGCACGGCCCGTAATTGAAGGAGGGGTTTCGCTGATTTCGAGGAAGCAATCTCGAAAAATACTTGCAGTAAAAATCGTCTCTCTACCAAGGTAGGAATCCGTTGAACAGACGAAGCGAACCCAAATGATGGTGCAATTTGGTGTTTATTACATGCCCAACACCACCGCCGCCATAACGCGTTTCAGCCCACGTGGGGCCTTGATCACATGACACAGTTGAGGGAGCGGTTACAACATTTAAAGTGCAAGTGTGTGACGTTTTTCCTGTGCATCAGCTGTGATACTGAAACATAGACATGGAAAAAATACTGACATATAGAAACACATCCATATTGCATAGAAAACTGTAGGGTAATAATGTTAATACATCACTAAAGTGCAAAAGATAGAGCATACATGATATAATATCATGAAAATAGCAGCATATTGAATAAATAAATACATACTTAATATCAGACTGTGCAGCTCTAAAAAAGTCTTACTAATTAGTAAAACCAACCTCATATTGTTGAATAAAAATGAAGCTAAAAAAAGTAAAACAATGTAAAACTTTTTTCACAAATAGCAGCATTATTCAAAATTCATATGAGTCCATGTTAGCACCTAGTATATACCCATAAGGTGGAGATGTTACAAAGAATAAAGCCCAAGTGGGCAGTTGACAAAAAATCCATGTCTCATTTTAAATCAGTGCAAAAGATGCACAAAAACATGTCACAATCTAAAGTGCAAATACCATGTGCAAAAAGAGTAAAACGACAGACAATACATTAAAATTGAATTCTTAAGTTAAAATATTTTAAAAACATTTTTTCTCGAGTAGGTAGGCAGCTACATAGGTATATAGTAATCTCATTGATTAATTAAAGATGAGTGAAAAAATCTTCACTAGCGTTCAGTCCATTTGGTGTTTTACAGTCCAATTCTATAATGTACCTTGTTTCTAGTCTGCGTAACATGGATTCACGATCCCCACCTCTTCTCAGTGGTGGGACCATATCAATTACAAAGTACTTTAAATCACAGGAATTTTTGGCATGGGCTTCCTCAAAGTGTCTAGCGACAGGATATGCAGCATCACCGTTGTTGATGGCACGAATGTGCTGGAGTATCCTCTTGTGGACCTGCAACTTGGTGCTTCCCACATAGCGCAGGCCACAGGGACACTCCAGCACATATACTGCAAATTCAGACTTACATGTCAGTTTTTTCTGAATACGAACAAGTCTGTTAGTAAGCGGATTCATATATTCAGTCTTACTAACTCCATTCCTACAGGCTTTACAAACAGAACACTTAATGAAACCTTTACTCATGTTTAGCCACGAACTACTGGTTCTAACCTCAGGGCTACTTGACACCAAACAGTTACTCATTGATCTCGCCTTTCTATATGTTATACTAGGAGATCGTGACAATTGGGTCCCCAATACTGGATCGCTCTTAATCAGTGCCCAATTTCTGTTCACTATCTTGCGAATCGTATTGTGTTGATTATTGTAGGTTAGAATCAGTCTGGTCTCAGTTTGCTCATTCTGTACCAACTTGGTTTTACCTGCTAACACCTGTGGTCTACCAGGTTCATTGGCTTTACGTATGGCTATATCGACCACTTCTGGGCGATAGCCCCTCCTTAAGAACCTGTCCCTGCAATCTTTCTGTGCCATCAGACAATCATGGTCCGTGCTGCAAATTCTTCTTATTCGTAGCATTTCCCCATAGGGAATGCTACTGATTAAATGTGCAGGGTGATGGCTAAAGGCATGTAATATAGCATTGCCAGAGGTGGGTTTCCTATATATTCTAGTGTGAAGTTTATTCTGTTGGATGAAAATTTCCACATCTAAAAAGCATATTGACCTGTTGCTTAACTGACCAGTAAAGCTGAGATTCAAATTGTTTTTATTAAGTGTCTCAATGAACTGTGAAGCCTCACGCTCTGATCCTTTCCAAATTATCAACAGGTCATCAATATACCTGAACCATTTCACAACATTTTCGGACATGATTTCAGGATAGGTGGGCCTGAGGACCTGCTCCTCCCAGTGCCCCATATGCAGGCAGGCATAACTAGGGGAGAAACAGGCCCCCATAGCCACACCTCTCACCTGCTGGAATACTTGGTTAGAAAACAGGAAAAAATTATGTTCAAGGCACAAATTGATCATTGACAATAACATCCTGTTATGTTCGAGAAAACAAATAGGTCTCGTGTTTAAATAGTATTCAATAGCTTTTAAGCCATCCCTGTGATGGATACTGGTGTATAGGGAAGATACATCAAGTGACATCAATAGGTAATCAGATTGCCATGTCATTCCCTCTAGTTTCTGTAAAAGATCACCAGTGTCAAGAATAAAAGAAGGAAGGTTCTTAACGAAATCCTGTAAAAAGAAATCAACATACTTGCTGGCATTTTCCATGATACTATTACAGGCCGAGATTATAGGGCGTCCAGGTGGCTTCACATTGTTCTTATGAATTTTCGGTATAAAGTAAACAATGGGCATCACCGGATGATCATTCTTTAAGAATTTAAACTCGTCCATAGTTAATAGCCCAGTACTCCTCCATGCCAGCAAACTGGTGTAAAACAAATTCCAGGCCACTTTAACCTCTGTCATAGTGGATCTTTTATAACACTCCCTGTCGTTAAGTTGACCAAGTGCCTCCTCCATGTACATTTCCCTTGGCCACAACACAACATTGCCACCTTTGTCTGACTGTCGAATAATGACATTCACATTGTTTTGAAGTTTCTTAATTAGTTGGTGATAAGCAAAGTCACGATAATGATGTCTTTTATTCATATTGACTTGTTTTTGGTGCAGCAACCTCAGATCTTGAGAAACTTTCTCATGAAATACATCTATGTTGTCTTTCAACATTAAGGGGCAAAATGTTGATTTGGGTTTGAAATTAGTGGGGGCAGTGATCATTCTGTGCCCCGTGCCCGAGTTGGTTAATGAAGTGTCAGTGCTGTTCTCTCCCTGCATCTGCAACAAATCCTGCAATAACTCCGCATCACCAGCTGTAAGTATAGGCGGACTCAATTTAGGTGATATAGGTGGTACTAAACGTGCTGATTTATTTAATAAATGAAACTTACGAAGTTTCAACTTGCGCACGTATTTGTACAAGTCTATTCTGGTACCAGCATAATCAAAGTTACTTTTGGCACTGAACGATAACCCTAATGATAGAATGTTAGTTTCCTTTTCACTCAATGGTATTTGAGTAAGATTAATAACAGTTTGGGAATCACAAGTATTAAAGCTTGAATCTATTTGCGCTTCCATTGCTTTCGGGGTTTTCTGTAGGGTGGCTTTGTACTCACATTTGTGTTGCCTGTTGCGTCGTCGCCTTGCGCCCCGCTTCCTGTTGGTGCTTTGTTGGTATTTGCATTTCGAGCACCAGAACGTAGAGTCTGCCTCTGATCCTGGCGCATACAATCTAATTCCTGTGCCAGTGTGAATTTTCGAAACCCCAAACGCTGTGCTCGTTGCTGATCATTATCTGACTCGCTGTCAATATTGGAGCTTAAGTCTGAAAGTGATGAAGCCAGTGGTGCGTCATTATTCGATGTTTGTAATGAAGACAAGGGACTAGGTATTAACTTCTTGCTTGCTTTAACATTGTCGTACTTTTTAGCAAAAGTAAATAGTTGCCCATGTTCATAGTCCAACCGGTCTCGTTGAAATTTATAGGTTTTCCTTTTTTTTATTATCTCCTCCTCACGATGCAAGCGCGCTGTCATTTCATCCCGATACTTGGCAATATTGGCAGTACTTGGAATCTTCTCTATTTCAGCATTCAGGGCGTCGATTTTACCTTGTAGTACCACCCGGTCACTCTCGGCGTATTTAACAAGGATTTCCACCAAACGCAGAGAGGACTCAAGGTTACATTCAGCCCATTCGGATAACATGCAGGGGTCCGGGTTCTCATAGCTCGGTGCGAGCATTATTCGCAGACCCCGCGGTATCCTGCCCACCTCCAAGTACCTGGTGAGAGAACGGTGCTCCCACCACTTCGCCTGCTCCGCTTTACTTGCCTTCTCCAGGTTTTTGAAGAGCTCTTTAATCTTCAGCTGTGAATCCGGCGGACTGCTGGATACAGAACTTTGTACACGTTCCCCGGATGGGGAATCATGAAACATGCCGCTAGCTGCCTCCTCCCGACTCCTCAACGTGTCTGCGGACATGGTGGAAAGTAATGGGTGTAAAAATACTTGTTGGACTTGTTGCGCCGAGAAAATATCGGCGTCCAAATCCTGCACACTCCTTCACGGAACAGTCAGCGGGCCTCCTACTACAAAGAGGCGTTGCCGGCAAAGCACGGGTCCTCCGGTCAGCCGACCTCCGACCCAACTCTACCACACTGCTCCCCTGCTCGCTAGGTGCACTTCCGCCGTCCCGGGGCAACCACAACTTCTCCTGCCTGGAGAGTAGAGGATTCCGAAGGCTCAGAATCACTGCTTCCTGCCGCACGGCCCGTAATTGAAGGAGGGGTTTAGCTGATTTCGAGGAAGCAATCTCGAAAAATACTTGCAGTAAAAATCGTCTCTCTACCAAGGTAGGAATCCGTTGAACAGACGAAGCGAACCCAAATGATGGTGCAATTTGGTGTTTATTACATGCCCAACACCACCGCCGCCATAACGCGTTTCAGCCCACGTGGGGCCTTGATCACATGACACAGTTGAGGGAGCGGTTACAACATTTAAAGTGCAAGTGTGTGACGTTTTTCCTGTGCATCAGCTGTGATACTGAAACATAGACATGGAAAAAATACTGACATATAGAAACACATCCATATTGCATAGAAAACTGTAGGGTAATAATGTTAATACATCACTAAAGTGCAAAAGATAGAGCATACATGATATAATATCATGAAAATAGCAGCATATTGAATAAATAAATACATACTTAATATCAGACTGTGCAGCTCTAAAAAAGTCTTACTAATTAGTAAAACCAACCTCATATTGTTGAATAAAAATGAAGCTAAAAAAAGTAAAACAATGTAAAACTTTTTTCACAAATAGCAGCATTATTCAAAATTCATATGAGTCCATGTTAGCACCTAGTATATACCCATAAGGTGGAGATGTTACAAAGAATAAAGCCCAAGTGGGCAGTTGACAAAAAATCCATGTCTCATTTTAAATCAGTGCAAAAGATGCACAAAAACATGTCACAATCTAAAGTGCAAATACCATGTGCAAAAAGAGTAAAACGACAGACAATACATTAAAATTGAATTCTTAAGTTAAAATATTTTAAAAACATTTTTTCTCGAGTAGGTAGGCAGCTACATAGGTATATAGTAATCTCATTGATTAATTAAAGATGAGTGAAAAAATCTTCACTAGCGTTCAGTCCATTTGGTGTTTTACAGTCCAATTCTATAATGTACCTTGTTTCTAGTCTGCGTAACATGGATTCACGATCCCCACCTCTTCTCAGTGGTGGGACCATATCAATTACAAAGTACTTTAAATCACAGGAATTTTTGGCATGGGCTTCCTCAAAGTGTCTAGCGACAGGATATGCAGCATCACCGTTGTTGATGGCACGAATGTGCTGGAGTATCCTCTTGTGGACCTGCAACTTGGTGCTTCCCACATAGCGCAGGCCACAGGGACACTCCAGCACATATACTGCAAATTCAGACTTACATGTCAGTGTTTTCTGAATACGAACAAGTCTGTTAGTAAGCGGATTCATATATTCAGTCTTACTAACTCCATTCCTACAGGCTTTACAAACAGAACACTTAATGAAACCTTTACTCATGTTTAGCCACGAACTACTGGTTCTAACCTCAGGGCTACTTGACACCAAACAGTTACTCATTGATCTCGCCTTTCTATATGTTATACTAGGAGATCGTGACAATTGGGTCCCCAATACTGGATCGCTCTTAATCAGTGCCCAATTTCTGTTCACTATCTTGCGAATCGTATTGTGTTGATTATTGTAGGTTAGAATCAGTCTGGTCTCAGTTTGCTCATTCTGTACCAACTTGGTTTTACCTGCTAACACCTGTGGTCTACCAGGTTCATTGGCTTTACGTATGGCTATATCGACCACTTCTGGGCGATAGCCCCTCCTTAAGAACCTGTCCCTGCAATCTTTCTGTGCCATCAGACAATCATGGTCCGTGCTGCAAATTCTTCTTATTCGTAGCATTTCCCCATAGGGAATGCTACTGATTAAATGTGCAGGGTGATGGCTAAAGGCATGTAATATAGCATTGCCAGAGGTGGGTTTCCTATATATTCTAGTGTGAAGTTTATTCTGTTGGATGAAAATTTCCACATCTAAAAAGCATATTGACCTGTTGCTTAACTGACCAGTAAAGCTGAGATTCAAATTGTTTTTATTAAGTGTCTCAATGAACTGTGAAGCCTCACGCTCTGATCCTTTCCAAATTATCAACAGGTCATCAATATACCTGAACCATTTCACAACATTTTCGGACATGATTTCAGGATAGGTGGGCCTGAGGACCTGCTCCTCCCAGTGCCCCATATGCAGGCAGGCATAACTAGGGGAGAAACAGGCCCCCATAGCCACACCTCTCACCTGCTGGAATACTTGGTTAGAAAACAGGAAAAAATTATGTTCAAGGCACAAATTGATCATTGACAATAACATCCTGTTATGTTCGAGAAAACAAATAGGTCTCGTGTTTAAATAGTATTCAATAGCTTTTAAGCCATCCCTGTGATGGATACTGGTGTATAGGGAAGATACATCAAGTGACATCAATAGGTAATCAGATTGCCATGTCATTCCTTCTAGTTTCTGTAAAAGATCACCAGTGTCAAGAATAAAAGAAGGAAGGTTCTTAACGAAATCCTGTAAAAAGAAATCAACATACTTGCTGGCATTTTCCATGATACTATTACAGGCCGAGATTATAGGGCGTCCAGGTGGCTTCACATTGTTCTTATGAATTTTCGGTATAAAGTAAACAATGGGCATCACCGGATGATCATTCTTTAAGAATTTAAACTCGTCCATAGTTAATAGCCCAGTACTCCTCCATGCCAGCAAACTGGTGTAAAACAAATTCCAGGCCACTTTAACCTCTGTCATAGTGGATCTTTTATAACACTCCCTGTCGTTAAGTTGACCAAGTGCCTCCTCCATGTACATTTCCCTTGGCCACAACACAACATTGCCACCTTTGTCTGACTGTCGAATAATGACATTCACATTGTTTTGAAGTTTCTTAATTAGTTGGTGATAAGCAAAGTCACGATAATGATGTCTTTTATTCATATTGACTTGTTTTTGGTGCAGCAACCTCAGATCTTGAGAAACTTTCTCATGAAATACATCTATGTTGTCTTTCAACATTAAGGGGCAAAATGTTGATTTGGGTTTGAAATTAGTGGGGGCAGTGATCATTCTGTGCCCCGTGCCCGAGTTGGTTAATGAAGTGTCAGTGCTGTTCTCTCCCTGCATCTGCAACAAATCCTGCAATAACTCCGCATCACCAGCTGTAAGTATAGGCGGACTCAATTTAGGTGATATAGGTGGTACTAAACGTGCTGATTTATTTAATAAATGAAACTTACGAAGTTTCAACTTGCGCACGTATTTGTACAAGTCTATTCTGGTACCAGCATAATCAAAGTTACTTTTGGCACTGAACGATAACCCTAATGATAGAATGTTAGTTTCTTTTTCACTCAATGGTATTTGAGTAAGATTAATAACAGTTTGGGAATCACAAGTATTAAAGCTTGAATCTATTTGCGCTTCCATTGCTTTCGGGGTTTTCTGTAGGGTGGCTTTGTACTCACATTTGTGTTGCCTGTTGCGTCGTCGCCTTGCGCCCCGCTTCCTGTTGGTGCTTTGTTGGTATTTGCATTTCGAGCACCAGAACGTAGAGTCTGCCTCTGATCCTGGCGCATACAATCTAATTCCTGTGCCAGTGTGAATTTTCGAAACCCCAAACGCTGTGCTCGTTGCTGATCATTATCTGACTCGCTGTCAATATTGGAGCTTAAGTCTGAAAGTGATGAAGCCAGTGGTGCGTCATTATTCGATGTTTGTAATGAAGACAAGGGACTAGGTATTAACTTCTTGCTTGCTTTAACATTGTCGTACTTTTTAGCAAAAGTAAATAGTTGCCCATGTTCATAGTCCAACCGGTCTCGTTGAAATTTATAGGTTTTCCTTTTTTTTATTATCTCCTCCTCACGATGCAAGCGCGCTGTCATTTCATCCCGATACTTGGCAATATTGGCAGTACTTGGAATCTTCTCTATTTCAGCATTCAGGGCGTCGATTTTACCTTGTAGTACCACCCGGTCACTCTCGGCGTATTTAACAAGGATTTCCACCAAACGCAGAGAGGACTCAAGGTTACATTCAGCCCATTCGGATAACATGCAGGGGTCCGGGTTCTCATAGCTCGGTGCGAGCATTATTCGCAGACCCCGCGGTATCCTGCCCACCTCCAAGTACCTGGTGAGAGAACGGTGCTCCCACCACTTCGCCTGCTCCGCTTTACTTGCCTTCTCCAGGTTTTTGAAGAGCTCTTTAATCTTCAGCTGTGAATCCGGCGGACTGCTGGATACAGAACTTTGTACACGTTCCCCGGATGGGGAATCATGAAACATGCCGCTAGCTGCCTCCTCCCGACTCCTCAACGTGTCTGCGGACATGGTGGAAAGTAATGGGTGTAAAAATACTTGTTGGACTTGTTGCGCCGAGAAAATATCGGCGTCCAAATCCTGCACACTCCTTCACGGAACAGTCAGCGGGCCTCCTACTACAAAGAGGCGTTGCCGGCAAAGCACGGGTCCTCCGGTCAGCCGACCTCCGACCCAACTCTACCACACTGCTCCCCTGCTCGCTAGGTGCACTTCCGCCGTCCCGGGGCAACCACAACTTCTCCTGCCTGGAGAGTAGAGGATTCCGAAGGCTCAGAATCACTGCTTCCTGCCGCACGGCCCGTAATTGAAGGAGGGGTTTAGCTGATTTCGAGGAAGCAATCTCGAAAAATACTTGCAGTAAAAATCGTCTCTCTACCAAGGTAGGAATCCGTTGAACAGACGAAGCGAACCCAAATGATGGTGCAATTTGGTGTTTATTACATGCCCAACACCACCGCCGCCATAACGCGTTTCAGCCCACGTGGGGCCTTGATCACATGACACAGTTGAGGGAGCGGTTACAACATTTAAAGTGCAAGTGTGTGACGTTTTTCCTGTGCATCAGCTGTGATACTGAAACATAGACATGGAAAAAATACTGACATATAGAAACACATCCATATTGCATAGAAAACTGTAGGGTAATAATGTTAATACATCACTAAAGTGCAAAAGATAGAGCATACATGATATAATATCATGAAAATAGCAGCATATTGAATAAATAAATACATACTTAATATCAGACTGTGCAGCTCTAAAAAAGTCTTACTAATTAGTAAAACCAACCTCATATTGTTGAATAAAAATGAAGCTAAAAAAAGTAAAACAATGTAAAACTTTTTTCACAAATAGCAGCATTATTCAAAATTCATATGAGTCCATGTTAGCACCTAGTATATACCCATAAGGTGGAGATGTTACAAAGAATAAAGCCCAAGTGGGCAGTTGACAAAAAATCCATGTCTCATTTTAAATCAGTGCAAAAGATGCACAAAAACATGTCACAATCTAAAGTGCAAATACCATGTGCAAAAAGAGTAAAACGACAGACAATACATTAAAATTGAATTCTTAAGTTAAAATATTTTAAAAACATTTTTTCTCGAGTAGGTAGGCAGCTACATAGGTATATAGTAATCTCATTGATTAATTAAAGATGAGTGAAAAAATCTTCACTAGCGTTCAGTCCATTTGGTGTTTTACAGTCCAATTCTATAATGTACCTTGTTTCTAGTCTGCGTAACATGGATTCACGATCCCCACCTCTTCTCAGTGGTGGGACCATATCAATTACAAAGTACTTTAAATCACAGGAATTTTTGGCATGGGCTTCCTCAAAGTGTCTAGCGACAGGATATGCAGCATCACCGTTGTTGATGGCACGAATGTGCTGGAGTATCCTCTTGTGGACCTGCAACTTGGTGCTTCCCACATAGCGCAGGCCACAGGGACACTCCAGCACATATACTGCAAATTCAGACTTACATGTCAGTGTTTTCTGAATACGAACAAGTCTGTTAGTAAGCGGATTCATATATTCAGTCTTACTAACTCCATTCCTACAGGCTTTACAAACAGAACACTTAATGAAACCTTTACTCATGTTTAGCCACGAACTACTGGTTCTAACCTCAGGGCTACTTGACACCAAACAGTTACTCATTGATCTCGCCTTTCTATATGTTATACTAGGAGATCGTGACAATTGGGTCCCCAATACTGGATCGCTCTTAATCAGTGCCCAATTTCTGTTCACTATCTTGCGAATCGTATTGTGTTGATTATTGTAGGTTAGAATCAGTCTGGTCTCAGTTTGCTCATTCTGTACCAACTTGGTTTTACCTGCTAACACCTGTGGTCTACCAGGTTCATTGGCTTTACGTATGGCTATATCGACCACTTCTGGGCGATAGCCCCTCCTTAAGAACCTGTCCCTGCAATCTTTCTGTGCCATCAGACAATCATGGTCCGTGCTGCAAATTCTTCTTATTCGTAGCATTTCCCCATAGGGAATGCTACTGATTAAATGTGCAGGGTGATGGCTAAAGGCATGTAATATAGCATTGCCAGAGGTGGGTTTCCTATATATTCTAGTGTGAAGTTTATTCTGTTGGATGAAAATTTCCACATCTAAAAAGCATATTGACCTGTTGCTTAACTGACCAGTAAAGCTGAGATTCAAATTGTTTTTATTAAGTGTCTCAATGAACTGTGAAGCCTCACGCTCTGATCCTTTCCAAATTATCAACAGGTCATCAATATACCTGAACCATTTCACAACATTTTCGGACATGATTTCAGGATAGGTGGGCCTGAGGACCTGCTCCTCCCAGTGCCCCATATGCAGGCAGGCATAACTAGGGGAGAAACAGGCCCCCATAGCCACACCTCTCACCTGCTGGAATACTTGGTTAGAAAACAGGAAAAAATTATGTTCAAGGCACAAATTGATCATTGACAATAACATCCTGTTATGTTCGAGAAAACAAATAGGTCTCGTGTTTAAATAGTATTCAATAGCTTTTAAGCCATCCCTGTGATGGATACTGGTGTATAGGGAAGATACATCAAGTGACATCAATAGGTAATCAGATTGCCATGTCATTCCTTCTAGTTTCTGTAAAAGATCACCAGTGTCAAGAATAAAAGAAGGAAGGTTCTTAACGAAATCCTGTAAAAAGAAATCAACATACTTGCTGGCATTTTCCATGATACTATTACAGGCCGAGATTATAGGGCGTCCAGGTGGCTTCACATTGTTCTTATGAATTTTCGGTATAAAGTAAACAATGGGCATCACCGGATGATCATTCTTTAAGAATTTAAACTCGTCCATAGTTAATAGCCCAGTACTCCTCCATGCCAGCAAACTGGTGTAAAACAAATTCCAGGCCACTTTAACCTCTGTCATAGTGGATCTTTTATAACACTCCCTGTCGTTAAGTTGACCAAGTGCCTCCTCCATGTACATTTCCCTTGGCCACAACACAACATTGCCACCTTTGTCTGACTGTCGAATAATGACATTCACATTGTTTTGAAGTTTCTTAATTAGTTGGTGATAAGCAAAGTCACGATAATGATGTCTTTTATTCATATTGACTTGTTTTTGGTGCAGCAACCTCAGATCTTGAGAAACTTTCTCATGAAATACATCTATGTTGTCTTTCAACATTAAGGGGCAAAATGTTGATTTGGGTTTGAAATTAGTGGGGGCAGTGATCATTCTGTGCCCCGTGCCCGAGTTGGTTAATGAAGTGTCAGTGCTGTTCTCTCCCTGCATCTGCAACAAATCCTGCAATAACTCCGCATCACCAGCTGTAAGTATAGGCGGACTCAATTTAGGTGATATAGGTGGTACTAAACGTGCTGATTTATTTAATAAATGAAACTTACGAAGTTTCAACTTGCGCACGTATTTGTACAAGTCTATTCTGGTACCAGCATAATCAAAGTTACTTTTGGCACTGAACGATAACCCTAATGATAGAATGTTAGTTTCTTTTTCACTCAATGGTATTTGAGTAAGATTAATAACAGTTTGGGAATCACAAGTATTAAAGCTTGAATCTATTTGCGCTTCCATTGCTTTCGGGGTTTTCTGTAGGGTGGCTTTGTACTCACATTTGTGTTGCCTGTTGCGTCGTCGCCTTGCGCCCCGCTTCCTGTTGGTGCTTTGTTGGTATTTGCATTTCGAGCACCAGAACGTAGAGTCTGCCTCTGATCCTGGCGCATACAATCTAATTCCTGTGCCAGTGTGAATTTTCGAAACCCCAAACGCTGTGCTCGTTGCTGATCATTATCTGACTCGCTGTCAATATTGGAGCTTAAGTCTGAAAGTGATGAAGCCAGTGGTGCGTCATTATTCGATGTTTGTAATGAAGACAAGGGACTAGGTATTAACTTCTTGCTTGCTTTAACATTGTCGTACTTTTTAGCAAAAGTAAATAGTTGCCCATGTTCATAGTCCAACCGGTCTCGTTGAAATTTATAGGTTTTCCTTTTTTTTATTATCTCCTCCTCACGATGCAAGCGCGCTGTCATTTCATCCCGATACTTGGCAATATTGGCAGTACTTGGAATCTTCTCTATTTCAGCATTCAGGGCGTCGATTTTACCTTGTAGTACCACCCGGTCACTCTCGGCGTATTTAACAAGGATTTCCACCAAACGCAGAGAGGACTCAAGGTTACATTCAGCCCATTCGGATAACATGCAGGGGTCCGGGTTCTCATAGCTCGGTGCGAGCATTATTCGCAGACCCCGCGGTATCCTGCCCACCTCCAAGTACCTGGTGAGAGAACGGTGCTCCCACCACTTCGCCTGCTCCGCTTTACTTGCCTTCTCCAGGTTTTTGAAGAGCTCTTTAATCTTCAGCTGTGAATCCGGCGGACTGCTGGATACAGAACTTTGTACACGTTCCCCGGATGGGGAATCATGAAACATGCCGCTAGCTGCCTCCTCCCGACTCCTCAACGTGTCTGCGGACATGGTGGAAAGTAATGGGCGTAAAAATACTTGTTGGACTTGTTGCGCCGAGAAAATATCGGCGTCCAAATCCTGCACACTCCTTCACGGAACAGTCAGCGGGCCTCCTACTACAAAGAGGCGTTGCCGGCAAAGCACGGGTCCTCCGGTCAGCCGACCTCCGACCCAACTCTACCACACTGCTCCCCTGCTCGCTAGGTGCACTTCCGCCGTCCCGGGGCAACCACGACTTCTCCTGCCTGGAGAGTAGAGGATTCCGAAGGCTCAGAATCACTGCTTCCTGCCGCACGGCCCGTAATTGAAGGAGGGGTTTCGCTGATTTCGAGGAAGCAATCTCGAAAAATACTTGCAGTAAAAATCGTCTCTCTACCAAGGTAGGAATCCGTTGAACAGACGAAGCGAACCCAAATGATGGTGCAATTTGGTGTTTATTACATGCCCAACACCACCGCCGCCATAACGCGTTTCAGCCCACGTGGGGCCTTGATCACATGACACAGTTGAGGGAGCGGTTACAACATTTAAAGTGCAAGTGTGTGACGTTTTTCCTGTGCATCAGCTGTGATACTGAAACATAGACATGGAAAAAATACTGACATATAGAAACACATCCATATTGCATAGAAAACTGTAGGGTAATAATGTTAATACATCACTAAAGTGCAAAAGATAGAGCATACATGATATAATATCATGAAAATAGCAGCATATTGAATAAATAAATACATACTTAATATCAGACTGTGCAGCTCTAAAAAAGTCTTACTAATTAGTAAAACCAACCTCATATTGTTGAATAAAAATGAAGCTAAAAAAAGTAAAACAATGTAAAACTTTTTTCACAAATAGCAGCATTATTCAAAATTCATATGAGTCCATGTTAGCACCTAGTATATACCCATAAGGTGGAGATGTTACAAAGAATAAAGCCCAAGTGGGCAGTTGACAAAAAATCCATGTCTCATTTTAAATCAGTGCAAAAGATGCACAAAAACATGTCACAATCTAAAGTGCAAATACCATGTGCAAAAAGAGTAAAACGACAGACAATACATTAAAATTGAATTCTTAAGTTAAAATATTTTAAAAACATTTTTTCTCGAGTAGGTAGGCAGCTACATAGGTATATAGTAATCTCATTGATTAATTAAAGATGAGTGAAAAAATCTTCACTAGCGTTCAGTCCATTTGGTGTTTTACAGTCCAATTCTATAATGTACCTTGTTTCTAGTCTGCGTAACATGGATTCACGATCCCCACCTCTTCTCAGTGGTGGGACCATATCAATTACAAAGTACTTTAAATCACAGGAATTTTTGGCATGGGCTTCCTCAAAGTGTCTAGCGACAGGATATGCAGCATCACCGTTGTTAATGGCACGAATGTGCTGGAGTATCCTCTTGTGGACCTGCAACTTGGTGCTTCCCACATAGCGCAGGCCACAGGGACACTCCAGCACATATACTGCAAATTCAGACTTACATGTCAGTTTTTTCTGAATACGAACAAGTCTGTTAGTAAGCGGATTCATATATTCAGTCTTACTAACTCCATTCCTACAGGCTTTACAAACAGAACACTTAATGAAACCTTTACTCATGTTTAGCCACGAACTACTGGTTCTAACCTCAGGGCTACTTGACACCAAACAGTTACTCATTGATCTCGCCTTTCTATATGTTATACTAGGAGATCGTGACAATTGGGTCCCCAATACTGGATCGCTCTTAATCAGTGCCCAATTTCTGTTCACTATCTTGCGAATCGTATTGTGTTGATTATTGTAGGTTAGAATCAGTCTGGTCTCAGTTTGCTCATTCTGTACCAACTTGGTTTTACCTGCTAACACCTGTGGTCTACCAGGTTCATTGGCTTTACGTATGGCTATATCGACCACTTCTGGGCGATAGCCCCTCCTTAAGAACCTGTCCCTGCAATCTTTCTGTGCCATCAGACAATCATGGTCCGTGCTGCAAATTCTTCTTATTCGTAGCATTTCCCCATAGGGAATGCTACTGATTAAATGTGCAGGGTGATGGCTAAAGGCATGTAATATAGCATTGCCAGAGGTGGGTTTCCTATATATTCTAGTGTGAAGTTTATTCTGTTGGATGAAAATTTCCACATCTAAAAAGCATATTGACCTGTTGCTTAACTGACCAGTAAAGCTGAGATTCAAATTGTTTTTATTAAGTGTCTCAATGAACTGTGAAGCCTCACGCTCTGATCCTTTCCAAATTATCAACAGGTCATCAATATACCTGAACCATTTCACAACATTTTCGGACATGATTTCAGGATAGGTGGGCCTGAGGACCTGCTCCTCCCAGTGCCCCATATGCAGGCAGGCATAACTAGGGGAGAAACAGGCCCCCATAGCCACACCTCTCACCTGCTGGAATACTTGGTTAGAAAACAGGAAAAAATTATGTTCAAGGCACAAATTGATCATTGACAATAACATCCTGTTATGTTCGAGAAAACAAATAGGTCTCGTGTTTAAATAGTATTCAATAGCTTTTAAGCCATCCCTGTGATGGATACTGGTGTATAGGGAAGATACATCAAGTGACATCAATAGGTAATCAGATTGCCATGTCATTCCTTCTAGTTTCTGTAAAAGATCACCAGTGTCAAGAATAAAAGAAGGAAGGTTCTTAACGAAATCCTGTAAAAAGAAATCAACATACTTGCTGGCATTTTCCATGATACTATTACAGGCCGAGATTATAGGGCGTCCAGGTGGCTTCACATTGTTCTTATGAATTTTCGGTATAAAGTAAACAATGGGCATCACCGGATGATCATTCTTTAAGAATTTAAACTCGTCCATAGTTAATAGCCCAGTACTCCTCCATGCCAGCAAACTGGTGTAAAACAAATTCCAGGCCACTTTAACCTCTGTCATAGTGGATCTTTTATAACACTCCCTGTCGTTAAGTTGACCAAGTGCCTCCTCCATGTACATTTCCCTTGGCCACAACACAACATTGCCACCTTTGTCTGACTGTCGAATAATGACATTCACATTGTTTTGAAGTTTCTTAATTAGTTGGTGATAAGCAAAGTCACGATAATGATGTCTTTTATTCATATTGACTTGTTTTTGGTGCAGCAACCTCAGATCTTGAGAAACTTTCTCATGAAATACATCTATGTTGTCTTTCAACATTAAGGGGCAAAATGTTGATTTGGGTTTGAAATTAGTGGGGGCAGTGATCATTCTGTGCCCCGTGCCCGAGTTGGTTAATGAAGTGTCAGTGCTGTTCTCTCCCTGCATCTGCAACAAATCCTGCAATAACTCCGCATCACCAGCTGTAAGTATAGGCGGACTCAATTTAGGTGATATAGGTGGTACTAAACGTGCTGATTTATTTAATAAATGAAACTTACGAAGTTTCAACTTGCGCACGTATTTGTACAAGTCTATTCTGGTACCAGCATAATCAAAGTTACTTTTGGCACTGAACGATAACCCTAATGATAGAATGTTAGTTTCTTTTTCACTCAATGGTATTTGAGTAAGATTAATAACAGTTTGGGAATCACAAGTATTAAAGCTTGAATCTATTTGCGCTTCCATTGCTTTCGGGGTTTTCTGTAGGGTGGCTTTGTACTCACATTTGTGTTGCCTGTTGCGTCGTCGCCTTGCGCCCCGCTTCCTGTTGGTGCTTTGTTGGTATTTGCATTTCGAGCACCAGAACGTAGAGTCTGCCTCTGATCCTGGCGCATACAATCTAATTCCTGTGCCAGTGTGAATTTTCGAAACCCCAAACGCTGTGCTCGTTGCTGATCATTATCTGACTCGCTGTCAATATTGGAGCTTAAGTCTGAAAGTGATGAAGCCAGTGGTGCGTCATTATTCGATGTTTGTAATGAAGACAAGGGACTAGGTATTAACTTCTTGCTTGCTTTAACATTGTCGTACTTTTTAGCAAAAGTAAATAGTTGCCCATGTTCATAGTCCAACCGGTCTCGTTGAAATTTATAGGTTTTCCTTTTTTTATTATCTCCTCCTCACGATGCAAGCGCGCTGTCATTTCATCCCGATACTTGGCAATATTGGCAGTACTTGGAATCTTCTCTATTTCAGCATTCAGGGCGTCGATTTTACCTTGTAGTACCACCCGGTCACTCTCGGCGTATTTAACAAGGATTTCCACCAAACGCAGAGAGGACTCAAGGTTACATTCAGCCCATTCGGATAACATGCAGGGGTCCGGGTTCTCATAGCTCGGTGCGAGCATTATTCGCAGACCCCGCGGTATCCTGCCCACCTCCAAGTACCTGGTGAGAGAACGGTGCTCCCACCACTTCGCCTGCTCCGCTTTACTTGCCTTCTCCAGGTTTTTGAAGAGCTCTTTAATCTTCAGCTGTGAATCCGGCGGACTGCTGGATACAGAACTTTGTACACGTTCCCCGGATGGGGAATCATGAAACATGCCGCTAGCTGCCTCCTCCCGACTCCTCAACGTGTCTGCGGACATGGTGGAAAGTAATGGGCGTAAAAATACTTGTTGGACTTGTTGCGCCGAGAAAATATCGGCGTCCAAATCCTGCACACTCCTTCACGGAACAGTCAGCGGGCCTCCTACTACAAAGAGGCGTTGCCGGCAAAGCACGGGTCCTCCGGTCAGCCGACCTCCGACCCAACTCTACCACACTGCTCCCCTGCTCGCTAGGTGCACTTCCGCCGTCCCGGGGCAACCACGACTTCTCCTGCCTGGAGAGTAGAGGATTCCGAAGGCTCAGAATCACTGCTTCCTGCCGCACGGCCCGTAATTGAAGGAGGGGTTTCGCTGATTTCGAGGAAGCAATCTCGAAAAATACTTGCAGTAAAAATCGTCTCTCTACCAAGGTAGGAATCCGTTGAACAGACGAAGCGAACCCAAATGATGGTGCAATTTGGTGTTTATTACATGCCCAACACCACCGCCGCCATAACGCGTTTCAGCCCACGTGGGGCCTTGATCACATGACACAGTTGAGGGAGCGGTTACAACATTTAAAGTGCAAGTGTGTGACGTTTTTCCTGTGCATCAGCTGTGATACTGAAACATAGACATGGAAAAAATACTGACATATAGAAACACATCCATATTGCATAGAAAACTGTAGGGTAATAATGTTAATACATCACTAAAGTGCAAAAGATAGAGCATACATGATATAATATCATGAAAATAGCAGCATATTGAATAAATAAATACATACTTAATATCAGACTGTGCAGCTCTAAAAAAGTCTTACTAATTAGTAAAACCAACCTCATATTGTTGAATAAAAATGAAGCTAAAAAAAGTAAAACAATGTAAAACTTTTTTCACAAATAGCAGCATTATTCAAAATTCATATGAGTCCATGTTAGCACCTAGTATATACCCATAAGGTGGAGATGTTACAAAGAATAAAGCCCAAGTGGGCAGTTGACAAAAAATCCATGTCTCATTTTAAATCAGTGCAAAAGATGCACAAAAACATGTCACAATCTAAAGTGCAAATACCATGTGCAAAAAGAGTAAAACGACAGACAATACATTAAAATTGAATTCTTAAGTTAAAATATTTTAAAAACATTTTTTCTCGAGTAGGTAGGCAGCTACATAGGTATATAGTAATCTCATTGATTAATTAAAGATGAGTGAAAAAATCTTCACTAGCGTTCAGTCCATTTGGTGTTTTACAGTCCAATTCTATAATGTACCTTGTTTCTAGTCTGCGTAACATGGATTCACGATCCCCACCTCTTCTCAGTGGTGGGACCATATCAATTACAAAGTACTTTAAATCACAGGAATTTTTGGCATGGGCTTCCTCAAAGTGTCTAGCGACAGGATATGCAGCATCACCGTTGTTAATGGCACGAATGTGCTGGAGTATCCTCTTGTGGACCTGCAACTTGGTGCTTCCCACATAGCGCAGGCCACAGGGACACTCCAGCACATATACTGCAAATTCAGACTTACATGTCAGTTTTTTCTGAATACGAACAAGTCTGTTAGTAAGCGGATTCATATATTCAGTCTTACTAACTCCATTCCTACAGGCTTTACAAACAGAACACTTAATGAAACCTTTACTCATGTTTAGCCACGAACTACTGGTTCTAACCTCAGGGCTACTTGACACCAAACAGTTACTCATTGATCTCGCCTTTCTATATGTTATACTAGGAGATCGTGACAATTGGGTCCCCAATACTGGATCGCTCTTAATCAGTGCCCAATTTCTGTTCACTATCTTGCGAATCGTATTGTGTTGATTATTGTAGGTTAGAATCAGTCTGGTCTCAGTTTGCTCATTCTGTACCAACTTGGTTTTACCTGCTAACACCTGTGGTCTACCAGGTTCATTGGCTTTACGTATGGCTATATCGACCACTTCTGGGCGATAGCCCCTCCTTAAGAACCTGTCCCTGCAATCTTTCTGTGCCATCAGACAATCATGGTCCGTGCTGCAAATTCTTCTTATTCGTAGCATTTCCCCATAGGGAATGCTACTGATTAAATGTGCAGGGTGATGGCTAAAGGCATGTAATATAGCATTGCCAGAGGTGGGTTTCCTATATATTCTAGTGTGAAGTTTATTCTGTTGGATGAAAATTTTCACATCTAAAAAGCATATTGACCTGTTGCTTAACTGACCAGTAAAGCTGAGATTCAAATTGTTTTTATTAAGTGTCTCAATGAACTGTGAAGCCTCACGCTCTGATCCTTTCCAAATTATCAACAGGTCATCAATATACCTGAACCATTTCACAACATTTTCGGACATGATTTCAGGATAGGTGGGCCTGAGGACCTGCTCCTCCCAGTGCCCCATATGCAGGCAGGCATAACTAGGGGAGAAACAGGCCCACATAGCCACACCTCTCACCTGCTGGAATACTTGGTTAGAAAACAGGAAAAAATTATGTTCAAGGCACAAATTGATCATTGACAATAACATCCTGTTATGTTCGAGAAAACAAATAGGTCTCGTGTTTAAATAGTATTCAATAGCTTTTAAGCCATCCCTGTGATGGATACTGGTGTATAGGGAAGATACATCAAGTGACATCAATAGGTAATCAGATTGCCATGTCATTCCCTCTAGTTTCTGTAAAAGATCACCAGTGTCAAGAATAAAAGAAGGAAGGTTCTTAACGAAATCTTTTCAAAAGAAATCAACATACTTGCTGGCATTTTCCATGATACTATTACAGGCCGAGATTATAGGGCGTCCAGGTGGCTTCACATTGTTCTTATGAATTTTCGGTATAAAGTAAACAATGGGCATCACCGGATGATCATTCTTTAAGAATTTAAACTCGTCCATAGTTAATAGCCCAGTACTCCTCCATGCCAGCAAACTGGTGTAAAACAAATTCCAGGCCACTTTAACCTCTGTCATAGTGGATCTTTTATAACACTCTCTGTCGTTAAGTTGACCAAGTGCCTCCTCCATGTACATTTCCCTTGGCCACAACACAACATTGCCACCTTTGTCTGACTGTCGAATAATGACATTCACATTGTTTTGAAGTTTCTTAATTAGTTGGTGATAAGCAAAGTCACGATAATGATGTCTTTTATTCATATTGACTTGTTTTTGGTGCAGCAACCTCAGATCTTGAGAAACTTTCTCATGAAATACATCTATGTTGTCTTTCAACATTAAGGGGCAAAATGTTGATTTGGGTTTGAAATTAGTGGGGGCAGTGATCATTCTGTGCCCCGTGCCCGAGTTGGTTAATGAAGTGTCAGTGCTGTTCTCTCCCTGCATCTGCAACAAATCCTGCAATAACTCCGCATCACCAGCTGTAAGTATAGGCGGACTCAATTTAGGTGATATAGGTGGTACTAAACGTGCTGATTTATTTAATAAATGAAACTTACGAAGTTTCAACTTGCGCACGTATTTGTACAAGTCTATTCTGGTACCAGCATAATCAAAGTTACTTTTGGCACTGAACGATAACCCTAATGATAGAATGTTAGTTTCCTCTTCACTCAATGGTATTTGAGTAAGATTAATAACAGTTTGGGAATCACAAGTATTAAAGCTTGAATCTATTTGCGCTTCCATTGCTTTCGGGGTTTTCTGTAGGGTGGCTTTGTACTCACATTTGTGTTGCCTGTTGCGTCGTCGCCTTGCGCCCCGCTTCCTGTTGGTGCTTTGTTGGTATTTGCATTTCGAGCACCAGAACGTAGAGTCTGCCTCCGATCCTGGCGCATACAATCTAATTCCTGTGCCAGTGTGAATTTTCGAAACCCCAAACGCTGTGCTCGTTGCTGATCATTATCTGACTCGCTGTCAATATTGGAGCTTAAGTCTGAAAGTGATGAAGCCAGTGGTGCGTCATTATTCGATGTTTGTAATGAAGACAAGGGACTAGGTATTAACTTCTTGCTTGCTTTAACATTGTCGTACTTTTTAGCAAAAGTAAATATTTGCCCATGTTCATAGTCCAACCGGTCTCGTTGAAATTTATAGGTTTTCCTTTTTTTATTATCTCCTCCTCACGATGCAAGCGCGCTGTCATTTCATCCCGATACTTGGCAATATTGGCAGTACTTGGAATCTTCTCTATTTCAGCATTCAGGGCGTCGATTTTACCTTGTAGTACCACCCGGTCACTCTCGGCGTATTTAACAAGGATTTCCACCAAACGCCGAGAGGACTCAAGGTTACATTCAGCCCATTCGGATAACATGCAGGGGTCCGGGTTCTCATAGCTCGGTGCGAGCATTATTCGCAGACCCCGCGGTATCCTGCCCACCTCCAAGTACCTGGTGAGAGAACGGTGCTCCCACCACTTCGCCTGCTCCGCTTTACTTGCCTTCTCCAGGTTTTTGAAGAGCTCTTTAATCTTCAGCTGTGAATCCGGCGGACTGCTGGATACAGAACTTTGTACACGTTCCCCGGATGGGGAATCATGAAACATGCCGCTAGCTGCCTCCTCCCGACTCCTCAACGTGTCTGCGGACATGGTGGAAAGTAATGGGCGTAAAAATACTTGTTGGACTTGTAGCGCCGAGAAAATATCGGCGTCCAAATCCTGCACACTCCTTCACGGAACAGTCAGCGGGGCTCCTACTGCAAAGAGGCGTTGCCGGCAAAGCACGGGTCCTCCGGTCAGCCGACCTCCGACCCAACTCTACCACACTGCTCCCCTGCTCGCTAGGTGCACTTCCGCCGTCCCGGGGCAACCACGACTTCTCCTGCCTGGAGAGTAGAGGATTCCGAAAGCTCAGAATCACTGCTTCCTGCCGCACGGCCCGTAATTGAAGGAGGGGTTTCGCTGATTTCGAGGAAGCAATCTCGAAAAATACTTGCAGTAAAAATCGTCTCTCTACCAAGGTAGGAATCCGTTGAACAGATGAAGCGAACCCAAATGATGGTGCAATTTGGTGTTTATTACATGCCCAACACCACCGCCGCCATAACGCGTTTCAGCCCACGTGGGGCCTTGATCACATCACACAGTTGAGGGAGCGGTTACAACATTTAAAGTGCAAGTGTGTGACGTTTTTCCTGTGCATCAGCTGTGATACTGAAACATAGACATGGAAAAAATACTGACATATAGAAACACATCCATATTGCATAGAAAACTGTAGGGTAATAATGTTAATACATCACTAAAGTGCAAAAGATAGAGCATACATGATATAATATCATGAAAATAGCAGCATATTGAATAAATAAATACATACTTAATATCAGACTGTGCAGCTCTAAAAAAGTCTTACTAATTAGTAAAACCAACCTCATATTGTTGAATAAAAATGAAGCTAAAAAAAGTAAAACAATGTAAAACTTTTTTCACAAATAGCAGCATTATTCAAAATTCATATGAGTCCATGTTAGCACCTAGTATATACCCATAAGGTGGAGATGTTACAAAGAATAAAGCCCAAGTGGGCAGTTGACAAAAAATCCATGTCTCATTTTAAATCAGTGCAAAAGATGCACAAAAACATGTCACAATCTAAAGTGCAAATACCATGTGCAAAAAGAGTAAAACGACAGACAATACATTAAAATTGAATTCTTAAGTTAAAATATTTTAAAAACATTTTTTCTCGAGTAGGTAGGCAGCTACATAGGTATATAGTAATCTCATTGATTAATTAAAGATGAGTGAAAAAATCTTCACTAGCGTTCAGTCCATTTGGTGTTTTACAGTCCAATTCTATAATGTACCTTGTTTCTAGTCTGCGTAACATGGATTCACGATCCCCACCTCTTCTCAGTGGTGGGACCATATCAATTACAAAGTACTTTAAATCACAGGAATTTTTGGCATGGGCTTCCTCAAAGTGTCTAGCGACAGGATATGCAGCATCACCGTTGTTGATGGCACGAATGTGCTGGAGTATCCTCTTGTGGACCTGCAACTTGGTGCTTCCCACATAGCGCAGGCCACAGGGACACTCCAGCACATATACTGCAAATTCAGACTTACATGTCAGTTTTTTCTGAATACGAACAAGTCTGTTAGTAAGCGGATTCATATATTCAGTCTTACTAACTCCATTCCTACAGGCTTTACAAACAGAACACTTAATGAAACCTTTACTCATGTTTAGCCACGAACTACTGGTTCTAACCTCAGGGCTACTTGTAGTTCGTGGCTAAACATCCCGCGCTTCGATGTTAATTGGCCCCCGGGTGGCCCAAGTCCCGGGGGCATGGTGGGGGGGGTAATTTTATGTGTGGGGGGCCTCAAAGGGCCCCCCAAGCCCCGGGGACCGCCACCCCCCGGGGCTTTTTTTTTTAAAATGGTGCGGGAGGGCTCTGAGCCCTCCCGCAGCCCCGGGGACCACCACCTCCCCGGGGCTTTTTTTTTTTAAATTAAAAAACCTGTGTGGGGGGGCTCCAGCCCCCCCACACGCCCCGGGGACCGCCACCTCCCCGGGGCACTAAACATTTAAATATGGGGGTCCGTTACGGACCCCCAGAGCCCGGGGACCACCACCTCCCCGGGGCTGTGACCTGAATGGGAGGGGGCCGCGCGGCCCCCTCCTGGAGCCCTTGATGGCCCTGGGGACCACCACCCCCCAGGGCCGGCTCCTGCAGTGTCCCGGGGTGCCTACCCCGGGACACTGTAGTTTGCTATGGCAGGACGGGAGCCTCGCGGCTCCCGTCCTGCCATAACAAACTGCTTTGGATATTGGAAGAGAGAGCAGGGAAACCTGCTCTCTCTTCCAATATCCAAAGCACATTGCTTTTCCACATGGGGAGCAGCATGTCAGCTGCTCCCCATGTGGAACAGCAATGCCGGCTCCCAAGGGACGTGGGGAGCCGGCGGGACTGTGGGGGGCTTGGGGACCCCCCCACAGTCCCCAACGGAGAGGGCCAGCCCCGGGGGATGGGGTCCCCGGGGCAAGTAGTGGCCCGGGAGGGGGGCCACGTGGCCCCCCTCCCCAAAGTTTAAAAATAATTAAATAAAAAAAAAACGGAAAGGCCGGCCCCGGGGGATGGGGTCCCCGGGGCCTTAAATGGCCTGAGGAGGGGGGCCACGCAACCCCCCTCCAAAGAAAAAAAAAATCGAGGCCATGCCCCAGGGGATGGGGTCCCCGGGGCCAATACAGGCCCCTTCCCGTTTTTTTTAAAAATATTTAATTTAAAAAAAGGGGTAAGGCCCTGGGGGATGGGGTCCCCAGGGCCCAAAAACATGAAAAAGGAAGGGGGGCCACACAGCCCCCCTTCAGGGGACAAAAAAAAAAAACGATCGGGCCCGCAGGCCCCGCCCCCTTCCTTCACCACTCTGCAAACGCGCCCCCTGGCGCGTTTGCAGAGGGGAACAATTCCCCTTGAATACTGGGGGTCCCTGGGGGCCAACTAGCCCACCAGGAACCTCCAGTATGCGCCAGGGAGCTGCCTTGCAGAGAGGTGTACAGAGGCCACGCCCCTTTTACACCTCTCTGCAACGCAGCTCTGTGGCGCTTTTTGGAGGTATATGGTGGGCTAGTTGGACTCCGGGGACCCTCAGGATTCAAGGGGACTTAATCCCCCAACTTAAAACGCGCCACGGGGCGCGTTTGCACAGTGGTGAAGGGAGGGGCGGGGCTTCAGGTGACATGTGTGCAAACAGGCCCCGTGGCGCGTTTTAAGATGGGGAATTAAATCCCCTTCAATCCTGAGGGTCCCTGGGGGCCAACTAGCCCAACAGGTACATCCAGAAAGCGCCACAGAGCTGCGTTGCAGAGAGGTGTAAAAGGGGTGTGGCCTCTCTACACGTCTCTGCAACGCAGCCCCTGGCGCATATTGGAGGTTCCTGGTGGGCTAGTTGGCCCCTAGGGACCCTCAGGATTCAAGGGGACTTAATCCCCCAACTTAAAATGCGCCACGGGGCGCGTTTGCACAGATGTCACCTCAGGCCCCGCCCCCTCCCTTCACCATTGTGCAAATATTCTTCTAAAATCATCCGAAATACGAATTCCGATTTACTCACCTGTTATAAGGAGAGACCTCAGTGCTGCATCTTTCAGCCCAGTACTGGTCCGGAAAAGTAATTTTAACCGTACTTACCAGTAACTTGAATTTCCTTCCATAGGATATCATTGCCTGCTTTTTGCTGAAAAAGTTTCTAAGTGTTGATTTTTGAAACATACAAATATTCCTCTAAAATCAGCTGAAATACGAATTCCGATTTACTCACCTGTTATAAGGAGAGACCTCAGTGCTGTATCTTTCAGCCCAGTACTGGTCCTGAAAAGTAATTTTAACCATACTTACCAGTAACTTGAATTTCCTTCCATAGGATATCATTGCCTGCTTTTTGCTGAAAAAGTTTCTAAGTGTTGATTTTTGAAACATACAAATATTCCTCTAAAATCAGCCGAAATCCGAATTCCGACTTACTCACCTGTTATCAGGAGAAAACCCAGTGCTGCACCTTTTAGCCCAGCACTGACCCTGAAAAGTAATTCTAACCGTACTTACCAGTAACTTGAATTTCCTTCCATAGGCTAACATTGACTGGTTTCACTTGGAAATTCTTCTAAGTGTGGAGTTTTGGAACTTTAAAATATTCATCTAAAATCAGCCGAAATACGAATTCCGATTTACTCACCTGTTATCAGGAGAGACCTCAGTGCTGCATCTTTCAGCCCAGTACTAATCCTGAAAAGTAATTTTAACCGTACTTACCAGTAACTTGAATTTCCTTCCATTGGATATCATTGCCTGCTTTTTGCTGAAAAAGTTTCTAAGTGTTGATTTTTGAAACATACAAATATTCCTCTAAAATCAGCCGAAATCCGAATTCTGACTTACTCACCTGTTATCAGGAGAAAACCCAGTGCTGCACCTTTTAGCCCAGCACTGACCCTGAAAAGTAATTCTAACCGTACTTACCAGTAACTTGAATTTCCTTCCATAGGCTAACATTGACTGGTTTCACTTGGAAATTCTTCTAAGTGTGGAGTTTTGGAACTTTAAAATATTCCTCTAAAATCAGCCGAAATACGAATTCCGATTTACTCACCTGTTATCAGGAGAGAACCCAGTGCTGCATCTTTTAGCCCAGCACTGACCCTGGAAAGTAATTTTAACCGTACTTACCAGTAACTTATATTTTCTTCCATAGGAATCCATTGTCTGGTTTTCAGCAAAAAAGTTTCAAAGTGTTGATTTTTACAAACTACAAATATTCCTTAAAAATCACCTGTATGACTTAAACGCATTCTTTCAACTGTTTACAGGAGATGCACAAGTGCTGGATCCAGGATCCAACACTGAGTAAGAAAAAGTAACAATAACAGTTTTTACCTGCTAAGTGAATTTCCTTCCATAGGATAACATTGGTGACCATATGAGAAAAAGTTTCTGTCAACTTTTAAAATACAATAATATTCCTTAAAAATCAGCACTGTAACCAAAACGCTTTTACTCAACTGTTTACAGGAGATGTCCCAGGACTGAATCTAGGATCCAGTCCTGTGGTTAGAAAAAGTAATCCATAAAGTAACTAATTGCATTTAACTAGAAATTCACATTGAGCTGAATGTTGCATTGTGTTTGAAAATGTGTTGCCCATTGCAACAACTGTAACTACTGTACTTAAAAGTCTATTGCCTATGTGCAAAGTATTTAAACTAAAGTAATTCATTCTGAGAAAGTATTTTTTGTAATGTAATGTATAATGTAATTACAATGTAATTTAAAAAATAAAATATGTAAAAAAAAATTGTTTCTAAAAATGTAGTAAATCAGTATGAAAAAAATTAATATAACAATTAATACATTTAAAAATTGTCATTTACAAAACCTTTGAAATTCACTGAAAAAACCATAGGTTTCAGGCACGTTATAGTTAGAAATTAGCATTTAAAAAACCTTTGAAATTCACTGAAAAAACCATAGGTTTCAGACACGTTATAGTTACAAATTAGCATTTAAAAAACCTTTGAAAGTCACTGAAAAAACCATAGGTTTTAGGGACAGTTATAGTTACTTGGACATTGCACTCGTACAAAACCCGTGAAATTCCCCCGTTATAGTTAGTTCAGCTAACTATAACTCGCGCCCCGCAATGCACTGCTGATGACGTCACATATTACATCACTCATGACATGGTCAGTGACATCACTGATGACATCACTGATGACATCTCAAATGACATCACTGATGACATCATCCACGTGATAATCTGATGCACCTCCTCACACCCTAATATAACCTTTAATACACCCACTCTAAATTACAGACTGCCATTCGCAAAACCATAGACACTCCAACACCAATAACTACATACCCACTCACTGATTCTTAGGTCTACACACACACATCCACTCACTCACCCGTACAGTCACTCATACTTATGGTCACTCAGTACAGGACTATCATATGCACTCTTACTCCTATATAGACACTCAAACACCGCCACTCATCCATAGAGGTACTCACACACCTAGTCAGTCATGCAAATAATTAAACACACTGCCATTTACTCACCTATACAGTTATACACACACCAGCTCACTTAATCATACAAATACTAGCACATTGTTACGCTCTTATACAATCACTGATACAAGCACACACTCATCCATACAGCCACTCTCACAATAACACACTCTCACTTATAGCCATTTAAATACTCTAACACACATATATACTGCCTTTCACATATGTAGTTACTCACACATGTACCACTGGGACATACATTCACTCACTAACACACTGTTACACACACTTACCCACCCATACAGTCTATCACAGATGCACTCTTGAAACCATCCACCCAGTGAATCACCCACTCACACATCTATGCACAGTCGCACACACCCCATCCACACAAACACTCAGGCACCCATACAGATACTCAGACAACAAATCAGTAACTCTTATAGACACTCATGTAGCTGTTCACAAACCCATGCAGCCACTTACACAGCAACAGACAGATACAGACATTCACCCAGTTTAGTCACTAACCCATGCATTCAGTAAGATACGTTTAATCACTCACTTATAGAATTAGTCACGCACCTACTAAATCATCCATACAGACACTTATACACCCACTCATTCTTCAAAACGCCTTTCCCTATATATATTAAAAATATTTAAACTTTACAGAAACACACAGTCACTGGATGATGTCAACAGTGATGTCATTTGAGATGTCATCAGTGATGTCATCAGTGATGTCACTGACCATGTCATGAGTGATGTAATATGTGACGTCATCAGCAGTGCATTGCGGGGGCGCGAGTTATAGTTAGCTGAACTAACTATAACGGGGGAATTTCACGGGTTTTGTACGAGTGCAATGTCCAAGTAACTATAACTGTCCCTAAAACCTATGGTTTTTTCAGTGAATATATATATATATATATATATATACATATATATATATATACATATATATATGTGTATATATATATGTATATATATATATATATATATGTATGTATATATATATATATATATATATATATATATATATATATATATATATATATATGTATATATTACCTACTGGCGGTTGCCAGTAGGTAGTTATAGTTAGGACCTATTTTCCATCGGAAAAGCGTTTTTTCTTTTGCCAATATCTTTGGCGCCGTTTGACGAATCTTCGTGAAATTTTCAAAACTATCGGGGCACTCGGTTCAGCTCCTGTCTTGAAAGTTTCGGGATGATTCGTCAGGCAGGGGCCAAGAAAAAAGGGGGCCCCAAACTCATTTTCTCCATGTTAATTTCCATAGGGAACTTTATACAAAGCTACAGCCCGAACTGCTGAACGGAATTACACCAAATTTGGCAAAAAGGTAGCTCTTGGTTCAGAAAGCGTGCTTTTTTTTAAATGGTGTAAATCCGTTCAGTAGTTTCTGAAATATTCATATTTAAAAATCTTTATATATCTGGTGACCGCGGTGGATCCGTGAACCCTCCCGAGCTCGAGCTTGATTCTGATTGGCTGCCAACACTCTAAACCAAAAAGTCATAAAACAAGAAAAGTGGGCCTGGTCAGGGGGTCCCACAGGGACCCCGAGGGCCGAAAAAGCATTTTATTGTTTTACATTTTCATCGGGATTCGCATAGGGTCCGCAAATCCTGTCAAGAATTTTTTTTAAAACAAAGCGCGGTCTCCCGTGCTTCGTTTTCTAGAAGCCCCCGGGTGGGCCATGTCCCGGGGGCAATGCTTAATTATTATGTGGGGGCCCACGGGGGCCCCCACAGCCCTGTGACCGCCACCTACCCGGGGCGTGATTATTAATGTGCGGGGGGACATGGCCCCCCCGCAGCCCCGGAGACAGCCACCTTCCCAGGGTTTTTAAAAAACTGCGTGGGGGCTGCTCACCCCCACAGTGCCCTGGGGACAGCCACCTCTCCGGGGTATTAGTTTAATAAGGGTGGGGGGCTTCAAGGGCCCCCAAAGCTCTGGGGACCGCCACCTCCCCGGGGCTACCTTTTAAAATTATGTGTGGGGGGTCAAGCCCCCCCACACTGCCCCAGGGACCATGAACTCCCCGGGGCACACTTTATTCTAATATGGGGGCCCGTTGTGGACCCCCGGCTCTGGGGACCACCACCTAACCGGTCCTATGTACACGTTGGGAGGGGGGCCGGGTGGCCCCCCACCTGGAGCCCTCCTTGGCCCTGGTGACTACCTCCCCCAGGGCCAGCTCCAGCAATGTCCCGGTGTGCCCACCCCTGGGACATTGCAGTTTGCAATGGCAGGGCGGGAGCACTGCTCCCGCCCTGCCATTGCAAACTTCTGCGTCTCTTCATGAAGCGAAGCAGATTTGCTTTTGGGCAAAGGGAGCTGCATGTCAGCAGCTCCCTTTGTCCAAAAGCAATGCCGGCTCCCGCAGGAGGCGGGGAGCCGGCAGGGACCGCGGGGGCATTGGGGCTCCCCCTGTGGTCCCCAATGTGAGAGCCTGCCCTGGGGAATGGGATCCCCAGAGCGGATACCGAGTAATGGAAGTGGGGCGTTTTTTTCCTCTCTCAATTTTGGAGTCGCGACCCCATCACGGCTCTCAGCGTGGCCCCCCGTGTAACATTGCGCTGGATTCGCGGATCCACCTCAAATAAATAATTTAATAGTATATAATTTAGAAGGTAGTGCTGCATTTGTGAACTTGCTTTATAGAGTTAGTGAGATTGAAGTTAATAATAAGATTACATTTGATAGAGTTAGTAAAAATATATAAAATTAAAATTAAAAGTTAAACCTGAAAAGTGTATTGTGTTGTAGTACATTAAATTCGAACTCTTGCAAATTTACGATGGATTCTTGAACCCACCAAAAAATTAAAAAGAGTATGTATGTTTGAAAAAAATAAGATTCACTATTGTGTTATAGGGTGGCTCCAAAAAGAGTCCTTGTTTTCATGATGAGCTTGTTGTAGCTACATGTAAGTGCCGATGCACGGCTTAAGGTTGTTGAGAAAGACTTTGTTCCCTTGATCTGTGAAGTGTACTCCATCACTTCTGTAGATGTCATCCATATCAAAACGTAGATTGTTGTTATAGATGCAGCCCATCCTATGGTCTCTAAGGTAAGCAGAAACAGCTTTATTGACATTCTTTCTAGCTTTCTCAATCTGTGGACAGAATTGAGTTGACCACTTCCATTTATGTCTTTGGCATATATTAGAGTAGACAAAAACAGTTTGAGGGAAAAGCAACATCAGTTGTGCAAAGGTATCCTTCATGAACATTTCCAGTCCTACTCCAGTCAATGTGCTTAAGTCATTGCCACCACAGTGCACAATCATGAGGTCAGGGGGTTGGAGATGCAAAATGTTTTTAACCAAAGGCATCAATTGGTGCCACTTTAATCCTCTCTGTGCAATCCATTTAATATCCACATTTTGCAAAGCTAGGTCTTTGTCAATACCTCTGTGTTCAGCATACCTTTTGAACCAGAAAACATAGCTGTGGCCTACAATCCATACTGTAAGCATCTTGAAGGGATGTCTGGAACTAATGAAAAGATGTCTGTAGCTGAGGTAGTCAGTTGGTAGAATAAGAGGTACCTAAAATGGTGGAGAAGATGCTGTTTTTGAAAAAGCAGATAACTGATTGGCTGTTCAAGAACATTGTACACTCAAAAATAGGATGCATGTTACTTTCCTAAAGAAGCATGTTTCTTATTGGTTATTAAAATATGTTTGAAAGGTACAGTAGATAGGATAAGGTAATATTTTCGAAAGTCACCTACACCTGCAATTTGCATTTGTAAACTACTGTGCTGAACTTGAAAATATGTTGAACTTGTGACCTTCCAGTACAGTTGAATTTTGCAGAAACTGTTACTATGGAAACTGGGATTAAGCAGAATGGAGGCTAGGGTTGGAACTTAACTGTGGATTTAAAATGTGAAATGGTAACTTATATACGAGTGATATGCTACTAAATTAAGTTTTTCTAAGTCAGTAGTATGTGTAGAAGTAGTGTGTTGTTAAAAAAACATAGTGGTAGTATTATAAATAGGTTTTTGAACTCTCATAAGGGTTCGCGGCTCCATTGCGACGCTACACTGCGGTACCGCGGTGGAGTCGCGACTCCAGAAAATTACAGAACCAGTTTGGGCACTTTTAGAAGACAGTTGGCAAGGGTTAATATGTCTAACCAATAGAAATGCGTTTCACAATTTGAAATAATGTAGGAAGGAAAGTGATTTGTTACTTACATTTATTTGTGTGGAGAAAGAGAGGGAAAGTTTGCCATTACTGGTTTTACCTTGTTGAGAGTGGTGCATTACATTGATTGTGTGCAAAAGAAAATCTTTTATGAGTTTCTGATATTTCATATTCTACAATTCTATTTGAAAGGTGAGTTACACATTTGTGAGGTGTATTATGCATTATATAGTAGTGTTTTTCTGTTTGTGGTGATATTTTAATATTTGAAAAGATTTATTTTCAAACTTTAAAAACTATTCAAAAACTGGGATGTTTGAAATATGTTATTAAATGTAGAGATGTGTATTTAAATTTGTTTTATTGTACTGAAATGATCATTGAAATAGATTGTGTATAGTAATATGTGTACATTTGTAGATGGATTAGCGATTATGGTAGTTTGTATTAGTGTGGGGAAATGTACAATTGAAGTGCACCGCACAATTTTAGGTGTCGCTTTCAAACTGGAAGTGCAGTCTGTCAAGTTTTGAGGTGTGCATGGACTTGTGACTGAGGTAGGTATCTACTTGCATATGAATTCTCATATGTCATTTGAAGATGCTGCTTTGTATGTGGCTAGGCTCAACACTGTGAGTAGTACTAGAATGGTGAAGCTGCAGCACAAAAGTGAGGTTTAAAACATGTTGACATGTTGACATGAGGTATTAGTGATTAGGCTATTTTGTATAAGCCTCTAGAGCGGTACAGTTGACATATGCCACATAATTTTTGGTGTGTGCTTGAAATGGGAAGCGTGTTCTGTGAGGTTTTCAGGTCTGCATAATGTTGTGATTGAGGAAAGTCTCTACTTGGAGATATATTCTGATATGTGTTATGCATTTGAAGATGCTTTAAATATAAAACACAGGTATACGTCTATTTTATGTTTCTTTTATATATGGTGTCACTAGCAAAAGCTACAGACACATTCATGCATGCTTTTAGGAATATGGTGAGACTTACAACAGGTACATGTGAAGGGCTGTTGCTTTGTATTTGGGTAGGCTCAACACTCTGAGTAGTAGTAGAATGGTGAATCAGCAGCAGAAAAGTGAGGTTTAAGATATGTTGGCAGAGGGCTTAGTGATTAGGTTACTTTGTATGAGTCTGTGGAAAGGTACACTTGATGTACACCACATAAATCTAGGTGTCTGTTTGAAATGTGAAGTGCAGTCTGTCAAGTTTTAAGGTCTTCATGGTTTTGTGACTGAGGTACGTCTCTACTTGCACATGTATTTGGATACGTGTTATGCATTTGAAGATGCTAGAAGTATAAAGCACAAGTATACATCTATTTGTATGTTTTTTTTTATATATGATGCTGCTAGCAAAAGGTACAGACACATGCATGCATGTTTTCAGGAATATGGTTAGACTTACAGCTGAGACATGTGAAGGGTTGCTGCTTCATATTTGGCTAGGCCCAACACCCTGAGTAGTAGTAGAATGGTGAGGCTACAGCACAAAAGTGAGGTTTAAGAGATGTTGGGAGAGGGATTAATGATTAGGCTTATTTGTATGAGTCAGTAGAAAGGTACACTTGAAATGCACCACATAATTTTCAGTGTGTGCTCGAAATGGGAAGTGCAGTCTCTAAAGTTTTGAGGCGTGCATGGTCTTGTGACTGAGGTATGTCTTTTCTTGCACATGTATTCTGATATGTGTTATCCATCTGAATATAAAAGACGTGTAAAACACAGGTATGCATCTGTTTGAATGCTTCTTTTATATATGGTCTCACTAGCAAAAGGTACAGACATGCATGCATGCTTTAAGAAATATGGGGAGACTTGCAACAGAGAGATGTGAAGGGTTGCTGCTTTGTATTTGGCTAGGCTCAATACCTGAGTAGTAGTAGAATGGTGAAGCATCAGCAGCAGAAAAGTAAGGTTTAAGATATGTTGGCTGAGGAATTAGTGATTATGCTACTTTGTATGAGTCTGTGGAAAGGGTCACTTGAAGTACGCCGCATAAATCTAGGTGTCTGTTTGAAATGTGAATTGCAGTCTGTCATGTTTTAAGGTCTTCATGATCTTGTGACTGAGGTACGTCTCTACTTGCACATGTATTCTGATACGTGTTATGCATCTGAAGATGCTAGACGTATAAAACACAGGTATATATCTGTTTGTATGTTTCTTTTATATATGATGCTACTAGCAAAAGGTACAGACACATGCATGCATGCTTTCAGGAGTATGGTGAGACTTACAGTAGAGACATGCAAAGGGTTGCTGATTTCTATTTGGCTAGGCCCAACAACGTAAGTAGTCGTAGAATGGTGAAGCTGCAGTACAAAAGTGAGGTTTAAGACATGTTGGCAGAGGAATTAGTGATTAGGCTACTTTGTATGAGTCTGTGGAAAGGTACACTTCAAATATACCGCATCATTTTCAGTGTCTGCTTGAAATGTGAAGTGTAGTCTGTCAAGTTTTAAGGTCTTCATGGTCTTGTGACTGAGGTACGTCTCTACTTGTACATGTATTCTGATTCATGTTATGCATATGAACATGCTAGATGTATAAAACACAGGTATACATCTATTTGTATGTTTCTTTTATATATGATGCTACTAGCAAAAGGTACAGACACATGCATGCATGTTTTCAGGAATATGGTGAGACTTACAGCAGAGACATACGAAGGGTTGTTGCTTTATATTTGGCTAGGCCCAACACCCTAAGTAGTCGTAGAATGGTGAAGGTGCAGCACAAAAGTGAGGTTTAAGACATGTTGGGAGAGGGATTAGTTATTAGGCTACTTTGTAAGAGTCTGGGGAAAGGTACACTTGAAGTATGCTGCATAAATGTAGGTGTCTGTTTCAGATGTAAAGTGCAGTCTGTCAAGTTTTCAGGTCTGCATGGTCTTGTGACTGAGGTATGTCTCTACTTGCACATGTATTCTCATACGTGTTATGTATCTGTAGATGCTAGATGTATAAAACACAGGTATACATCTATTTGTATGTTTCTTTTATATATGATGCCACTAGCAAAAGGTACACACACATGCATGCATTCTTTCAGAAATATGCTGAGACTTACAACAGAGATATGCAAAGGGTTGCTGCTTTATATTTGACTAGACCCAACACCCTGAGTAGTAGTAGAATGGCAGTGGCGACTCGCAGAGGGAGTGCTGCAGCGCGGTGTGGCAGGTGGGGGAGGGGCTGGGTGGGTGGGTAGTGGAGTCAGACATACGACGGGCAGGAGTAAGGTAAGTAAATAAATAAATGCAACTATTTACCTTGCGCTCACTGCAATGCCAACTCGGCGATGCAGCAAGCGCAAGGTAAATAGTTTTATTTATTTATTTACTTACCTTACTCCTGCCCATCGTATGTCCGACTCCACTTTATGGTGTTGTGAATGACGTATGTGTCTTCTTCTACATCTATTGTCTGATGTATTATATATCTGAACCCGGTTGGTTTGGGTAGTAGTAGAGAAATCCTTTAGTTCTGCTCTGTCATTCTGTTGCAGAGGTTGTGATGTCTTCTGAATGAAGGAATTGTGCAGTGTCTGACATAGCTTGTTCAATACCCAGGTGTTATATTTTATGAGTAGAAATGAATACATACACTTTTTTTTACTCAAATTTAGATAGCATATGCTCTGAGATGATACTGTTTAAACATTTGGTTCTTATTATAGGTTTGATAACAGGTAAAGTATAATATTCTAAATATTTATGTGTTATGGAGACATTTGCAATGCAATTGAAAGTATTTGTTTATTTATTGATATGAATATGCATATATAATTATTTTAAAAGTATAAAATTATTTAACAAATTATTTTAACTTTTGTTTGTTTTTCAGATATTTACATTTATTGGTAAGAAAGATTGACTATGTCAAAAAAAGATCAAAAGAGAAGACGAGAAAAAAAACAGTACTATTTAAAAGGAAGAGAAAAGAGGAAATTAGATGAAGTGAAAAATGTTACACCAAGACTTCTGGTAAGAGAACTAGAGTTTGTTAAAAGACTTTTATAGAATGTAAAGTATTTTCAAAATGTAGAAAAGAGAAAGAAAAGTTCATCAACAAATCAGAAGGAAAGGAAAAAAGGACAGGATAATAGAAAATCATGTTATGGAAAAACAATCCATGTTGAAAGAAGGATGAAAGAATATAAAGACATAAGGAAGATAATGTATAGAAGTAGAGTACTACAAAATGTATTGAAAGATTGTAAAAAATATAAAAGAAGATCAGCACTTATAAGAAAAAGCAACAGATTGAAAGTGTAGTAGAAAAAGCTTTTGAAATAAAAAGAAAATTATTTATATTCATATTGAAGAGAATGAAAACATTGGATAAAACAATTCTGTTTATGAAGGAGAAAAGCAAAAGAAAAAGACTGGCTAATGGAAGTAACTTTTGTAAAATGTTCACTGGTGATTGGAAGCACACTTCTAGTACTGAGCCTTTCTTTAATGAAGAAAGCTATTTTCAACAAAACACATTAGTTCATGCAGTTGATACTAGTGGTTGCTGCTATGAGATAAAATATGGTTGTCCAATTCAAAAAGAAAAGATGGTTCCTAGGAATGTGGAAGAAGTAATAGCTGAAGAAGTTCAAGGAAGGTGTACACAAGCTCCAGTATAAAAGTGGGATTGTAATAGTATTTGTAGTTTTCAACAGGAATCTATTGACATATTACAAGTTTTTTTACAAGAATATGCCAAAAAAAGTCTTAAACAGAAGATTAAAATGTTACAAGGACTAGATCCATGTTAAGTAAGAAAATATACTAAGTTGCAGGGTCATTCTCTGGCTTGTCTTTCTGGAAAAGTGTGTACCGGGGTCCGGTAAAACGAGGGTCAGCGCAGGTTCCAAGCGGGTGCCTGGCAGCGAAGGCGGTGTACCATTTTGCCACCAACCCCCTCCCGAGACCCATGGTGTAAGCAGTTGTTACACCATATAATAAACTCGGTTCCTCTCAAACACGAGGCTCTTATGACTACCACAGTCGGTATTTATTTTTTACATTCATAACCTCAGGTTAGGGTGGGCTTTAGCACGTCCATACCGCCGGGGTTCACTCCACTACACCTTCGGTCCTGACGAATGCCTGGATAATAACGCACACATAGGCAGAAACATGTTGACCAGAATTCAGAGGACATAACTGAACAATTCATTCAGTATCTTGTCCACACACTTCATTTTTAACCATGTCTGATTGGCAATTTAATAAAGTATATTTTTTGACACAATTTAGACATTTTTAAACTCACTCTCACTGTTCTTATCAAATCACAATTTGTTCCAGCTCCGCTGTAATTCTGGTGTCGCAGCACACCGGGGTGGCATTCGGCTTTCCCCGGTGGGGCCCAATGATGAAGCATGTCACTAACTAGGTTGGTGAGTGAGGGCTTTCTAAAGAATCTAGTAAGATTCTGCGCATTCGCTCTTCTTTTTCTATAAAGGCACACTCTTTTGTTGATTATAATAAAAGTACATTTCATCACTTAAGAATGTTAGCAGTACACCACTCATAATGCGCAAGTTAGTAAGGAGACTCTACTATGTAACAATCCTGCATTATCTTTAAGTGAAATGAACACAGCTCTTTTGCATGGTTCAGTATCAGATGTAAAAAAAGTTTGTGATGATATACAGTTTCGTTTCTTTGGTTCACAAGAGGAGTGTAGAGAAAGTGAGAGTTTGATAAGTGTAGGTGTTGAAGAACAGGTGGAAGATATTAGTATTGACAAGTTTGAGGAAGAAATTACAAAGTTTAAGATAGTTTCATATGAAAAACAAAACTAAGGGGGTCATTATGATGGTGTAATGATCGCCACCGCCGGTGGCAACCGTTACGCCATTGTAACGTGAATTACCCACCGCCATATTACGATGGTGGTGGGTATCGCGGCGGACGCAAAGTGCGACTGCTGCTTTTCCGCCGGTCGGCGATCGTTACGATTGCCGGCCGGGCGGAGGCAGGGGCCCAAATATGGTGGCGGTGCCTAGCAGGCACCGCCAGCCATATTAGGATGTAGAGGTCTGAAGGCCTTTCCATGGCGGCAATGGAAAGGCTGGCGGGGATTTGCTTTGGGGGCCTGTTGCGGGCCCCCGGGGGGGTGCACTTGGTGGGTACCCATGGTACCCCCTGCAGTTCCCTGCACCAAGTGGCAGGCACCGCGCGGTGCCTGCCACGTGGTGCACGGAAATGCTGTGCATACACTTTTACCTTTGCGGACGGTGCTGCAGCCAGCAGCACCGTCCGCAATGGTAAAAGGCCAGGATGCGCCCGCCAGTATGGCGGGCGCATCCTAATTTGGCCGGTGGGACCGCCGCACGTCTGGCAGTCGGTCCCATCCCCGTTATGATGGCGGGCGGACTGATGTCCGCCTGCCATCATAATGAGCCCCTATGTTTGTATTTGTTGTCGACGTTCTCACTATAGAAATCTAACTAGGAATGTTGATCTATATTTAAAAAGTGAAAAGGAAAACAATAATAAGTGGGAGCAATTTGATGCTTATTTGTTGGTGGAAGGTCGTTTTGAGTTGGCTACTGATCAACGTACTTGTAAATATTGTTACAACAAATTAGAAGAGAACAAAATGCCAGCCAGAGCTGTACATACCAACTTAGAGTTGGTAGGTATTCCTCCAGAACTGGCAGATTTAAATGCATATGAGTCCATTCTTATTCAGTCTGTGCATCCGTTTCAGGCTATAGTTCGTATGGAGCCTAAAACAGGCAAGTTGCCTCCAACAGATTTACAAAGAGGTCTGAAAGGAAGAGTTGTGTACTTACCTTTAGATTTTAAGAAAAATATGGAAACTGTTGGTATAGACAGAGAGGAAAGTGAGCCTGTAGTTATTCTAGTTAATGGTTACCAACAAAGAGTCGAAAAATATGGCATGAGTTTGTTGATGTTAACAAACTTCCAAAGGCTACATTGTATCTGGTGCAGAATAATATTTATTCTAAGAATGCAAGCGTTGATGAACAGGAAATATGTTTAGAAGATGAAACAGAAATTTCAAGTGGCCAAATAGAAAAAGTGGACAAGTCGAGGAGTGAAGAGATTAATGAACATTACAGTATACATCCTCTACATTCAAAAGAAGTGATAGGAAACAATATTGAATTATTTCAAATTAAGAAAGTGAAGGGAACTCCCATGAGCGTATGAGAAAAAAGTTTAGAAGCACGTTGTTTTCCACAGCTGTTCCCCACTGGAGAAGGTGGACGATATGATGGACGAGCAGTACAGATTCCAGCTTCAGAATACCGCTTGACAAGATTGTACTTAGAAGATCCAAGATTTCGACAGCGTATTCCATATATATTTCATCTTCTGTTTGAAAGTGATTTGTCTGCAATTTCATATGCAGTGAACCATGTTTTAAAAACAGGAGTTCATCTTCCACATGTTTCTGCAAAGGAATTCATGGACAAAGTTCAACAAAGAGATGAACAGTTAGAATCTCAGTTAATAGATTTGATGGCGTGTCAATGTGGCACCAATGAGTATTGGTGTCGTTGTCATGGAGAAATTAAATGTATGTTAAGAAACTTAGGTACCCCTACATGGTTTGTAACACTTAGCTGTGCTGAATATGCGTGGGACAATTTACTTGAATTTCTACGAGAAGCAAATTCAAATGTAAAAAATATTGAATTGAAGGCACCTGGAGAACTATGGGGGTCAATATGATGTCGGGCAGATCGCCACCGCCCGACCGGCGGTGGCGATCCGCCCGACATCTTTCACCGCCCGCCTTCCATTTACCCCCCACCATATTACAATGGCGGGGGGGGACAGCGGCGGACAGAAAGACCGTCCGCCACATTTCCGCCGGCAGGCAATCATTACGATTGCCTGCCGTCTGGATCTGGGGCATAATATGGCGGCAGTGCCGAGCAGGCACCGCCACCCATATTATGATGTGCCAATTCAAAGGCCTTTCCACGGCGGCGATGCTGCCATGGAAAGGCCGGTGGAGATTGCTTTAGGGGCCCGTTACGGGCCCCCGGGGGGGTGGTGGGGTGCAGGGCTGCACTTGGGGGGGTACCTATGGTACCCCCCTATATTGTCATACACAATGTGGTGCCTGTCACGTTGTGCATGGCAATGCAAAGCATGCACTTTTAACATTGCGGACGGAGCTGCATCCAGCAGCACCGTCCGCAATGTTAAAGTCCAATATGCGCCCGCCTGTGTGGTGGGTGCTTTCTAATTGGCCTCGTGGGACCGCCGCACCTCTGGCGGTCGGTCCCATTTTCCTTTACGGTGGCGGGCGGACAAAGTCCACCCACCATCGTAATGGGGCCCTATGTTCCTTGGATCCTGTAAATGTCTGCAGATATTTTAACCATAGGTTTCAAGCAATTATGTCATTTATCTGCAATAAAAATATTCCACCTCTTGGAGAAGTAACTGATTTCTTTTGGCAAAAAGAGTACCAAACCAGAGGGTCTCCTCATATAAACATGCTATTATGGATCAAGAATGCTCCAAAATTTGGAACTGATACTGATGAAAGTGTTGTGTCTTTCAATGAACAGTATGTTACCTGTGCCATTCCAAGAGAAGGAGGAGAAAACACCTTGAGACAACAAGTTTTGTGGTTTCAAAATCATCGATGTGGCAAACACTGTCGACGAAAATACAAGTCTAAGGGAAAGTTTTATACAAAGTGTTGTTTTGGATTCCCACGTCCAATAATTTCAAAAGGAAGAGTAAATAGTGTTATGTCAGCAGTAAGGCATACAATAACTCGGAAATCTCTGAAGAATACATCCAACTTTAAAAGAACCAAAGATTCAAAGTATATTAATGACTACAATCCAGTGATCTTGACAATGTGGAATGCAAACATGGATATTTAATATGTTGCAAATAATTTAATTGCTGTTGCTCGCTATGTTACACCATATATAACTGAATATGACAAGACAGAGATGAAAGAAATGTGGGAAGAAATTTCACAGGAAAAGAGCCTTAGCAGGAAATTGTACAGCTTTAGCTTGAAAATGGTTTCCCACAGAGAGATTGGATCCTATGAATGTTCAGATCGGTTGAGCTCTGCCAGTTTATATTCAAAGTCAAGAGAATTATTTAGGTAAGTTTAGGTCTTGCCTGCACACGAAAAAGAGTATTGAAAACATTACAAGAAGTCAAATACTTAGCACTGAATGAACCAGAAAGTACAGATATTGCTAAAACTAATATGTTTGATACATACTATCTCAAAAGGAGTCCATATCTGGAAAACCTATGTCTCTATGAAATACTTCAACATTACAGCTTTAAAAGAAACGTTACAAAAAATATAAATGAAGAAAAATATGCAGTAATTGGATCTGACGAATGTTTAGGAAAACATGTCAAAGGAAATCTTATTAACCATGGAAAACTCTGTTGTGAAAGTCCAGATAAGAGGGAATTTTTCTATTTAGCACTTCTGCAACTGTTCAAGCCTTGGGATAGTGAAACAGAATTACTTGGAGATTTCGACTGTTATGAAGATTCTTTTAATGCATGTAAAGATAGCATTCAATGTACAATCTTCCCAACTTATCTACAAATGTTAAATGGTGAGATTGAACAAGAAACTACTATTGCAGCTGAAATAGCTAGAGACAGTTCTCAAGATAGTCAAAGTTCGGGTCCACTAAGTCAAGATCCACTAGGACAACCAATTATTGAAAATGAAGCAGCAATAGCCATGAATGAAGTAGAAACTGCAATGCAACATGCACAACAGGATATTATTCAGTTGGAAAAGTTAGAAGAACAACGAAATATTGAACAAAAAGAAATATATCAACAAGTGACAGAACAGATACAACATGATTTGCAACATGAAAAAAAGAATGCCAATGCTCATCATTTAAATCTATTCTAATGTACATCAGTGGTCAAGCTGGAATAGGAAAAAGTTTCCTAATTAAAGTTTTGACCAGTTATCTATACAAAACTACAGAATCACATTAATCTTGTGTTGTAACAGCTCCAACTGGATTAGCAGCACACAACATTAAAGGGATTACTTTACATCGATTGCTTATGCTACCAGTTGAACATGAAAATAAATTGGAATATCACAAGATATCTGGAGAAGCTTGTTATGAAGTCTCAAGAGTACTGAAGAAAATGAAACTTCTAATCATTGATGAGGTGAGCATGGTCTCAAACTTAATGCTTGCCTTTGTACACTTGAGAATGCAACAGATTTTAAAAACAGTTTACGATAATCTGTTTGGAGGAAAACATGTAATTGTATTCGGCGACCTACTACAACTTACTCCTGTAAAAGGGCAACCTGTTTTTAAAACACTTGTCCATGAAGATACTAGAAAATCTTTGGGAAGTATTGGAAATGTTAACATTTGGTCACATTTTGAATATAAAGAACTTATTAAGAATATGCGACAAGCAAGTGATGAACATTATGGAAATATTCTTCAAGATATAAGAATTGGTGCATTGGCAAAACATGGTAAACATGCTTCAGAAAGTCGGCTAATAAGGAACTTGTTTACAACTGGAAATACAGCGGCTGAAATAATGTACAATAACCTTGAAAAAAAAGAAATCTATAGTTTGCCTAATGCCTACACTGCAAGAGTGTTCTACATTTAATCAAGAAGTTTTAAAACTGGAAAAACAAGAAATAGTGGAAATTGAGGCTATTGATAAAATTGAACACCAAGGAGTGACTATTCTTCTCACAGAGAAACTACAGTCAAAATTGGATTCTTTGGAAAAGTCTGCATCTAAGACTGCAGGTTTAGAAAAGACTTTACATGTATGTGTAAACTGTCAGGTAATTTTACCGGATAATTTGAATGTAGAAGAAGGTTTAGTAAATGGAGCAATGGGAAAAGTTGTTGATTTTGTAAATTTTCAGAACAGAGATGGAACAGAGGGGCATATTAGCAAGGGCAATATCGCCGCTTTAGCTGCACTTTTTGCCGCTAAAGAGGCGATATTATTATCGCCCTATCAGCAAGCTATCGCTAACAGTTGTTAGCGACAGCTTTCCCGCGAAAGCAAGCGTGTTGGGTGCCACTTTGCATGTCAGCGATATTTATCGCTAATGACATGCAAAGTAGGCGTTCGGGACGACAAGACCAGGAAAACAGCCGCTAACAGGCCTATCGCCTATTAGCAATGAGGCCCTGGCCCCGGTTAGCAACGTTAAAAGTCGCGCTAACCGGGGTCATCGCTGGATTTTTAACACCTGCCCAAAACCTGACTTGTGCATACTTAACATGGGGGGGGTGGATTCTGCTGATACGACCACAGGGTCGTATCAGCAAGGTTTCCCCTGTCCCCCATGCAACATCACTGGTGTTGTAGCGATGTTGGCCCATTTCTCCCGCTATCGCTGGATTATATATCGCCATGGTGCTAACTGTTGCTAATACAGCGTTAGCGTGGCGATATATACCAGCGATAGCAGGCGATAATTATTTTCGCGCTAAGCGCACTCTGCGATGTTTATCGCAGTTTCTTGCTAATATGGCCCAGAATTTTTGAAGATAAAATTTGATCAGATTAAAGAGGTAAGACAGATTGTACATTTTTTGCTTGTAAAATACTTGTACGTTCGCAGAAAACAGTTTCCTTTGTCTTTAGCATATGCAGTAACTATTCATAAATCTCAAGATTTAAGTATAGATAGTGCTTTGGTAAATATTGGAAGTACAGTGCTCAAAGAGGGAATGGCATACATTGCATTGTCTCGAGTAAGCACATTATCTGGTTTGTATTTGATTTATTTTGATGAGAAAAAGGTTAATGCTGATGCAAATTGTGTAAGAGAGTACAATTGTTTAAGAAAACTTTATACTCCTGATTTAGGTGAGTATCCCATATATGAGAAATGTGTAGTGTGTCCAAAACGGAAATATGTCAAACATTCAATTGAGGTTCAAAAAAAGAAAACAATTGAAGAGAATCATGAAGGTGTAAAGAAAATGAAAATGGAAACTGTTGATGACATTGTAGGATATCAGTTGGAAAATAGTTCAGGCATCAACTGCTATGCTAATGTGATTTTGAATGTTGTGTTTTATCTAGAAGAGCTTCATTGTGAAATCATGGGAAATCATGAAAAAAGATTTTGTTCTTTATTATGTCATGTATTTCAACAGTTGGTAACTGACAGAAGTAAAATCAATACTGCTTCTGGTGTTCGACATCTTTTGGATATATGTACTGATTCTTTGACATTTACTCTTAATATACAACAAGATGCACAATAATTTCTAATGCTTATGCTTGGAGTATTAGAACATGAAGGAATACAGATTGAAAACTTATTTGGAGTAAGTTACAGATGGGTTCATAAATGTGAAGAGTGTTCATTTACTTCCAGCACTAAAATAGACACAGAACGATTCATATAATTGACGATAACAGATTGTAAATCAGTACCTTTCAACAAATTAGTAAAAACAGCCAATCAGGATATGAAATGTTTGCATTGTAAATCAGAGATGTTGTCTACATTACATATAGAAAGATCTGGAAAATATCTAATTTTAATGCTACAACGTTGTAGAGCAAATGGAAGAAAATTGGAAACCAAAATAATTTGTTTTGTTGCAAGTCAAATATCTATTTCAGGAAGAACTTTTATAGCAGTAGCTATTATTTTCCATGATGGACCTACTATAACATCTGGACACTATACTGTGTATTTAAAGTGTAATAAAGGATGGACACATTGCAATGATGCCCACTTGGAATTCCAATCTAGGTTGCCTTGCGAATTACCAAATTCATATTTGATATTTTTGAAGCCAAAGTTTTGAATACATTATTCGGCCTATTGGGAAGATGTGAGCACGAATTAACAAATTTATATTGAATTTTTTCAAAGCAAAAGTTTTGAATACATTATTGGCCTATTGGGAAGATGTGAACAGAAAGTAGACAGCATTGAAACAATTACTAGTTAAAAATTAGTGTTTGGATTATTATTTGTGCTAATTGATATTGCATTTGGAAAATTGTGTTTAAAAGCAAATAGTTTACATATTTGTTGTCTATATTGTACCAGATGTAAATGAGAGTGTCATTTTAGCAAATGTGCTTGAGAGAAATAAAACACTTAGGGGGATATTCACAAGAACGTGTGCTAAATATCACCAGAAAATGTTAACGCAACTTTACACATCGAAGTCCATCGCGGGAAGAATAACCCCGTGTTAACGTGGAATTCACAACACGGCAGTACCATGAGATAGTCCCCCGAAAATGCGGTCAATGTCCGCGATACAATCACTGCGACCGTGATAAAAACACAAACTTCAACGCGAAAAAACATGCGATGGGCCAAAGCGCGAAGAGGAAATCAGCGATAAGCAGCGAGAGGCCAGCAAAACCCACTCGTAATGCGGGAAAAAGCACAAGAACAGCATACGGAAAATGCCACCACAAACGAAATCAACTGCGGAGTAGCACGGACGCACCCTGACCGACTGCAGAGGACAACATGAACCCCACAATCCCCACGGAGGAACACCCAGGAATACAGGGCACGTGGAAGGGCAATGAGAAGAGGAAGAGGAAGACGGGGTACAGTCTACAGGAAAACCACATGATCACCACGGATGAGACAGAACACCACCACCAACTGTACGTCACCTCCAATGTGTCATTGGCAACAAAGAGGCAAAGATGGCACACCACCTCGGACCATGTGAATGCCGCCGCATGGCAGAGGAGGATAAATTAAGAGCACAAGAGATGCTGGACTGATGTGAATGGCAAAACCAAGCAGAAACCCGCTGCCAACACGAAAGCAGCAACGCACCCCGGAGGAGGGGGGCCAGCAGAACACCAGGAGCTGAATGACATGGAGAAGATGGTGGCCACATTCACCAGTCTGGAGACGGTGACATGAGTTGGTGATCTGGACATTGCCCAACATGACCCAACATCACATCAACATGGTGCGTAGTGACCTGGGAGTGGGGGGACGGGGGGAGATGGGCACAATGGCACACATGCACAATCAAGCAGGGCATACTGCACACCCACACCCACAATGACCCTGGTTCATGTCCCTGATCCCACGGGAACACTCCAGCACACACACAAACACCAAGTAGTCCCACGAACAGCCTGTGCCCAAGGTGCACCCACCCAACACATCAACAGTCACACAACCAACACATGTCCACGTGCGAACATGCACAATTTATGATTAAAATACACAATTACAAAATCATTAGAAAACAGAAAAGTCGACGCCGCGTTTCGGTGAATCGTAAATATATCACCTTCTTCAGGACAGTTTTCTAAACGATAAAAACATTCAGTTATTAATCATCTCAAGTGTTGCTACTAACAATATTATAAATCTTATTAAAATTCTTATTAAAATTCCAAAAGCATAATTAAATAAGACAAATATATATCATATTTCATCCCAAACTATAATTTCACAACCGAAATAATATTTTGCTAAACTAGACAATCCAGTGTCACATGAAACTTTACACACTATATGGCTTTCCAGTATTTTAATAAATACACATCACAGAGATAAAAACAAAAAAACATACCTAAACAATTAGTATGATGATTAAATTTCAATTTGTAGAAGCGATCTTCTTACAATGAAAAGCTGGAAATATGCCAGTCAGTGAAAACCTCTAGATTGAAGAGAACCAAATTAAATATCAAAGGCAACTCCAAAAATAGGAAAATCTATAAAATACCAGAATGATTATCAATACCTATTAAATAAGAAGCCACGTTGAGGAGATTGTGTGTGTTGTGGCCACCATATAATTCTTCTTCATGAATATCCAAAGGCTCTATAAGAGATATAAAATTTACATTCGGCCTATGATCAAAAATTATTTTTTTAAATTATTTAAAGAATTTTAAAAGAATATATAGAACAATAGGATTACTAAAAAGGTGTTGGGCTCACCAGGTATCGTAGGCATAGATGTGCTGATGGCTGATAAACCGTGATAAAGGCACTATATCTATGCTCCAAACCTTCGCCGTTTGTGATAGTAAGTTTTTATTCGGGCGGAGATATTCTGATTATATCACCGTCTAGGTCATTGGATAAATTTAAAAACCTACGGAAAGAAATACATGTTTCACTACTAAGCCTCAAAGTGCTATTAAGTACTCTATTTTTGTAAAAGTACTGCCAATTTATTTAAAAGCCAGTATTACCTACAAGGGTTCATATTATCGATAATGAATTTATATATACCTTTTTGAGGATCATGACCCAATATTAGAGATCCATGCTTAGATGTTTCTTAATCAACCCTATATCTAATTATCGTAGAGGTTGTAAATACATACACCCCTATAAGAGGGAAGTGTAATAACAACTTATTATCCTGTCTCCTAGACCTAACTATAAATTTACAATAGGTACGATGAAGTCCCAAAGTTAGTATAAAAGCTTAACTACCGCTTACCTAAAAGAGGCAGAATGGCCTCCTCGCCAACAACAACACCACAGCAACTTCCGGGTCAGGATACGCATATGCTCACGACCCGGAGTTTCTGTTATATTGCCGTTGGCGGTCACGTGATATGTGTATACTTATTGTATTAACCGATGTTTCTTGTATAAATGAAAGAAACAACACACTGCATTTATAATCAAATGCTGTATTATGATCCCGAGATCCGAGACAAAAACAAATTTGTTGTTTAAAGATGTTCGTATGAAAGGAACAACCGTAAAAGTGTCGGCCATCTTGGAACGGGTTTAAAGTGAGTAAATGCATACCAAATTGGTTTACATCTCCACAGTATTGCCCTTTCTTAAATACACTAATCAATATGGTTTATCTAAAACCAAAAACATAATAATATATAGTAGATCTAGTAAAATTAGCATATCCACTTAAACATAATTTTATCGGTCATAATGGAGCGGGATTATACAAATAAAACCCAAATTCTCCAAAATGTGATCCAATCAGATATACCTACAACCTAAGTACAATAAATATAATCTGGTTACAACCATCCTTATATTGAGGGAGATATTCTAGATACAGTGGACTGTATTTGAATGCATATCTACTATTGTTCAGAAAAAGCATCTCCTGCGAGGCTAGGACTATTATTTAAATAAGCCTCTCCCAGTCTTCTTTACTATTGAGTCCTTTACTAAAGGTATTAAAACGGGACATGTAAAACTGTTCTCGTTTTTTCCTTTTAAGAGTTAAATCTCCACCTCTAATGTTCAAATGAATTGTTTCTAAACCGCACCCATAGGTAATGGGGCATTAAATAAACAGGGTTGTCTGTTTTCACTGGTATCTCTATATGTGTGGATAAGACAACCCTGTTTATTTAATGCCCCATTACCTATGGGTACGTTTGCATGCAGTGGGTGTAATAATTGTGATAACATCATTAAAGGACCTATGTTGGTACATAATGATGTGACCAAATAGTAGATATGCATTCAAATACAGTCCACTGTATCTAGAATATCTCCCTCAATATAAGGATGGTTGTAACCAGATTATATTTATTGTACTTAGGTTGTAGGTATATCTGATTGGATCACATTTTGGAGAATTTGGGTTTTATTTGTATAATCCCGCTCCATTATGACCGATAAAATTATGTTTAAGTGGATATGCTAATTTTACTAGATCTACTATATATTATTATGTTTTTGGTTTTAGATAAACCATATTGATTAGTGTATTTAAGAAAGGGCAATACTGTGGAGATGTAAACCAATTTGGTATGCATTTACTCACTTTAAACCTGTTCCAAGATGGCCGACACTTTTACGGTTGTTCCTTTCATACGAACATCTTTAAACAACAAATTTGTTTTTGTCTCGGATCTCGGGATCATAATACAGCATTTGATTATAAATGCAGTGTGTTGTTTCTTTCATTTATACAAGAAACATCGGTTAATACAATAAGTATACACATATCACGTGACCGCCAACGGCAATATAAAAGAAACTCCGGGTCGTGAGCATATGCGTATCCTGACCCGGAAGTTGCTGTGGTGTTGTTGTTGGCGAGGAGGCCATTCTGCCTCTTTTAGGTAAGCGGTAGTTAAGCTTTTATACTAACTTTGGGACTTCATCGTACCTATTGTAAATTTATAGTTAGGTCTAGGAGACAGGATAATAAGTTGTTATTACACTTCCCCTCTTATAGGGGTGTATGTATTTACAACCTCTACGATAATTAGATATAGGGTTGATTAAGAAACATCTAAGCATGGATCTCTAATATTGGGTCATGATCCTCAAAAAGGTATATATAAATTCATTATCGATAATATGAAACCTTTTAGGTAATACTGGCTTTTAAATAAATTGGCAGTACTTTTACAAAAATAGAGTACTTAATAGCACTTTGAGGCTTAGTAGTGAAACATGTATTTCTTTCCGTAGGTTTTTAAATTTATCCAATGACCTAGACGGTGATATAATCAGAATATCTCCGCCCGAATAAAAACTTACTATCACAAACGGCGAAGGTTTGGAGCATAGATATAGTGCCTTTATCACGGTTTATCAGCCATCGGCACATCTATGCCTGCGATACCTGGTGAGCCCAACACCTTTTTAGTAATCCTATTGTTCTATATATTCTTTTAAAATTCTTTAAATAATTTAAAAAAAAAATTTGTGATCATAGGCCGAATGTAAATTTTATATCTTTTATAGAGCCTTTGGATATTCATGAAGAAGAATTATATGGTGGCCACAACACACACAATCTCCTCAACGTGGCTTCTTATTTAATAGGTATTAATAATCATTCTGGTATTTTATAGATTTTCCTATTTTTGGAGTTGCCTTTGATATTTAATTTGGTTCTCTTCAATCTAGAGGTTTTCACTGACTGGCATATTTCCAGCTTTTCATTGTAAGAAGATCGCTTCTACAAATTGAAATTTAATCATCATACTAATTGTTTAGGTATGTTTTTTTGTTTTTATCTCTGTGATGTGTATTTATTAAAATACTGGAAAGCCATATAGTGTGTAAAGTTTCATGTGACACTGGATTGTCTAGTTTAGCAAAATATTATTTCGGTTGTGAAATTATAGTTTGGGATGAAATATGATATATATTTGTCTTATTTAATTATGCTTTTGGAATTTTAATAAGAATTTTAATAAGATTTATAATATTGTTAGTAGCAACACCTGAGATAATTAATAACTGAATGTTTTTATCGTTTAGAAAACTGTCCTGAAGAAGGTGATATATTTACGATTCACCGAAACGCGGCGTCGACTTTTCTGTTTTTTAATGATTTTGTAATTGTGTATTTTAATCATACATTGTGCTTTTTTAATCTTTGTATGGTGTATTATGGTTTTAATTGCATATCTGTATTGAATAAATCTTATATTGATTTTACATTTAGTTGGTTATTCATTCTCAGTGTTGCGCTGATTATATGTTGTTTAATTAATTGTATAAATATATGTTGTTTAAATTAATTGTATAAATATATGGTCCTTTGAGCCTTTTTTAGACACTGACTTTGCGTATAAACATATAAGTACTACAGAGATTTATGTAGGGACTTTTTATGTTTCTATTTATACTTACCCTGTCCCTACTATAAATATTAGGGTACCTCCCTTTTTTGTTTCTTACACGTGCGAACATGCACATACGTCAGCCACACTGACAATGCAAGAGACACCACATGACCAGTAGCTTGGCTGCAGTCCTAACATCACGGCAATGTACACGGCACGACACTGAGGTGGCTGAGTGCGGGCAACACCCGAAAAGGAACAGGTCACATTCGGACACAACAACCTGCACAAACAACCCCTGACGTCAACGACACATCTGCGGACAAATCAGGCCCAAGAGTACCAACTCGATAAAGAGCACGAGTTACCCAAGTCTGCAACATCTCAGCACCCTGGAAGCACAGAACTGACAGGCACACCGCATGAAAGGGATCAGTGGCAGACAAATCAGAGCCGCAGGAGCGAATCACCCACCGTGCAGCATACGCACATAAGTATAAGTGCACCTCGACATTGAGAACATCCCGGTACAAACAGCAACACCTCCACAACAGAACACAGGACACAACTGGTGCCGCAAATGTGCACAACATGGCAAATCACATCTGGCACAGCAGGAAACTGTGACATGAGAATGTACAAGTACAACCTGTAACCTGCAAATATGTTTTATTCACAGATGCTGTGCTTGTGGACAGTTTGTACTGTCCCATGATTGCCAGGGACGGCCACAATGTGACGTTCTCATGAGAAGAAATTGTTAATGATGGTGTTCCTACTGGGCCTGGGTGGTAAATTCCGTTCCGCTCGCGGAATTTTCGGAATTTGGGTAATTTTGCGTTCCGCGGAGAACACGGAATTACCAAAAATTCCACGATCCGCGGCTTCTCGGAATTTTTTGCTTGTTCGCGCTTTCAAAATGCGTGTTTGCGAGATATTTCTCCCCGAGCACGCAAACAGCGTTCGCACTACTGTTGCACTCATCCATTCCCTCAAACACTACCCATGCACTCATCCATGCACTCAGGCACTACCCATGCACTCCTCCAATCACCCAGGCACTACCCCTGCACTCATGCAATGAGCCAGGCACTACTCATGCACTCATGCAATCACTCAGACACTACTGTTGCACTCATCCATTCTCTCAGACACTATCTATGCACTCATCCAATGACTTTGGCATTACTGTTGCACTCATCCATTCACTCAGGCACTACCCATGCACTCCTCCAATCACCCAGGCAGTACTCCTGTACTGATGCAATCACCCAAGCACTACTCCTGCACTAATGCAATCACTCAGGCACTACTGTTGCACTCATCCTTTCCCTCAAACACTACCCATGCACTCATCCATGCATTCTGGCTCTACCCATGCACTGCTCCAATCACCTAGGCAGTACCCCTGCACTCATGCAATCACCCAGGCGCTACCTATGCACTCATACAATCACTCAGGCACTACTGTTGCACTCATCCATTCCCTCAAACACTACCCATGCACTCATCCATACACTCAGGCACTACCCATATACTGCTCCAATCACCCAGGAACTACCCCTGCACTCATGCAATGAGCCAGACACTACCCATGCACTCATGCAGTCACTTAGGCACTACTGTTACACTCATCCATTCTCTCAGACACTATCCATGCACTCATCCAGTGACCCAGGCATTACTGTTGCACTCATTCATTCACTCAGGCAGTACTCATGCATTCATACAATGACTCAGACATGAATTACCCTTGGAGTAATTCAAACAACACATACAAGTTTGTCTATTTTTTACCAAATAGGCGGTTCTAAATAGAGCCATTTTTTTCTTTTTTTCTTTTTAATTTTTTTTGTGTTTTTTAACTCTTTTGGTTTTTTTTTGGTGTTTTTTTAACAAAAAATTGAAAAAAACAAGGAAATGAACTGAAATAACTTTTCAAAATATTTTGCATTTAGAAAGTCATTGCAAAAACAAGCAAAAAATTAACATTGATGGTTCTTTGCAGCGACAACAACAGCTGCAACAGATTGCTCGCCTGTACAAAGAAGTTTCTTGCACTTTATGTAGTGCTGTTCCAGTCCTGCAAACTCTGGAACAATTAGTGAAGTTTGTGTGGATGCAGTGGATCCTGCAGAAGTACTAGGTCCTGTGACCTCATCATCTTACTGTGTATCTTGTATTTGGCGACAATGTTGTTCTCGTGCAAGATGGTTTGGGTGCATGGTCTGAAGATGCTTCATCATGGATGAAGTCCCGCAAGAATACTTTTTCTCAGATCCCCGAGATAAAACTTTGTCACACCCAGTGCAGGTGACCTTCCATGCATTTACCTTCTTCTCTGCTGGTGGTATTTAGAAGAAAGCCACCACAATACTTTATTTTCTTTTCTTAATTGGTTCTTCCAGCTCCTCTTCAGGAATATCGTGTGGTGGATTTTGAGATGCCATTTCCTCAGTTGAAAAAAAACCCACCAAAAAATCAAATAAAGAGGCACAGAAAACACAAGAGGTGTTTCTTGTAAAGGTGCTCCGGGAAGAATGAAAAAATTGGGTGGGGTCCTGCAAGTACTAGAATAGAAAGCTTCTTAATAAATGAAATGCTTTCTTTTGAAGTCACCTAGGAGTCGTGTACCGGACGCATAATCAACGTGCCCCAGACGTGAATACCGAAAAATATATTTAACAATAATATATCTTTATTCCAGTTATAAATCTAGTAAATTTACAAATTTGAATGCAAATCTCTTGGTATAATATATATTATAAAGTTATATATATATATATATACTTTTAAAACAAAATAATTTTCGCTGGATTTGCGTACCTATTGCGCACCCGGAAATACGTTCTTGAGGGTACGCGGACCGTCGCAGCTCCCGTAACTTCATTATAAGAATTAAAATATTCAAATTATTTATGTTAATATCATTTTTATAACTCTATCAATAAAGCATATACGATTGATTTAAAAAATATATAGTATATAACATGTATTTAAATTGTTTAAAAATGAAAAATAGGAACCGCGCGCCCATTGCACACCGTACGTGCATCCTACATGACTTAACAAATATGGCGGCAGCATGCTTGGATTCACGCACCCACCATGACCAGTACGCGATCGGTACGCGAATCTCACCGTTTTAAGAAAAAAAATATATATATGTAAAAATATATTTTAAAAAGGATAAAAAAATTACATTACCTTTATGAATGCTAAAAAATTTAGAACAAGCGTTTTTAATACGTAATATAACTTTCACACACTGCAATTCTTCAGAAATTGTTGAACATATAGTGCCATTATTGTTCCACTGTAAAAATTTCAGAACAAGTTACAAAACCTTATATTTTCACTGAAAAAAAACAGGTTTTAGGGACATTATACTTGGAAATTAGCATTTAAAAAACCTTTGAAATTCACTGAAAAAACCACAGGTTTTATGTTTGTTATGGTTAGGAATTAGCATTTAAAAAACCTTAGAAATTCACTGAAAAAACCATAGGTTTCAGGGTCGTTATAGTTAGGATTTAGCATTTAAAAAACCTTAAAAATTCACTGAAAAAAGCCACAGGTTTTAGGGACGTTATAGTAGGTTGACATTTCACTCATACAAAACCAGAGACATTCGGCCATTATAGTTAGCCGAGCTGACTATAACTCGCGACCCGCAATGCACTGCTGATGATGTCACGTATTACATCACTCCTGACATGGTCAGTGACATCACTGATGACATCTCAAATGACATCACTGATGACATCACTGATGACATCATCCACGTAATATCTGATGCACCTCCTCACACCCTAATATAACCTTTCATACACCTACTCTAAAATACAGACTACCATTCTAGGAAACCATGGACACACCAATTCCAGTTAGTACATACCCACTCACTGAGTCAAAGGTCTACATACACATCCACTCACTAACCCATTCAGTCACTCATACACGGAGTCACTCATCAATATAGCCACTGATATTTGCACTCATACACCCATACAAACATACCACCACTCACCCATAGAGTTACTCACACACCTAGTCAGTCATGCAAAGAATCAATCACACTCCCATTTACTCACCTATACAGTTATACACACACCACCACACTTATTCATACAGATACTAACACATACTTACACTCTTCTACAATCACTGACACAAGCACACACTCATCCATACAGCCACTCTCACAATCATTCACTCTCACAAATAGTCACTTATATATGCCAACACTCACATATACTGCCTTTCATATATGTAGTTTCTCACACATGTACCAGTGAGACATCCATTCACTCACCAACACAGCCATACCCATACTCACCCACCCATACAGCCCCTTGCAAACGCATTTATGAACCCATATACCCAGTGAATCATCCACTCACACTTCCATGCAGGGAATCACACCCCCCACCCACCCACCCACACAGACACTCAGGCACCCATACAGGTACTCAGACAACCAATCATAAACCCATATAGACACTCACGTAGCTACTCAGCAACGCATGCAGCCACTTACACACCAACTGACAGACAGATACAGACATTCACACAGATTAGTCATTCATCCATGCATTCATTAAGACACATTTAATCACTCACTTATGCAGTCAGTCACCCACCCACTAAATCATCCATTGAGACACTCATATACCCACTCATTCTTCAAAACACCTTGGCATATATATATACAACATACTTACACTTTTTAGAAACACACAGTCACTGGATGATGTCATCAGTGATGTCATTTGAGATGTCAACAGTGATGTCACTGACCATGTCATGAGTGATGTAATATGTGACGTCATTAGCAGTGCATTGCTGGGGCATCAGTTATAGTTAGCTCAACTAACTATAACGGCTGAATTTCTCTGGTTTTGTACGCGTGAAATGTCAGCCTAACTATAACGTCCCTAAAACCTGTGTTTCTTTCTGTGAATATATATATATATATATATATATATATTTATATATATATATATATATACATATATATGACCTACTGGCGATAGCCAGTAGGTAGTTATAGTTAGAATCAAAGTTTCCATAGGAAAAGCGGTTTTTGTTTTGCCAATAACTTTGGCGCTGCTTGACGGTGTTTGGGGCCAAGTCCTTCTCCTGTATTCTCCAATATGTCCCACACACCAGGTTTGCTAAGAGATCTTAGGAGGCCATGCCCCCTTTCTACACCACTCTGCAAACGCTGCTAGTGGTGCACTACTGGTTGGGCAACAAAGTCCACTTTACTCCTGAGGGACCTTGGGGCCCAAGAAGCCCTCCTGGTACCTCCTGTAAGTCCTACACAGTGGGATTCCTGAGAGCTGGTCAGAGTCCCAGCCCCCTTTCTCTACCAGTCTGCAAATGCAACTACTACTTACAAAATCATAGAAATTTACTGAAAAAAACAAAGGTTACAGGGTTGTTATAGTTAGGAATTAGTATTTAAAAACTCCTTAGAAATTCACTGAAAATAACAAAGGTTACACAGACGTTATAGTTAGGCTCAGGTTTCACTCGTACAAAACCAGAGAAATTCAGCAGTTATAGTTAGCTGAGCTAACTATAAATCGCACCCCCGAAATGCACTGCTTATGACCTCACATATTACATCACTCATGGCATGGTCAGTGACATCACTGATGACATCACTGATGACATCTCAAATGGCATCAATTATGACATCACTTATGACATCACTGATGACATCATCCACAGTTTCTCAGTTTTGTACGAGTGAAATGTCAGCCTAACTATAACGTCCCTGTAACCTTTATTTTTCTCAGTGAATTTCTAAGGTTTTTTAAATTGTATTTCCTAACTATAATGACCCTGTAACATTTGTTTTTTTCAGTTAATTTCGAAGGTTTTTTTAGCTAGCATCTGTGCTTTCACAGTGGTGTAGAAAGGAGCTGGGCCTCCGACCAGTTCTCAGGAATCCCACTTTTTAAGACCTATAGAAGGTACCAGGAGGGCTTATTGGGTCCCCAGGTCCCTCAGGAGTAAAGTGGACTTCATGCCCAAACCAGTAGTATACCACGAACCGCGTTTTCAGAGTGGTGGAGAAAGGGTGGCGTGGACTCCGAAGACCTCTTAGCAATCCTGCCGTGTGGGACTTACTGGAAATAACAGGAGAGGTAATTGGGGCCAACCACCCCTCCTGTTACCTCCAGTAAGTCTCACTCAGCAGAATAGCTCAGACCTGGTGGGAGGCCACACCCCTTTTCTTCACCACTCTACAAAGGGGCATCCTGGTGCACTACTAGTAGGGGGATGATGTCCTCTTGGCTATTGAGGGTCCTTGGTGGCCAACTAGCACACCTGTTACCTCCAGTAAGACCCACACAGCTGCAGAGACTTATATGGGCTAGGATTAAGGTTGATACATCTTGAACATGTTTTAAACCTCACTTATCTCTACCAGTTTCCTTAGAGAGTTAGATCTCGCAATGCCTCAATGAGTGTGTCAGTGCCTTTTAGGGGACAAGATGACACATGTAAAGAAGCCGAAAGGTGGTATACTCCATCTGTTTAACTTCATGCTCCCCAAATGTGCGTAGTAGAAGCTGCAGGCATCATTTGCTGTTCATTATACAAGGCAACCACATATAAAGCTATGTGTTCAAGTGCTTCCGTGACTTCTGCCTAGCTAAGAGATCTGCGGTTGTGGGACTGAAGGCTGAAGTAACTCTAACAAAATTTGTGCTGGGGGAATATAGACTGTATAGTTTTTAAGTTAGGGTCATCAGCTGCACCACATGTGCCAGATTACACATAGAAGTGCAGAAATATCTGAGGCATGGTAGCAGTCAGATATTCAAATTTGACGGAGTACACTTTCAGTTTAAAGCACGCACCTCACTAAAGGCCAGATGTACGACGGGATTTTGCATGCGCAAACGGGTTTGCGACCCATTTGCGCATGCAAAAATCCTGTGCGCCATATACCAACACTATTTTGCGAGTCGCAAATAAATTGCGACTTGCAAACTAGTGTTTAGCGACTCGCTATTAGGAAAGGGCATTCCCTTCCTAATAGCAACCCCACAAGCCATATATGAATGTTTTGCAATTGCGGTCGCAAAATACTCGCAATTTACCACCCTCTTCCCTTTTGCAAATGCAGGGGAAAATATTTTTTAGGGGCAGGCAGTGGTCCCTGGGACCACTACCTGCCCTTAATAATGAAACTAAAACATTTTTATTTTTTATTTTTAAATGCATTTCATTTTCCTTTAAGGAAAACAGGTTGTATTTAAAAAAAAAACTGCTTTATTTAAAAGCAGTCTCAGACATGGAGGTCTGCTGAGCCCAGCAGGCCACCATACCTGGGAGTGCCAGCCATTCTCAATGGGGTCGAAAATTGCGAGTGCCTCAAGAATATTGATGAGGCATGCAATTTGCGACCCTATTGAGAATCGCAAACAGTGTCTATGACACTGTCGTACATGTCATTTTTTCAAGTCGCAAATTGCAACTTGCAATTGAGCGCAATTTGCGACTCGCAAAATAACATGGTCGTACATCTGGCCCTAAGTGCGGACTGGTTGCTGTGTATCTTTGCAGAGAGTTATATGGTCTAGGATTCCGGTTAATATATGTGGCAACATCTTTTAAAGCTCACTTTTATTTACCAGTTTCATTAGAGAGGCAGAGCTTGCAATGCGAGGCCTAAGCGAAAATGAGGGGACGACTCCTGTAATGCCACTCTTGTGAGTCTCAGCATCTTTCTAGAAACCTCAATGAGTGTGTCAGTGCCTTTTAGGGGTGATATGACAAATATAAAATAAGCTTTGAGTGCTAGATTACCTCTGTTTCACACCAAATGCTCCCAAAATGTGTGTAGTTGAAGCTGTATGGATCACTTTTGCCTCATTATACAGGGCAACCAGGTATGAAGATGGATGTTCAAGTGCTTCCGTGACACTTGTCTAATTAACAGATCACTACTTTTGGAACTGACTGCTGACGTAGCTGTGATAAAATTTGTACAGGGTTATAATAGACTGTATAGTTTTTAAGTTAGGGTCATGAGCTGCACCACACGTGTCAGACTAAACGTAGAAATGAAGATATACCTAACACATGGTTGCAGTCAGACATTCAAATTTGACACAGTACACTTTCACTTTATAGCACAACACCTCACTATGTATGATATACTTGCAGTGCACCATTGCAGAGACTTATTTTGACTAGGATAAAGGTTAATACATCTAGCAACATGTTTTAAAGCTCACTTTTCTCTACCACTTTCATTTGAGAGGCAGAGGTCCAATGCCAAGCCTAACCCAAAATGAAAGTCCAACTCCTGTCATGCCACTCTTGTCAGTGTGATCATCTTTCTAGATACCTCAATGAGTGTGTCACTGCCTTTTTAGGGGCAAGATGACACATGTAAAGAAGCCTTTAGGTATACTAGATTACCTCTGTTTCACATTGCATGCTCTGTAAATGTGTGTAGTTGAAGGTGCACGGATCACTTTCTGCTTATCATACAGAGCAGCCTGGTATGAAGCTGTGTGTTCAAGTGCTCTCGTGACAACTGTTTAACTGATCAGTGCTTTTGGTAATGAATACTGACGTAGCTGTGACAAAATGTGTGCAGGGGTATAGTTTTTAATTTAGTGTCGTCAGCTGCACCACACGTGTCAGACTGAATATAGAACTGCAGACATACCTAACACATGATAGCAATCAGACTTTCAAATTTGAGACGGTGTGCCTTCATTTTAAAGCACACACTTCACTACCTATAGCATACGTGCAGTGTACCTTTGCAGAGACTTATATGGACTAGGATACAGGTTAATACATGTGGCAACATCTTTTAAACCTCACTTTTCTCCACCAGTTTTATTAGAGATGTAGAGCTCACAATGCCAGGCCTATAACAAAATAAAAGGCCAACTTCTGTCGTTCCACTCTTTGAGTGCCAGAATCTTTCTAGAGACCTCAATGAGTTTGTCAGTGCCATTTTAGGAGCAAGATGACACACGTAAACAAGCCTATAGTTAGTAGATTATCTCTGTTTCACACTGCATGCTCTCTAAATGTGTGTAGTAGAAGCTGCATGGATCACTTTCTGCTCATTATACAGGCAGCCGGGTCTGAAGATGTGTGTTCAAGTGGTTCCGTGATACCTGCCTAGCTAAGTCATGTGTACTGCTGGGTCTGAATGCAGAAGTAACTTTGACAAGATTTGTGCAGAAGTATAATAGACTTTATACTTTTTAAGTTAGCGTCATCAGCTGCACCACTGATGTCAGGCTACAAGTAGAAATGTAGACATATCCGAGGCATGGTAGCAGTCAGAGGTTCAATCTTGACATAGTATGCTTTCGTTATAAACCACACACATCACTATTTACTGACTAGTTGCAGTGTATCTTTGCAGATAGTTAAATGAAAGGCCGACTCCTGAATGTCTGAAAAGTTTCAGGCGCTCCGTCCATCATCACTTTATGTTTGCTTTGTTTGCCCTAAGTTGGCAGGGTATGCCCAGACGTGGGTCCCTTGCTCACTTTGCCACTGGATTCTAGCTAGCCTGGCTGATGAGGGGGGTTACCCCAAAACCGGTCCCAGGATGCTTGTTTTCGGTCCAGGGGAGACCTCGCCTGGCAGTTCGGGCTGGACTGTTCCCATGAGGCACAGGGTCAACACAGATTTGCATATAGCCGGGTCTGAACTGGGGTGGCGAAGTGAGCTAAAGAACGATGATGGATTAAACCCAGATCTGTGACCGGCCAGTGAGTGTCTGAAAGGTTTCAGCGCTCCGTCCATCATCCCTTTGTTTATGCTTTGTTTCCACTTGTGAGTCTCAGCATCTTTCTGAAGACCTCAATGAGTGTGTGAGTGCCTTTTAAGGGTGACATGACATATATAAAATATCCTTTAGGTACTAGATTACCTCTGTTTCACACCGCATGCTCTCCAAATGAGTGTAGTTGAAGCTGTATGGATCACTTTCTCCTCATTATACAGGGCAGTCAGGTATGAAGATGTGAATCCTGCAAAGCAAAGAGATCTGTGCTTCTTAAACAGACTGCTGACGTAGCTCTGACAAGATTTGTGCATGGGTATGAAAGACTGTATAGTTTTTAAGTTAGGGTGATCAACTACACCACACATGTCAGACTAACCGTAGAAGTGCAGACATACCTGATGCATTTTTTAACTTTACAAACATTATCTATGTATACACACACAATTGGACAGTTCCACATCCACAAATAAAGTCAACATATTTCCATTACACACAACATAATTCAACAAGAAACCACATAACACAAATCAACAACACAATTACATAAAACACAACAGACATACAAGCCACACCACATATTTCAACATAGCACCACAAAATTACAACAGCACACCACATCATAAAACTCCAATACATAACACTCCACAACACAAAATACCATACCACATAATTACTCTCCATAACACACAATCCCACTCTACATAATTTCTATACACTAAATACCACAACATTTTTATCCACATAATTCAACTGCACAACATACCACATAATTCCATTACACACCACATACAACCACTCCACTCCAAAACACATAAAGAAAAAACAATTACATTTCTGACACCAATAGCTCTAACTCTCGCAAATGCAAGACCTATTGCATTGCAAATGCTTGTTTAACTAGTAGTCGCGTTTGCAGAGTGGTGGAGAAAGGGGGCTGGGCCTCTGACCAGCTCCCAAGAATCCCGCTGAGTAGGAATTACAGGAGGTACCAGGAGGGGTTTTTGGCCCCACGGTCCCTCAGAAGTACAGTGGACGTAATCCTCCAACCAGTTGTGCACCACGAGCCGTGTTTGCAGAGTGGTGGAGAAAGGGGGAGAGGCCTCTGAAGACCTCTTAGCAATCCTGCTGTGTGGGATTTATTGGAGATAACAGGAGGGGTAGTAGGCCCCCAAGGACATCCTTAGGGGCCAACTAGGACTTCTATTACCTCCAGTAGGTCCCACAGCAGGATTGCTGAGACCTGATAGCAGGCCACGACCCCTTTCATCATCACTCTGCAAATGCACCTCCTAGTGCACTACTAGTAGGGGAATGAAGTCCCCTTGGCTATTGAGGGTCTGTGGGAGCCAACTACCACTCCTTTTACCTCCAGCAAGTCCCACACAGTGTGCTTGCTGAGAGGTATTTGGTGGCCATGCCCCCTTTCTCCTCCACTCTGTAAATGTGCCTCCTGGCACACTACTAATTGGGGAATGAAGTCCCCTTGGCTCTTGAGTGTCCTCGGGGGCCAACTAGCCCTCCAGCTAACTCCAGTAAGGCTCAAACAGTTTGATTGCTGAGAGGTGGTCAGAGGTCATGCCCCCTTTCTTCACCACTCTGCAAATTAGCCTCCTGGCATCTTTTTAGGAAGGGGGCTGCATGGCTCCCCTTCCCTTGACCCTTTTGTGCCCTGGGGACCCGATCCCCTGGGGCCTGACCCATTTTTTATGTTTTATTTAAATTAAATAAAACATAACGGGAAGGGGGCCACGCGAGCCCCCTCCCGGGCTATTTTTGGCTCCGGGCCCCCATCCCACTTGGCCAGGCCTCTTCATTGGGGACCACGGGGGGAGACTGAAGGCACTGACAGTCCTGGCTGGCTCCCGCCTCCTGCGGGAGCCAGCATTGCTTTTCACACCCATGCAGCTCCCTGGGTGTAAAAAGCAAAGTGTGCTCCACTTGAACAAGCGTGAGCAAAATGCTCTCGCTTATTCAAAGAGGAGCACACTGTTTGCTATGGCATAGCAGGAGCAGTGCTCCAGCCATGCCATAGCAAACTGTAATGTCCCAGGGGTGGGCACCCCAGGACATTGCTGGAACCGGCCCTGGGTCCCCAGGGCCATATAGGGCTCCTGGAGAATGGCCAGGCGGCTCCCCTCTTTTGATCGCATTTGCCCCGGGGAGGTGGTGGTCCCTGGGGCTGGGGGTCCGCAACAGACCCCTTTAGTGATTGCATTTGTGCCCCGGGGAGGTTCCAGTCCCTGGGATACGGGGGGTCTGCGAGGCCCCCCAACATAATTTGCATTAGTCCCGGAGAGGTGGCAGTCCCCGGGACAGGGGGGTCCGCAGGGCCCCCCCTATTTGTTTTAATGAGCCCCCATGGATGTTGCAGTCCCCAGGGCTGGATGGTCCCCCCAATATAATTGGAAATAGCCCCGGGGAGGTGGCAGCCCCTGGGGCCGCGGGCGGGCCCATAAAAAATGAAAAGTGCCCCGGGGACGTGGAGGTAGCCCTAGGACTGGGGCCCTCGCCGCCCCCCTCCTACATACATTTAATGCCCTCAGGACCTGGCCCACCCGGGGTTCCTCGTTTGCTTTTTTTTTTTTTTAAAGAATTGCTGTGAATATCCTGAATTTGCAGCAAATTTTGTTTTAAAAAAAAATGGTTTTATGCCTTGGTGGAGTCCCAGGGGGACCCCAAGACCATGGCTTTGGGGCCAGGGTATTCCTACCATGCCCCCTTTTCTATATTTTCACTTTTTTGGGGGACTCTGCTTTAATTTAAGCCGAATCCCAAGATGGCTGCCAATAGTTTTGAGTAAGCAGTTAGGACGTTCAACCTAGTTGAAGTGTTGGCAGCCAATCAAAGCTGTGCATTTCCCTGCACGAGCTCTCTTTGTTCGCGAAGACTTCATGACCAGAGATATCACTATAATTTTAAACTTAAATTTCTCAAAAACTACTGAATGGATTTACACCAAAAAACAAAAGGCACTTCCTTGAACCAACGTCTACCTCCCTACCTTATTTGGTGTAAGTCCATTCAGCGGTTCAGGTTGTAGATGTGGCTAAAGATTCCTTCAGGAATTAACTTTACAAACGCACACTTATTTCGCGCTCCAAATTCTTGGCCCCACTGCACGGATCACCCCCAAACTTTCCGTAACGATAGAACCCACTTTGACACTTTTTGGGGGAAATTTCCTGAAGACTGGTCAAACTACGCTAAAGTTATAGCCAAGTCAAAAAATGCTTTTCCTATGGAAATTAGGTCCTATCTATAACTACCTACTGGCGACCGCCAGTAGGTTATATATATGTATATATCCAGCAGCATATATTGGGATAGAGGAGGGTGTCCACAACGCACAAATGCTGACACCAAGTATATGTACTGGACCCTCAGAACAACTCTTCAGTACACTCCTGGACCTGTGAAAGACTCAGAAAAAGGAATACACCGCTGCCCTGCTGCAAGAAGGACTACCCTGCTGCTGGAAGCAATGCCCTGCTGCTGGAAGGAATGCCCTGCTGCTGAAAGGATGGCCCTGCTACCTTGTACCCTGAGGAAGGAAGACTGGGCCTGCTACTGGAACCCAGGAACACCAGAGTGACACCAAGGGCTAGTTGGCTGTCCTTGTGTGTGCGCTACAGGGACATAAATTACTCCTGATGCCTTGACCCCTGGTCCACTCTGCAGGAGTGAGTCCTAACCCCCCAAGTGGTGCCCCCCCAGGTCCTGGTCCCTTGGGAGTGGTGTTGGTGGTACTTCCCCAAAAGATTGGATGCAGAACATTTTTTCGGACAAAAGTGCCTGGAAAAAAAACAGAACACCGCGACCTACATGCCAGCCAGTCGATACACCCAAGGTGCATCACCAATCGGCCTAACTTTGTCACACTATGTTTTTCTCAACATCAGGAAATCCTTTTCAGTGGGACCTCTCAGCAATGGTATCCGGCCTTAGCAGCCCTCTTCGGCTACATCCTGCAGAGTTGTCCCACTGGGGAATTTCAACTTCTAAAAAGTCTGAAGATAAAATTGTTCACTGTGACCTCGTCCAGCGTCTCCCTTCTGATTACACCTCCTCCTCACACCCTGCCTGCTGGCTGGCCCCATTAAAGACTCTACTTTCTCTAAGAACTTTGCTGAGAATTTTCAGAAGGTAATCCCAGACCCGGCTCAATTCACCTCTCATATGCGACCCATGCTCCTTCGCGGTTGACCTTAACTTTTGATTTTGACCCGTTCTCACGCGACTATATACCCGCCATTGTCACTTTAAACCTTTAGGAGCCAGATTTCACTAAAAACTTTTTTAAAAATCATCACTCTGATTGAATTTAATGTGTTTTGGTGTCATTTTATCTGTTACAATTTACTACATTTTTCTAGATTGGTTTGGGATTTTTCCTGTGTTGTGTTTTTACTTTATTACTGTTTGTGTGCTGCATAAATACTTTGCATTTTGCCTCTAAGTTAAGCCCAGCATCTTTTGTGCCAAGCTTCCAGCGGGTTGAGCATGGGTCAATTTAGTAACTTTTGTGGTTGATTCACCCTGACAAGGATTGTGGTTGTAACCTGAACTGGTCTTCATCCCCCTCAGCCAATAACTCAATTGCTTACATTGGCATTTACTACAATGCATTTCACTGGGGCCCAAGCTCCTGGGTCCTGGAATATCCATCACAACAGGCCCCTTTTAGGCTCCTCAACATGCCCCTGTAGATCAGGGTGTGCTTGCCCTATTTCCTTATTTTTTTTAAATTCAGTTTCAGGATGCTTAGACCCTGTCCCTGAGTCCTGTAATGGATACCACAACATATTATCCAGCTTGTGACCAACCAATCAGGATTAGCTAGTCCACTTTGAACTGGACAACAGTCCACGTCTTGCTAACTTTCTTAAGGACACGAACTCCTTTATTACCAACTGAAGGACCTTTTTGAAAAGTAAAATTTTTGACTACTACTGTAAGGATTTACACCAAATGAAGGAAAGCTCACTGAGTAAAGTTCTATTTTGGTGAAAATTTGGTGTATTTGGGGTAAGCCATTTTTCTGTATCAAACAGAAGTTAATTCCAATCAGAATTAAAAAAGAAAATCTGTGTTTTTGGATCCCTCCTCCCTTTTTTCTTGGCTTCTGCTTGACAGATCAGTGAAAAACGTTCCATAACAGAGCCAATGTAGATGAATTTTGTTTTTTCAAAGTTTTGTGCACATGCGTTGATCAGCAACAAAGGTATTAAGAAAACAAGGGAAACTCTGACCGAACTATAACTACTCCGTCGCTATATACATTACGAATACCTTAGTGCAAACCATATAACAATATAATATCTACTGATAGATAGAATTCTTATTGAATGGTATTTTATATTGTCTGTATTAACAAAGTATATCAGTTCACCCGATGTCCTATTTTGTGAATACAAGTGTTCCCCTCCCAAATATTATTCTAGCAAACAAGTGAATTACCGATGTACCTTCAATGAAGGTAAAGCAAAACACGTTTCACATGAATATAACAATTCAAGGATTTTTGTGCGTAATGTATTCATTCTTTATTACTAAGCATAGGAAGATTTTAAAAGCGCATTCAACTTCCTAATCTAGGCACTCGGTTCAAGGAGCTAAATCTTCTTCTTTCTATTTACTGGTCAATTAGGGGTGCGATCTATTCGTGCTTATTGTTCTAATAACTTGGATCATGCCTAAAGCTATCATTCATTTAATTATATTAACTAATCACTGTAGAGGCTCGTTCATTAATGTTTTTCAGTAGAATTGTGATCTTAGTGGCACGGACTTATTTGTTCTCTTACATCACCTAGCAACCAGTTGAGACCCCAAGCATTTCAAGATATTGCGTTTTGCTTGTGCTCTGCATTTGATTCAAGGATCCATTGACATAGCCAGGGTTTGTATTTGATTTTAAGCTTGAATTTTTCTTTTAGTATTTAGAACATTTTGCACTCACTCTGCTTGGTTTCTATTATTTTGAGTGCTGGTTAGTTCAACCTATTTTTTTTTATGATGTCGAACATATAAAGACACATTACTAATGCATTGTATTGTAGAATTATACATCATCTCCTGTCCCTGACGAGGTTGAGTGGTGCTTCGAAGTGGACGAGTAAGAGGCGTCTATGTTCGTTGATCTTGGTTGGTAGAACGTGGATTAATAGAGTGGCCTAAAAGGGAAGACTTTGATGCTGTCCTTGTATTTTGGATCAGTTCCACAAAAATGGGACCCACATTTGTTGTCGTGCGGTAACATGAAATGAAGGGAAGAAATGTGCGGCAGACATTCATTTTCTGCATAGGTTTGAATAAGCAGTTAGGACGTTCAGTGACTATGGTTGTATGTATGTAGGCTTACAGAGCTGATTATGAGAAAAAGTCTTGTGCAAGAGATCTGGGGGCATATTCACAAGAACGTGTGATAACCACCGCAAATTTAGCTTTACGCAACTTTGCATATCGCAGTCCATTGCGGGAAATTAACGCCTTGTTAACCAAGTATTCACAACACGGTGGCCCCATGCGATACTCCCCAGATAACGTGCCAACTGACCGCGTTAGAATCAACGCCACGCCGCAAATATGCGAAACAGCAACGCAAAAAAAGCTGCGATGAGGCCAATTGCGATACGAAAATCTGCGAAACCCAGCTACAGGCCTGCAATCCACACGCATCAGGCGGGAACAATCACCAGAAAAGTAGAAAAAAAACAGACAAACAAATGCCAAACAACAGCGAAGCACAATGGACGTTGCCGGAGCAAGTACGGAGGAGAGCCAGAACCCCACAAGCCCCCCGGAGGACCATCCTGGGACTTCGGGGTCAGGGAAGGGCAAGGACAAGAAGAAGAGGAAGACGAAGTTCAGTCCGCAGGAAAACAGGATCCTGATAACGGAGGTGACAGAACACCATCAACAACTGTTCGTCACCGCCACTGTGTCATTGGCAACAAAAAATACATTATGGTAGTCCATCGTGGACAAGGTGAATGCAGTCGGAGTGCTGAAGAGGACAATGGGCGAGGTCAAGAGGCGCTGGAATGATGTCAAGCGCAAAACCAAGCTGAAACTCGCCAACAACCTGAAGGCAGCAATGCAGACTGGAGGTGGGAGCCCAGTGCCACAGGAGGAGCTGGACGACATGGAGGAAATGGTGTCCACAGTCATCAGTGGGGAGACGGTGGCAGGAGTTGGGGGCCCGGACACTGCTCAACAGGACCCGACACAACAGCAACAGGGTGAGTAACCACCAGGGCCTGTGGGGACGGGGGGAGGTGGGCCCAATGGCACACATGCACAATTAAGTTGAGCACATCTGCGGACACACCATGCCCCAGACCACCAACTCCCACCAAGAGACCAACGTACCCAAGTATGCAACATGTCAACACTGTACAAGCACAGAAGTCAGAGGCACACCTCATGAAAGTGATAAGGGGCAGCAAAATCTGAGCGGCAGGGGCGACTCCCCAAAAATGCAGCACACACATCACATACAGAGCACATCTACATTGACAACGATGTGACACAATCCACAAAACACCTACAACAGAACACAAGACACAACTGGTGCCGCTTGGGTGCAGACACTGGCCAATCACAATTGGCATTGCAGAGATATGTGCGTTGATAATGTAGAAGTACAAACACACATCCGTGATGTTGTCGAAATGTCCACTGTCCCCCATCAAATAGGCAGCTCCTCCCAAACAGCCACAATGTACCCAGTCATGCTGTCTGTATGTAAACATGTACAATGCTACAACATACATGTGGACACATTGTTAAACTGCATCTCCCCTTCACATTGCAGAGGGAGAATCAACACCTCCTGCAGAGCAGTACAACCCTCTCTTCTCTGGAGACGAAGAGGACGACCACAGCTTCGACTCTGATTCCCTCCAACTGCTCGTGGAGAGCCTCCGCAGCCCACTTCCAGGAGCTGGGCAGCACAGCTGCTACGAGGAGACCCCACCCCCTGCACAGACCGCACAGCAGGCAGCACCCACCACCACTGCTGCCTCCCAGGACCCCCACGCAGAACACATGGCCTTCCAACGCCGTGTTTTGGGGTGCCAGAAGAATCTGGCTGAACAGGTGCGGGTGGGCTTCGACCGCATGGCAGACAAACTAGATGCCACACGTGGGTGTCTAAGTCCCATCAGGGACCACTCACGGTCCCTAACGGACACCCACAGTCCGCTCCATGCTCTCCAATGGACCATGGCTGACATCGCTGGAGCCCAGACTCAGAGTATAGTACAACTGTCCAGTCCGAGTGGCACTAGCGATGTCACACGGGAGTTGGGAAACATGCGGAGGTTAATGGAGACCATGGAGCGGGCGAATGCGGAACGAGCGGCAGCCACGGCTGCACACCAGTGAGAGGTAGCTGGGTTCCTCAATGACCTCAGGACCCTCCTCATGGCATTGCTGCCACAAGGCTGGTGCGGATGCATGCTGCTGCCACCACTCCATCCACATCTCCGCCCCCTGAAGTGTCAGTGCCACACAGTGCGGCAGACCTTCCACCTCCGGCCACTGATGTGTCACTGCCACACAGTGCTGGAGACAGAATACCACCACCCACACGTGAGGCACATGAAACAGCAGAGAACGAAGATGCGGATGATACTGCCCTCGTGGTAAGGAGGACGCAGCAGCATGCATCTCATCCATAGGTCCAGCTTTAGCTTGGTACTGCCCTCTGCATCATCACCTTCCACTGTCTCCCCCATGCACTCTGCGACACTCACCTTGGACCTCGACATGGACTGCCATATGATGTTTGATCGCCATTGACACAGCAATCCGACTGCAGACTGTACTCGTCCTCTTCCTTTGGACTTGTCATTCCCTGGAGGACCCTGGCTGGACCTCCACGGGACAACATCCTCATGTGGGGTTTGCATGGCCCTGTACTGCTCCAGATGCAACACTCCACTGAATGTGCATTAAACATTCATATACACACTGATGTGTCATGTCTATGGTCTTTTAAGTGTGGAAGTATGGATGAATGTGGGCTCACTGGACTCCTCTTACGTCCATGTGGCTCATGTCGTAGAACAGGGGTCACAGGGTGACACATTGCCCAATGCGGTCCGGGTGGCGCTGACACAACAACAGGGGCACACGCATGAGTTACTTCCTTGTCCAGCCCAGTACGGAACCACGCCCAGGGACCCAGGGTCATATACAGACCCTTGCGCTGGACTGGCATACGCCAGGCCAGCCCACTACGCTTACGCTCACAGGACGGCAATGCTACATGTCCCCTGTCTTTCCTGTGGTGATCTGCTGCTCACAGGTCTAGTTGTCAGCATGCCTCAGCCACTCCCTCATGGCTGGTTTACACCCACACCACACCCATCCAGCACACGCGTCACAGGACATGTGACCCTGCCAATGAAAAGGGACGGGCGCACGTGCTCGACGCCATTTCCACTCTCTATCTGGGTGCATCCGTGTGGTGTTAATGTAGGTATGAGGGCCTCGGGCCCTGCAACATCACATTCCCCAGGACCGGAGGTGACATGATGGCGTCCGCAACACGATACCCAATCATACAGGGACCATGACTTTGGGACACAGACTTGGAGGCACCGGATACATTGCGGCCAGCACAGGCACACCACCACGGGACGGTGACTTTGGGTGCACTGAGGTTGGGGCACCTTTTGTGCTGAGCGGGTGTGCAGCCTGCGATGATGCCCCGTCCCGGCCGTCCGGACTGCTCAGGATTTGTGTGCCCTGCTGGACCGCAGTGTAGGCCAGAGCCAGCGGGCAGCGCGGGCCTACCGCCACGTGGCGCCGCATCCCGGATCACAGAGTTAGTGGCACCTCAAGGGCTGAGCGGGTGTGCAGCCTGCGATGATGCCCGGTACACTGGTATGTCCTCTGCCATGGCGAAATCAAGACCCAGAATCATATGTGAGACCTGGTGTCCTGCGGAGCGGGGCTGCATGATGTGGAGGGTGCCATGTCCACAGGCCCCGGGCATGTGGCTTGCAGCTGCACGTGGTGAGCCATCATTACTACACGCCAAGGGCGGAAGGTGAGCGTTGAGGCCTGGGTGCGCAGGGGCGGGCATGCACCGCTGGGCGGTGGGAGGGGCTGGGGTACATCTGCCTGGGTGCGCAGGGGCGGACAGGCGATGATGTCTTGTGCAATTGTATGTACTTTGCCATTCATGTGTCTGGACTCTGTTTGAGATGACGGATCCGTTTCAGATGTGTGACCTGGTGAACTGCACTACATACAGGCACGTAGTTGGAGACACACCTGTGGCAGCAGGTGGGCAGTGTGGCCTGGGTGCGCATTGTGGGCACTCTCTCTCCCTGTCCATCTCTTCTGTTATCTGTGTCTCACTCCCCCTCTCTGTCCGTCTTTCTCTCGCTCCCCCTCTCAGTCCGTCTTTCTCTCGCTCCCTCTCTGTCCGTCTTTCTCTCGCTCCCCCTCTCAGTCTGTCTTTCTCTCGCTCCCCCTCTCTGTCCGTCTTTCTCTCGCTTCCCCTCTATGTCCGTCTTTCTCTCGCTCCCTCTCTTTCTCTCTCTCTCTCCTTCGCTCTCTCTCTGTCCTTTGATGTGTGCAAGACACACCTACTCATCATGATTTTTGTCTTTCAGGCTGTGACCTACGGATTGTCCCGAGGGGAGACGCCATGTGTCTTCATTTCTGTTCTGTGTTTCTTTGAATAAATTTATATTTGTTACATCGAAGGTGGATGTGTGATGCTCATTTTTGTGACGACACATACATGCCACCAAATGTGATTGTGCGACATCCGTATAGTTGATGTGGCATGTCTTTGGCCGGGGGGGAGGGTCCTTGGGGTGGTGGCGGTGGGTGTTGTGGCCCTGTTGGGGTTCCAAGCTGCATGATCAGTGGCTCCATGGCATCTGTTGCCCTTCAGGTGTGGCTCTGGGCTGGGCTCCATTTTGTGGTGCAGGCTGTGGTCCAACTTTGCACCATGTCAGAGCAGGTGTTAGTTTCCTGCTGCTAACGGGCCTTATCGCCTGTTTTGTGGTCTTATCGCCGATCTGGCTGCTCGTTGAGAATGTTGCGGAGTGGTGTTTTCGCGGCTTTTTGCACGGGTACGCCTACTCTGCATCTCATTAGCGATAGTTGTGGGGGTCATCTGTGGCGATGTTTTTGCGGATGCTATCGTGGGTAAAATTGTGTTATGGGCTGTTAACACCAGCTTGTGAATGGTGCGATGAATTTATCGCCACTTTAGCTGCGATAAAGTGCCGCTAACTACGCGATGTGTCCTTGAGAATATGCCCCCTGGAAGGGTGTTCCAAATGTCATGACGTACTTGTTACTGCGTCTAAGAAACTTAAAAGTGGTAGGCAGCCTTAGTAAATAGTGTTTCAGGTTGAGGGATGGGTTGGTGTCCTGGTAGAGGTATTAGGTTGATATATCCAGGAGAGTCAGGAAGAGGCAGGTGTCTTGCTTCAGGTTTAAAAGGGCTCCAGTCATGATACGTGCTAATATTCAGTCTTTAGTTGTACATGTTGTGGAACTCCCAGGCTTACACCATTGGCATTGTCTAGTGCAGCAGAACGAAGTTGAGGGAGGCCTGGATCCTCTGAGGGAAGCATAGGCAAAGAAGGATGCAGCATGGGGTTCACATGGAGTAGAAGGGACATTTGGTTGCAACATGATGATCTATTTGTGACACTAGCAACATGTCAAAGTCTGTTATGACTCCCAAATTTCCTACTTCATTGATTTGCCTGGTGAAGATCCAAGCTCCAAGATCCCGGTGCTTTGTCTGCCGTACTATTGAGTGTGACTAATGAGTGTTAATGAGTGGGCATATAGTCTTAATTTTTTCGTTTAAGTTTTCATATTAAGGAAAGCTAAAACGTAACTTTTATCAAGATACCTGTGAGGCACTGGTTACGCCTACATATTTGGCATTTTAACAGCATTAGCATGGAAATAGTGCGGTCATATCAGGATTTCTGTGGCAATGTTATAGCACAGAAGGGGTCACCTCCGTCATTTGCGAGCCCTTCTGTAATGTTCATTGTTTTTTTGCAAACTTAGCATTCATGGAGTTGAAAGGAGCTGTAGCCTCATTCATGTGGTTGGAAGGCCCTTTGGAAATGGGGCAATTCTTATTTCTGTGCACATGTGCAACATTATACGGGTGCACACAAACAAACATATCCTTGGGAATGCACTAACGGACACCACAATCAGTTGACAAATATTTGCTTCACCCACCTGAGTGTCTTTAGGGAGGTGAATAAGAAGAATTTGTATGTGATTCACAAAGCACACACTAGGCAGTAAAGTATCTGTTCTCAGTGGGGCATAATAAAAATAGAGGGTTTTAGTAGAGAACTATAGGACAGGAAAAACAGGATGGCCGCTGGAGCTGGAGGTGCTTAAGGCATGCTCCTGGGCTTGGGATTGAATTTATTCAATATCCCTGTTTATGCCTGCCATCCACCCGCTTAAGTCTGTGCATTTGGGCTTAGAACATGCGGGAAACAGAAACAGTGAACTGAACCCTGATTTATCTATCCACTCACATGCCGATTTGGTTCTGGGGTCACGCTGGTGAATCGCGTCCTGCCTCTCCGTGGATTACCGATGATAACCGGAAGACTTTTGCTGGTTTGCGGACTCTTTGGCCTCCGGGCTGCTTACTGACTTCGACGCTGTTTTTCTGATCTGTTGCGGCGCGGCAATCAGGAGTGAGCTCTACCGTGGTAGCCTTGCTTCACTCTCTGACGTGAAGCCTTTCGGAAATACTTGGTTTACAGACGGGTATTCCTTGATGCTGGTCTGTGTGGGAGATCGAATGCACGTTGGAAGTCGATCCACTGGCCCCGTTCATCCTGCCCCGATGGTGAAGACGGCTGCATGGGTCCGTGACCAACGCTTGCATGGGCTGTGTATAGGACCTCTGGGCCCCTCTACATGCATTGTTGAGCTTTCCTCTTGCCCTAAGGATCTCTGAAGAGATCTTGGAAAGTTCGGGGGAGCATGTTGCTCTCGTCCGCTTGTGGGCCGGTCGCTGCTGAGGACCTGACTCGTCTCTGGCGCTTTGGCGGGGGCTCTAAGAGTGAGTAGGCTCTCCTTGCTTTCCTGTTGGCGCTCCGCTGATCGGGCTGCTGGGTTCCTGGCCTGGCAAAACCAAAGGGGATGATGGACGGAGTGTTGAACATTGCAAGCACTCACCCCCAGTCAACTGATCTGGGTTTAATCCATCATCATTCTTTAGCTCACTCCGCCACCCCAGTTCAGACATGGCCATATGCAAATCAGTCTGACTCTGTGCCTCATGGGAACAGTCCAGCCCGAACTGCCAAGCCATGTCTTCCCTGGACCGGAAACAAGCATCCTGGGACCGGTTTCGGGTTCATAACCCTCATCAGCCAGGCTATCTTGAATCCAGTGGCAAAGTGAGCAAGGGACCCACGTCTGTGCATACCCTCCCAACTTAGGGCGAACTTAGCAAAACCAAAGGGGATGATGGACGGAGTGTTGAACATTGCAAGCACTCACCCCCAGTCAACTGATCTGGGTTTAATCCATCATCATTCTTTAGCTCACTCCGCCACCCCAGTTCAGACATGGCCATATGCACATCAGTCTGACCCTGTGCCTCATGGGAACAGTCCAGCCCGAACTGCCAAGCCTTGTCTTCCCTGGACCGCAAACAAGCAAGCTGGGACGGGGTTCGGGTTCATAACCCTCATCAGCCAGGCTATCTTGAATTCAGTGGCAAAGTGAGCAAGGGACCCACGTCTGGGCATACCCTACCAACTTAGGGCAAACATAGCAAAACCAAAGGGGAGGATGGACGAAATTTTGAATATTGCAAGCACTCACCCCCAGTAAACTGATCTGGGTTTAATCCATCATCATTCTTTAGCTCGCTCCACCACCCCAGTTCAGACATGGCCATATGCAAATCAGTCTGACCCTGTGCCTCATGGGAACAGTTCAGCCCGAACTGCCAAGCCATGTCTTCCCTGGACCGGAAACAAGCATCCTGGGACCGGTTTCGGGTTCATAACCCTCATCAGCCAGGCTATCTTGAATCCAGTGGCAAAGTGAGCAAGGGACCCACGTCAGGGCATACCCTGCCAACTTAGGGCGAACTTAGCAAAACCAAAGGGGATGATGGACGGAGTGTTGAACATTGCAAGCACTCACCCCCAGTCAACTGATCTGGGTTTAATCCATCATCATTCTTTAGCTCACTCCGCCACCGCAGTTCAGACATGGCCATATGCAAATCAGTCGGACACTGTGTCTCATGGGAACAGTCCAGCCCGAACTGCCAAGCCATGGCTTCCCTGGACCGGAAACAAGCATCCTGGGACCCGTTTCGGGTTTATAACCCTCATCAGCCAGGCTATCTTGAATCCAGTGGCAAAGTGAGCAAGGGACCCACGTCTGGGCATACCCTGCCAACTTAGGGCGAACTTAGCAAAACCAAAGGGGATGATGGACGGAGTGTTGAACATTGCAAGCACTCACCCCCAGTCAACTGATCTGGGTTTAATCCATCATCATCCTTTAGCTCACTCCTCCACCCCAGTTCAGACATGGCCATATGCAAATCAGTCTGACCCTGTGCCTCATGGGAACAGTCCAGCCCGAACTTCCAAGCCATGTCTTCCCTGGACCTGAAACAAGCATCCTGGGATCAGTTTCGGGTTCATAACCCTCATCAGCCAGGCTATCTTGAATCCAGTGGCAAAGTGAGCAAGGGACCCACGTCTGGGCATACCCTGCCAACTTAGGGCAAACTTAGCAAAACCAAAGGGGATGATGGACGGAGTGTTAAACATTGAAAGCACTCACCCCCAGTCAACTGATCTGGGTTTAATCCATCATCATTCTTTAGCTCACTCCGCCACCCCAGTTCAGACATGGCCATATGCAAATCAGTCTGACCCTGTGCCTCATGGGAACAGTCCAGCCCGAACTGCCAAGCCATGTCTTCCCTGGACCGGAAACAAGCATCCTGGAACCGCTTTCGGGTTCATAACCCTGATCAGCCAGGCTATCTTGAATCCAGTGGCAAAGTGAGCAAGGGACCCACGTCTGGGCATACCCTGCTAACTTAGGGCGAACTTAGCAAAACCAAAGGGGATGATGGACGGAGTGTTGAACATTGCAAGCACTCACCCCCAGTCAACTGATCTGGGTTTAATCCATCATCATTCTTTAGCTCACTCCGCCACCCCAGTTCAGACATGGCCATATGCAAATCAGTCTGACCCTGTGCCTCATAGGAACAGTCCAGCCCGAACTGCCAAGCCATGTCTTCCCTGGACCGGAAACAAGCATCCTGGGACCGGTTTCGGGTTCATAACCCTCATCAGCCAGGCTATCTTGAATCCAGTGGCAAAGTGAGCAAGGGACCCACTTCTGGGCATACCCTGCCAACTTAGGGTGAACTTAGCAAAACCAAAGGGGATGATGGACGGAGTGTTGAACATTGCAAGCACTCACCCCCAGTCAACTGATCTGGGTTTAATCCATCATCATTCTTTAGCTCACTCCGCCACCCCAGTTCAGACATGGCCATATGCAAATCAGTCTGACCCTGTGCCTCATGGGAACAGTCCAGCCCGAACTGCCAAGCCATGTCTTCCCTGGACCGGAAACAAGCATCCTGGGACCGGTTTCGGGTTCATAGCCCTCATCAGCCAGGCTATCTTGAATCCAGTGGCAAAGTGAGCAAGGGACCCACGTCTGGGCATACCCTGCCAACTTAGGGCAAACTTAGCAAGACCAAAGGGGATGATGGATGGAGTGTTGAACATTGCAAGCACTCACCCCCAGTCAACTGATCTGGGTTTAATCCATCATCATTCTTTAGCTCACTCCGCCACCCCAGTTCAGACATGGCCATATGCAAATCAGTCTGACCCTGTGCCTCATGGGAACAGTCCAGCCCGAACTGCCAAGCCATGTCTTCCCTGGACCGGAAACAAGCATCCTGGGACCGGTTTCGGGTTCATAACCCTCATCAGCCAGGCTATCTTGAATCCAGTGGCAAAGTGAGCAAGGGACCCACGTCTGGGCATACCCTGCCAACTTAGGGCGAACTTAGCAAAACCAAAGGGGATGATGGACGGAGTGTTGAACATTGCAAGCACTCACCCCCAGTCAACTGATCTGGGTTTAATCCATCATCATTCTTTAGCTCACGCCATCCCAGTTCAGACATGGCCATATGCAAATCAGTCTGACCCTGTGCCTCATGGGAACAGTCCAGCCCGAACTGCCAAGCCATGTCTTCCCTGGACCGGAAACAAGCATCCTGGGACCGGTTTCGGGTTCATAACCCTCATCAGCCAGGCTATCTTGAATCCAGTGGCAAAGTGAGCAAGGGACCCACGTCTGGGCATACCCTGCCAACTTAGGGCGAACTTAGCAAAACCAAAGGGGATGATGGACGGAGTGTTGAACATTGCAAGCACTCACCCCCAGTCAACTGAGCTGGGTTTAATCCATCATCATTCTTTAGCTCACTCCGCCACCCCAGTTCAGACATGGCCATATGCAAATCAGTCTGACCCTGTGCCTCATGGGAACAGTCCAGCCCGAACTGCCAAGCCATGGCTTCCCTGGACCGGAAACAAGCATCCTGGGACCGGTTTCGGGTTCATAACCCTCATCAGCCAGGCTATCTTGAATCCAGTGGCAAAGTGAGCAAGGGACCCACTTCTGGGCATACCCTGCCAACTTAGGGTGAACTTAGCAAAACCAAAGGGGATGATGGACGGAGTGTTGAACATTGCAAGCACTCACCCCCAGTCAACTGATCTGGGTTTAATCCATCATCATTCTTTAGCTCACTCCGCCACCCCAGTTCAGACATGGCCATATGCAAATCAGTCTGACCCTGTGCCTCATGGGAACAGTCCAGCCCGAACTGCCAAGCCATGTCTTCCCTGGACCGGAAACAAGCATCCTGGGACCGGTTTCGGGTTCATAGCCCTCATCAGCCAGGCTATCTTGAATCCAGTGGCAAAGTGAGCAAGTGACCCAAGTCTGGGCATACCCTGCCAACTTAGGGCAAACTTAGCAAGACCAAAGGGGATGATGGACGGAGTGTTGAACATTGCAAGCACTCACCCCCAGTCAACTGATCTGGGTTTAATCCATCATCATTCTTTAGCTCACTCCGCCACCCCAGTTCAGACATGGCCATATGCAAATCAGTCTGACCCTGTGCCTCATGGGAACAGTCCAGCCCGAACTGCCAATCCATGTCTTCCCTGGACCGGAAACAAGCACCCTGGGACCGGTTTCCGGTTCATAACCCTCATCAGCCAGGCTATCTTGAATCCAGTGGCAAAGTGAGCAAGGGACCCACGTCTGGGCATACCCTGCCAACTTAGGGCGAACTTAGCAAAACCAAAGGGGATGATGGACGGAGTGTTGAACATTGCAAGCACTCACCCCCAGTCAACTGATCTGGGTTTAATCCATCATCATTCTTTAGCTCACGCCACCCCAGTTCAGACATGGCCATATGCAAATCAGTCTGACCCTGTGCCTCATGGGAACAGTCCAGCCCGAACTGCCAAGCCATGTCTTCCCTGGACCGGAAACAAGCCTCCTGGGACCGGTTTCGGGTTCATAACCCTCATCAGCCAGGTTATCTTGAATCCAGTGGCAAAGTGAGCAAGGGACCCACGTCAGGGCATACCCTGCCAACTTACGGCGAACTTAGCAAAACCAAAGGGGATGATGGACGGAGTGTTGAACATTGCAAGCACTCACCCCCAGTCAACTGATCTGGGTTTAATCCATCATCATTCTTTAGCTCACTCCGCCACCCCAGTTCAGGCACGGCCATATGCAAATCAGTCGGACCCTGTGCCTCATGGGAACAGTCCAGCCCGAACTGCCAAGCCATGGCTTCCCTGGACCGGAAACAAGCATCCTGGGACCGGTTTCGGGTTCATAACCCTCATCAGCCAGGCTATCTTGAATACAGTGGCAAAGTGAGCAAGGGACCCACGTCTGGGCATACCCTGCAAACTTAGGGCGAACTTAGCAAAACCAAAGGGGATGATGGACGGAGTGTTGAACATTGCAAGCACTCACCCCCAGTCAACTGATCTGGGTTTAATCCATCATCATTCTTTAGCTCACTCCTCCACCGCAGTTCAGACATGGCCATATGCAAATCAGTCTGACCCTGTGCCTCATGGGAACAGTCCAGCCCGAACTGCCAAGCCATGTCTTCCCTGGACCGGAAACAAGCATCCTGGGACCGGTTTCGGGTTCATAACCCTCATCAGCCAGGCTATCTTGAATCCAGTGGCAAAGTGAGCAAGGGACCCACGTCTGGGCATACCCTGCCAACTTAGGGCGAACTTAGCAAAACCAAAGGGGATGATGGACGGAGTGTTGAACATTGCAAGCACTCACCCCCAGTCAACTGATCTGGGTTTAATCCATCATCATTCTTTAGCTCACTCCGCCACCCCAGTTCAGACATGGCCATATGCAAATCAGTCTGACCCTGTGCCTCATGGGAACAGTCTAGCCTGAACTGCCAAGCCATGTCTTCCCTGGACCGGAAACAAGCATCCTGGGACCGGTTTCGGGTTCATAACCCTCATCAGCCAGGCTATCTTGAATCCAGTGGCAAAGTGAGCAAGGGACCCACGTCTGGGCATACCTTGCCAACTTAGGGCGAACTTAGCAAAACCAAAGGGGATGATGGACGGAGTGTTGAACATTGCAAGCACTCACCCCAGTCAACTGATCTGGGTTTAATCCATCATCATTCTTTAGCTCACTCCGCCACCCCAGTTCAGACATGGCCATATGCAAATCAGTCTGACCCTGTGCCTCATGGGAACAGTCCAGCCCGAACTGCCAAGCCATGTCTTCCCTGGACCGGAAAAAAGCATCCTGGGACCGCTTTCGGGTTCATAACCCTGATCATTCAGGCTATCTTGGATCCAGTGGCAAAGTGAGCAAGGGACCCACGTCTGGGCATACCCTGCCAACTTAGGGCGAACTTAGCAAAACCAAAGGGGATGATGGACGGAGTGTTGAACATTGCAAGCACTCACCCCCAGTCAACTGATCTGGGTTTAATCCATCATCATTCTTTAGCTCACTCCGCCACCCCAGTTCAGACATGGCCATATGCAAATCAGTCAGACCCTGTGCTTCATGGGAACAGTCCAGCCCGAACTGCCAAGCCATGTCTTCCCTGGACCGGAAACAAGCATCCTGGGACCGGTTTCGGGTTCATAACCCTCATCAGCCAGGTTATCTTGAATCCAGTGGCAAAGTGAGCAAGGGACCCACGTCAGGGCATACCCTGCCAACTTAGCAAAACCAAAGGGGATGATGGACGGAGTGTTGAACATTGCAAGCACTCACCCCCAGTCAACTGATCTGGGTTTAATCCATCATCATTCTTTAGCTCACTCCGCCACCCCAGTTCAGACATGGCCATATGCAAATCAGTCGGACCCTGTGCCTCATGGGAACAGTCCAGCCCGAACTGCCAAGCCATGGCTTCCCTGGACCG